>CM056049.1:24627853-24980760 GCA_029574335.1 Rana kukunoris | reverse complement strand
AACGAAGCCCCGTGCCGACCCCTGTACTAATGACCACTGGTACATCACTCTCAGCTAGCTATTATTCTGACGAGGGGGAAACGGCCCCCACTGTTGGAGGAACTGGTCAGCAACACACTGTCAGCACTGGCGAGACTGGCTGAGTGCTGATCGGCAGACCTTTTTCGGTCATGCTCCCTCCACAGAAGCTGGTCAATCGGCCAGCTTGTGTCGGACCACCTGCCTTACACACGGGCTGATTGTCGGCCGGTTTCTATTGAACCGCCCAATATCGTCTGATATTCGGCCCATATGTAAAGGGGAACTTACATTAAGAATCAGTGAATCCCCCCCCCCCCCCAATCTGTGGATAATCCCATCACTAGATCTAGCAGAGTTGTCACGCTGGTCCTCTGTGTGTATGGAAAAGACTCACCAGTCTCAGTAGATCTCTGCTCAGGTTGCTGAGTTGTTGTGGTCGTCATTATCGTCACAAGTGGGGAAGTTCCCAGAGTCATGCTGGTGTTTCTCAATTCGTCTTGTGTGATATAAAAAATAAGTTTAGATAGACACATGGACAGAGATACATATAGGGGGCATACATGGAATTATATAGGGGCATACATGGAATCATATAGGGGGGATACATGGAATCATATAGGGGGGATACATGGAATCATATAGGGGGCATACATGGAATCATATAGGGGGATACATGGAATCATATAGGGGGGATACATGGAATCATATAGGGGGGATACATGGATTAATATAGGGGGATACATGGATTTATATAGGGGGTATACATGGAATCATATAGGGGGGATACATGGAATCATATAGGGGTATATATGGAATCATATAGGGCATACATGGAATCATATAGGGGCATACATGGAATCATATAGGGGGAGATACATGGAATCATATAGGGGAGATACATAGAATCATATAGGGAATACATGGAATCATATAAGGGGGATACATGGAATCATATAGGGAGATACATAGAATCATATAGGGAATACATGGAATCATATAAGGGGGATACATGGAATCATATAAGGGGGATACATGGAATCATATAGGGGCATACATGGAATCATATAGGGGGCATACATGGAATCATATAGGGGGATACATGGAATCATATAGGGGGGATACATGGAATATATAGGGGGGATACATGGATTTATATAGGGGGTATACATGGAATCATATAGGGGGGATACATGGAATCATATAGGGCATACATGGAATCATATAGGGGCATACATGGAATCATATAGGGGGAGATACATGGAATCATATAGGGGAGATACATGGAATCATATAGGGAGATACATAGAATCATATAGGGAATACATGGAATCATATAAGGGGAATACATGGACTCATATAGGGAGATACATAGAATCATATAGGGAATACATGGAATCATATAAGGGGGATACATGGAATCATATAAGGGGGATACATGGAATCATATAGGGGCATACATGGAATTATATAGGGGGCATACATGGAATCATATAGGGGGATACATGGAATCATATAGGGGGGATACATGGAATCATATAGGGGGGATACATGGATTTATATAGGGGGGTACATGGATTTATATAGGGGGTATACATGGAATCATATAGGGGGGATACATGGAATCATATAGGGGGGGATACATGGAATCATATAGGGGTATATATGGAATCATATAGGGCATACATGGAATCATATAGGGGCATACATGGAATCATATAGGGGGAGATACATGGAATCATATAGGGGAGATACATGGAATCATATAGGGAGATACATAGAATCATATAGGGAATACATGGAATCATATAAGGGGGATACATGGAATCATATAGGGGCATACATGGAATCATATAGGGGGATACATGGAATCATATAGGGGGCATACATGGAACCATATAGGGGGGGTACATGGAATCATATAGGGGAGATACATTGAATCATATAGGGGAGATACATGGAATCATATAGGGAGATACATGGAATCATATAGGGGTTACATGGAATCATATAGGGGGATACATGGAATCATATAGGGGCATACATGGAATCATATAGGGGCATACATGGAATCATATAGGGGGGATACATGGAATCATATAAGGGGGATACATGGAATCATATAGGGGGCATACATGGAATCATATAGGGGGCATACATGGAATCATATAGGGGGCATACATGGAATCATATAGGGGGATACATGGAATCATATAGGGGCATACATGGAATCATATAGGGGGCATACATGGAATCATATAGGGGGATACATGGAATCATATAGGGGGATACATGGAATAGTATAGGGGTATACATGGAATCATATAGGGGCATACATGGAATCATATAGGGGATACATTGAATAGTATAGGGGGCATACATGGAATCATATAGGGGATACATTGAATAGTATAGGGGCACACATGGAATCATATAGGGGCATACATGGAATCATATAGGGGGATATATGGAACCATATAGGGGGGATACATGGAATCATATAGGGGAGATACATGGAATCATATAGGGCATACATGGAATCATATAGGGGCATACATGGAATCATATAGGGGGAGATACATGGAATCATATAGGGGAGATACATGGAATCATATAGGGAGATACATAGAATCATATAGGGAATACATGGAATCATATAAGGGGGATACATGGAATCATATAGGGAGATACATAGAATCATATAGGGAATACATGGAATCATATAAGGGGGATACATGGAATCATATAAGGGGGATACATGGAATCATATAGGGGCATACATGGAATCATATAGGGGGCATACATGGAATCATATAGGGGGATACATGGAATCATATAGGGGGGATACATGGAATCATATAGGGGGGATACATGGATTTATATAGGGGGTATACATGGAATCATATAGGGGGGATACATGGAATCATATAGGGGTATATATGGAATCATATAGGGCATACATGGAATCATATAGGGGCATACATGGAATCATATAGGGGGAGATACATGGAATCATATAGGGGATAGGGAGATACATGGAATCATATAGGGAGATACATAGAATCATATAGGGAATACATGGAATCATATAAGGGGGATACATGGACTCATATAGGGAGATACATAGAATCATATAGGGAATACATGGAATCATATAAGGGGGATACATGGAATCATATAAGGGGGTACATGGAATCATATAGGGGCATACATGGAATCATATAGGGGCATACATGGAATCATATAGGGGGATACATGGAATCATATAGGGGGGATACATGGAATCATATAGGGGGGATACATGGATTTATATAGGGGGATACATGGATTTATATAGGGGGTATACATGGAATCATATAGGGGGATACATGGAATCATATAGGGGGGGATACATGGAATCATATAGGGGGGATACATGGAATCATATAGGGGGCATACATGGAATCATATAGGGGCATACATGGAATCATATAGGGGGAGATACATGGAATCATATAGGGGAGATACATGGAATCATATAGGGAGATACATAGAATCATATAGGGAATACATGGAATCATATACGGGGGATACATGGAATCATATAGGGGCATACATGGAATCATATAGGGGGATACATGGAATCATATAGGGGGCATACATGGAACCATATAGGGGGGATACATGGAATCATATAGGGGAGATACATTGAATCATATAGGGGAGATACATGGAATCATATAGGGAGATACATGGAATCATATAGGGGTTACATGGAATCATATAGGGGCATACATGGAATCATATAGGGGCATACATGGAATCATATAGGGGCATACATGGAATCATATAGGGGGGATACATGGAATCATATAAGGGGGATACATGGAATCATATAGGGGGCATACATGGAATCATATAGGGGGCATACATGGAATCATATAGGGGGATACATGGAATCATATAGGTGCATACATGGAATCATATAGGGGGCATACATGGAATCATATAGGGGGATACATGGAATCATATAGGGGGATACATGGAATAGTATAGGGGTATACATGGAATCATATAGGGGCATACATGGAATCATATAGGGGATACATTGAATAGTATAGGGGGCATACATGGAATCATATAGGGGATACATTGAATAGTATAGGGGCACACATGGAATCATATAGGGGGCATACATGGAATCATATAGGGGGATATATGGAACCATATAGGGGGGATACATGGAATCATATAGGGGAGATACATGGAATCATATAGGGAGATACATGGAATCATATAGGGGATACATGGAATCATATAGGGGGGATACATGCAATCATATAGGGGGATACATGGAATCATATAGGGGGCATATATGGAATCATATAGGGGATACATGGAACCATATAGGGGGGGTACATGGAATCATATATGGGGGGATACATGGAATCATATAGGGGGCATACATGGAATCATATAGGGGGATACGTGGAATCATATAGGGGGATACATGGAATCATATAGGGGGCATACATGGAATCATATAGGGGGCATACATGGAATCATAGGGGCATACATGGAATAGTATAGGGGTATACATGGAATAGTATAGGGGTATACATGGAATAGTATAGGGGCATACATGGAATCATATAGGGGTCATACATGGAATCATGTCATTACTGGGCTTATACACGAATTTGAGTATACAGTCTTCAGCCATTAATTGTATTAGCCTAAAGCTGAACTCTAGGAACGTGACAAAAAAAAATCCCTTTTCTTCTCCAGCTCTCCCAGGATTGGTTGCTCCACACCTCGGCATGATTAGGCATGATGAATTCATGTGGTGACTTTTCTGGGTTTTGACTGGATGTTAGTGATCATAGCAGAATTCAGTGTAAGAAATACACAGGAGAAAATGCATGTTGACAAGGGGAGTGTAGAGGAGGGCGGGGAGTCTACTGACATCATGACTCCACCGAGCTCCAGACAACAGACCCACCTACAGAATCTGCATTTTGTTCGGGTCTCATAACAGACAGAGGGGAGACATGTGACAGGTAAGGATACATGCAGGAGGCATCTATATCCTTATAGATCAGCACTATGGCAGGAGTTTAGAAAGGATGAGAGTGGGTTTACATCCACTTTAAAAGTGGAACTGAAGGCAAAATATGAAAAGGCTCTTTATTGTAGAAAAGACATGCAATGTCTCTCCAGTAATAAAAATATGCTTACCTGCCAATGAAATACACCTACCTGCCTATTTGCAATCCCCTGCATCTGTTCTGCACTGCTCATGCTCAGAAATGATGTCACTCCATCAAAATGGCCAAACACTGGCACCTGGTAGAACACGGGAGAAGATGCCGATGTTCTAAGAAAATGTGCTCCGTGTCCCCAACCGTGCTCTGTGCTCCATGTCTCCTTTCGTGCTCTGTGCTCCGTGTCCCCCTCCGTGCTCTGTGCTCCGTGTCCCCCTCCGTGCTCTGTGCTCCGTGTCCCCCTCCGTGCTCTGTGTCCCCCTCAGTGCTCCATGTCCCCCTCAGTGCTCTGTGTCCCCCTTAGTGCTCCATGTCCCCCTCAGTGCTCCGTGTCCCCCTTTGTTCTGCTCCGTGCAGCCCTCCGTGTCCCCCTCCGCCCCCTCTGTCCTCAATCTGTCAGGATGGAGAGCGGAGGTAGGAGCTAGTAAACCCGGCTCCTTCCTTTTGATCACTGACTCTGTCCATTCACATAACTAAAATATAATAACCTATAATTACGATGTCTCAGTTTATGAATGGAGAGGAGCCGTTGTCTTCTCTCCATTTATTTTTAGTGCTGGTAAAAAAGGGACTGGGGAATCTCTATCCTCAGTCCCTTTCTCTGTCTCAAAGGGGAGGTGTCAGTGGTCTGTTAAGACTAGTGTTGAGCGGAATACGCCATATTCGATTTCGCGATATTTCACGAATATATAGAAGAATATTCGTGAAATATTCGTTAATATCGAATATTCGGTCTTAAAAAAGTGGACAACCCTATTAGTAACTATAAGCAACCATCCGCTACATAAAGGAAAATCACTGTGATGTTGTAGAATGGGGGATTCACGGCATGAATGTACAGTTGACAATTTTGGGGATTTTGTGTGATGCAATCATGTCGACATGTAGTAAAATCTCAAGGAATGTTTGTGGATGGTAGAATCGGTCCCAAAAAGAATTGAGAGAGACCCTAACTAGACAAGTGCACTGCCGGAAAAATTGGTTCATTTTCGTTATATTCGGAAATTCGGGAATTCGGAATTTTGCAAATTCGGAAATTGGAAAATTTGGAAATTCAAAAATCCAAATGTTCCGATCTTTAAATTTCCACATTTTCGAAAACTGAATTTTTGAATTTCCAATTTTCACATTTCCAAATTGTAAAATTTTCAAATTTCTGATTTTCTAATCTCTGATTTTCTATACTCTGATTTTCTAATCTACGATTTTCAAGTTTTGGAATTTAGAATTTTTTGAATTTCAATTTTTGGAATTTAGAATTTTCGAATTTTTGAAATTTTGAATTTCCGAAAATTTTAATATCCCGAAATTCCAATTTCCGACATTCCGAAATTCCAAAATTCCGAATTTCCGAAATTCTCGAATGTCCAAAGTTCAGAATTTCCGAAAAATGTGGAAATCCGAAAAAAATTGGAAATCCGAAAATTCGGAAATGGGAACATTTTGGAATTAACGAATTTTACAAAATTCTGAAGTAAACGAATAGCACATGTCTAGCTCTAACCATCAGTATAGTGTGCCTCATAAATTGCTCATTGGGGTGTGTGCAAAAAACAATATAAAGCTTCTATAATAAAGTCAACTCTTACTTTCATTAAATATATCTACGCCGCCCTCTACATCATGGGGTGAACTTTGCCATGTGCCGGTGGTGGTCACAGCAACCTCTTCACAGATTGGCAAATCTTTCAGTGTCTTCCATTTACTGAACTTGTCCATTCCTTTAGACAGGATTACTTTTTTGGTCCCTTGCTTGGCACTCAGGTGCAGCTGTGGTGTCCATAGAGGGATAGGTAACCCCTACTGTCGCAGAACCAGGCCTGGTTCTTCCGGCCTTCGCACGGGTCCGTTTTCAGAGTGGGCAGATCCTGTGGCTTGATCACCGTCAGGCACTGTTTACTCTTTACATTGATAATGGATTTGGTGCCCGGTTCCCAGGTCCAGTATTGGTGGTTGGCGTTCACCTTACACTTGGCTAGAGAGACTCGCCCAGTGTCATCTGCTGCGTGAATACACTTCTCCAGTTGGATGTTTTTGATCATGAACATTTGGCCCTGTGTGACTACAGATAAAAAAAAAATCATAATTATTTAAGGTATGGTTTATATTCATACGAAAAATTATGTAATTTTAAGAGGTGCGGGGGGCATAACAGGGGCAATCACAGTGGCTTCAGAGATTTAACCACTTGCTTACTGGGCACTTAAACCCCCCTCCTGCCCAGACCAATTTTCAGCTTTCAGCGCTGATTCATTTTGAATGACAATTGTGTGGTCATGCTACACTGTACCCAAATACAATTTTTATAATTTTTTTCCCACAAATAGAGATTCCTTTTGGTGGTATTTGATCACCTCTGCGGTTTTTATTTTTTATAAAAAAAAAATGAAAAAGACAGATAAAAAATAAAATTATATTTATATTATATAACAGGCAATTTTCTCCTTCATTGATGTAGACTGATGAGGGCACTAATGGGCTGCATTGATGGGCACCAATAAGGCGGCACTGGTGGGCACTGATAGGCGGCACTGGTGGGCACTGAGAGGTGACACTGAGAGATGGCACTGATGGATGGCACTGAAGGGCATTGAGAAGTGGCACTAAAAGGTGGCATTGATAGGTGGCAGTGATGGGCACTGATAGGTGGCAGTGATGGGCACTGATGGGTGGCAGTGATGGACACTGATCAGCACTGGTGGGCACTGAGAGGTGACACTGAGAGGTGGCACTGAAGGACATTGATAGGTGGCAATGGTGGGCACTGAGAAGTGGCACTAAAAGGTGGCATTGATAGGTGGCAGTGATGGGCACTGATAGGTGGCAGTGATGGGCACTGATGGGTGGCAGTGATGGGCACTGATCGGCACTGGTAGGTGACACTGATAGGCAGCATCGCTAGGTGGCACTGATGAGGCACTGATTGGCACCACTGGTGGGCATTGATAGGTGGCACTTGTGGGCATTGATAGGTGGCACTGATGGGCACTGTGGGCACTGGCAGGTGGCACTGGCAGGGGGTATGTATTGCACAGGTGAGGCAGAATTGCCTCTTCCTCTTCGGGGCCGATGTCCCTTGCACACAAGCCGATAACCAGCTTTTTTTTCTCCCAATTACTGAGCTTTTGTTAACATCACGTGATCAGCTGTCATTGGCTGACAGCTGATCACGTGGTAAGGGGCCGACCCCTTACTCGGATATGTGATCACCCGAGTCTCAGTGACTCTGTGATCACAGTGCACCCTGCAGGGGAGGACGTCTATTGACGGCCTCCCAGGAATTGGGGTCCGTGCTGTGGCCATTATTCGGCTATAGTGCGGACGTTACGTGGTTAAGCATATCCAAACCCAAAACGCTTGCTTACCATCCACTGTCTTTATACTGTGGCAGGTTGGCTCAGCTGCGCGAATCGTCTGCCGCTTTACGAGCAATACCAGTTGCGCATGGCCAGCAGCCGTTAATGTCAATGTAAACAAACAGATACCCGTTTTGTCAGGGGTGTAGAGAGAAATCGTCTGTTCCTAGTGATCATGAACAGCGATCTCTTCCCTCCTTCAGTCAGTCCCCTCCCCCCACAGTTCGAAACACCTCCCTAGGGAACACTAAACTCCTTGATCTCCCCCCTAGTGTTAACCCCTTCCCTGCCAGTGACATTTATACAGTAATTAGTGGCTATTTTTAGCACTGATCGCTGTATACATGTCACTGGTCCCAAAAAAGTGTCAAAAGTGTCCGATGTGAAAAAAAAATAATAATAAAAATGACATAAATCTATGGTGCCGTACACACGGCAGAGAACCTCGACGGGCAGAACACATCGTTCCGCCCGTCGAGGTTCTCTCCCGGCCGTCGGATTCGGCGACCCGCCCGTCGGGAATGGCAACCAGCCATTCTTCCAGGCGGGCCGTCGAGAAAATAGAGAGCGTGCTCTCTATTTCGGCTCGACGGGCTTCCCGACGGGAAGCTCGCCGAGACCGTACACACGGCCGAGGTCCTCGCTGGAATGTGCATTCCAGCGAGGTTCTCGCTGATTTTCAGCGAGAACCTCGGCCGTGTGTACGGGGCCTATCCGTTATTTTGTAGACGCTATAACTTTTGCGCAAAAAATCAATATACGCTTATTGCGTTTTTTTTGTTTTTTTTACCAAATGTATGTAGAAGAATGTGTATCAGCCAAAACTGATGAATAAATTTGCTTTTTTAAAAAAAAAAAAAATAGGGCTATTTATTATAGCAAAAAGTACATAATATTTTTTTTTTTTTCAAAATTGGCGCTTTTTTTTGTTTATAGCGCAATAAATATAAATTGCAGGGGTGATCAAATACCACCAAAAGAAAGCTCTATTTTTGGGGAAAAAAGGGCGTCAATTTTGTTTGGGTACAACGTCGCCAGTTATTATAGCAAAACTTTTAAAATATCTTTTTTTTTTCAAAATTTTCTTGGTTTGTTTATAGCGCAAAAAATATAAACCGCAGAGGTGATCAAATACTGTACCACCATAAGAAAGCTCTATTTGTGGGGGAAAAAAAGGACATCCTTTTTTTTACCAAAAATATGTAGAATACATATTGGCCTAAACTATTGAAGACATTCTTGTGAAAAAAAAAAAAAACTATTGAAGAATTTTTTTTTGGGGGGGGGGGGGATATTTATTATAGCAAAAAGTAAAAGAAATATATTTTTTCCCAAAATTTATAATGATATAGAAAATCTTAATTTATAAATGCTGAGATCTAGATTTTACCAAAAATATGTAGAAGAATAAATATTGGCCTAAACTGTTGAAGAGATTCTTTTTTTGGGGGGGGGGGGAGGGGGGGAATACTAATATTACAATTTTTTTTTTTGTTTATAGTGCGAAAAATAAAAACCGTAGAGGTAATCAAATACCACCAATAGAAAGCTCTATTTGCGGGGGAAAAAGGACATTTTTTTTTTTAACAAAAATATGTAGAAGAATACATATTGGCCTGAACTATTGAAGAAATTTTTTTTATTTATTTTTTTTTTTTTGGGGGCGGGGGGGGGGGGGGGAATTTATTATAGCAAAAAGTAAAAAATATTGTTTTTTTTTGTTTATAGCGCAAAAAATTAAAACCGCAGAGGTGATCAAATACCACAAAAGAAAAAGGAAAATTTATATGAAATACTTACCGTAATTTTCCTTTCCTGATGGACTCCATGGCAGCCTACATGTGGGTTAATCCTGCCTCTCATACCTCATAGGACCCCTCTCCCATAAAGCTTTGCTTCTCACCATAGACTGTGTTCCGTAATATAGCCTACTCCAGCAAAGGGAGGGAACTCCTGCTGCCATGGAGTCCATCAGGAAAGGAAAATTACGGTAAGTATTTCATATAAATTTTCCTTTTTCCTGACAGACTCCATGGCAGCCTACGTGTGGGAAATAACTAGCCATACACACCGGGGTGGGCAATTGCTGGTTAAAGAAAACAAATTTAATTGACATTGTCAACAGATAAAACATGTAAACCAAAATTAACCGACGATAAAGAAGCCGGTTCTACGCAGTAGTGCGTCATAAATGTATTTAACGACGACCAAGAGGCCGCTCTGCAGATCACTTCTGGGGACACGTGCCGGGCCGCCGCCCACGACGTGGCTACGCCCCGAGTAGAATGTGCGGTCACCGCTTCCGGAGGAGCCAAACCTTTCGCCTTGTAAGCCCCCTGGATGGCTTGGACAATCCATGCTGCGATGGTTCTAGAGGAAGCACGCATTCCCTTGTTTTTTCCATGGAAGGAAACAAATAGATGATCGAATTTGCGAAAAGAAGCTGTGGCTTCCAGATACTGCTTCAACACTTTTCCGACGTCCAAAGGATGAGCATCCGAGTCCTCTGAACTCCGAAAGGTTGGAAGGACTATCTCCTGGTTCTCATGAAAGACCGATGACACTTTCGGTTTTGAACCTAGCATAGGGATCAAAACGACACGATCTGGGAAGAACGTAAGGAAAGGTTCTTTACATCCTAATGACCCAATTTCGGACACCCTCTTCTCTGATGTTATAGCAACAAGAAAGACCACTTTGAGGGAAAGATCCTTAACTGATAATTGATTCGAGTTTTGAAGGTCTGAGAAAAAGTCCAGGACTAATGGTAGGTCCCATTTGGAAAATCTTGGCTTTCTTAAAGGCCTCAGCCTTATGGCTCCTCTAAAAAATTGTCTGACCAGAGAGTGAGTAGCCCAGGATACACCTGTGAATGCGGAGATAGCTGAAACTTGGACTCTTAATGAGCTGACGGATAAAGGAAGATCAAGACCTGTTTGGAGAAAGCCTAGAATATCCTTGATACTGGGGTTAGCAGGAGAACCACCCATGGAAGAGGTGTAGTCTGAGAACTTTGACCAAATTCTTTGGTAGATTTTATTGGTGCTTGGCCTTCTAGCGTTTAACAAGGTAGCGATGGCTCTGCTTGGACATCCTAATGTTTCCAACCTTCCTTTTAAAAACCATGCCATCAAGTGCAGGTGGGTTGGACATGGATGAGGGATCGACCCTTGCAACAGGAGATCCGGTCTGGATGGAAGCTGAACTGGATCCCGGAAGCTCAATTGGGACAGTAACGGAAACCACGGCCTGTTGGGCCAAAATGGAATTATTGCCACTACCTCGGCTTCTTCCCACCTGAGTCTCGCTAGGAATCGGAGGATGACTGGGACTGGAGGGAAGGCATAAGCTCTGCTGAACCTCCACTGATCCGTTAGGGCGTCTTCCCCAAAAGCCTGGGGACAGCGGTATCTGGTGTAATACTTCTCCAGTTTGAAGTTGCGTGGGGACGCAAACAGATCCACTTCCGGTGAAAAATCCAGTGACAGGATCCAACTGAAAACCTCGTTGTGGAGAGACCACTCGTTGTTGTCGAGAGATGTTCTCGAGAGGAAATCCGCCTGTAGATTCTGAGCTCCAGGGAGATATACAGCTGACAAATTCGACAGGTGTGTCTGTGCCCAAGACATGATTGGATTTACCTCCTTCAGTAGAGACAGACTGCGAGTGCCACCCTGTCTCTTGATGTATGACACTGCCGATGTGTTGTCCATCCTTAGGAGGACTGAGGACCCTTTTATTAGGTGAAGGAAGGCATGTAGAGCAAAAGGGCTGCCCGAAGCTCCAGGACATTGGAGACGACTTTCTGGGACGGGAAGTCCCACTTCCCTTGGGCTACCTCCTTCAGGCAGAGAGCCCCCCAACCTGTGTTGCTGGCATCCGATGTGATTGTGATCCAAAAAACAGGGGCTAGAGAATGGCAATTGAGGAGGTTTTTCCGAAGTAGCCACCAGGGAAGACTCTCTCTCATGTGCGATGTTATCCGAATCATTTGGACTTGTGACTTCGAGTCCCACTGCTGGAGAAAACCCTTCTGGAAGGGTCGCATCTTCCACTGTGCCCATCTCACCATAGGGACTGTGGAGACCATGGTACCTATATGTTGATGTTGGCATTGCGAGGCTTTGAGAAAAGGTGTTTCTAGAGCACAACGAATCCTGTCCCGGACTACAGGGATTTTCAGTAGGGGCAGCGAGATGGTACTCAGAGCTGTGTCGAATTGGGCACCGAGAAAGATTAGAGATTGTGTCGGTTCTAGATGACTCTTCTCTTTGTTTAGTAGCCAACCAAACTCGGTCAGAATGGATATGACCAGGTCTTTGTGGGATAACAGCTGCTCCTTGCTTTGTGAAAGTAGTAGCAGGTCGTCTAAGTAGTGATGCAGACGAATGCCTCTGATTCTGATCAGAGCCACTACTGCCAGCAGGAGTTTCGAGAATACTCTTGGCGATGTTGTGAGCCCGAAAGGGAGACAAGTAAACTGGAGGTGAATATTGCCTACAGCAAACCGGAGATACTTTTGGAATTCCACTGCTATAGGGACGTGAAAGTAGGCATCTTTCAGGTCTATGGACACCAGCCTGGCTGAACTGCTTGACGGATCGTGAGGAGCGACTCCATCTTGAATTTCTCTTTCTTGATAAAGGTGTTTAGATGTGTCAGATCTATCACTGGTCTCCAGGAACCTGACTTTTTTAGGACCAGAAAAAGAGGTGAATACATCCCTTGGAATCTCTCGGGTGTTGGGACGTGTATAGCAGCACCAAGTGAGCTTGTGTATGACAAGAGGACTTGTCTTTTCTCTTCTGAGCAAGGCATGATTGTGGGAATGAACTGCAGAATAGGCGGGGCGGTAAATGTCCAAGAATGACCTATAGATACGGTCTTGACGGACCAAAAATCCTTTATCGAGGCTGCCCAGATGTGCTGGAATTGAAGGAGGCGAGCCCCGACTTTTTCCGTCTGGGCCGATTCTATATCAAAAGGACTTAGGGGCCTCACGTCCACCAGAGGAAGAGCTTTTTGCGGACCTTTGACTGGAGGGCTGGTTTTTCCTCCAGTTTTTCCTGAAGTCACGTCCAGGTCTGTACCAGCGGGCCTCCCTTGCCCGATCTTGATCCTGCCTGGGAAAAAAATGTCTCTGTCCATAGGGACGTCGATCCTGGGGAAGGAAGCTTGACTTACCCCCAGTGGCCCGGGAAATGGCACTGTCCAACTTATTCCCAAAAAGGGAGGACCCTAAAAAGGGTATTTTGCACCAGGCCTGTTTAGAGGCAGGGTCAGCCACCCAAGGCCGTAGCCACAAGGCACGTTTGGCAGTAACAGAGGAGAGCATAACCCGAGACACTAGGCGAATAAGGTCAAGGGAGGCCTCCCCCAAAAACACAGAGGCCATTTTTAATTCTTGGACTGGAATGCTTCTGGCCAAGTCTTCAGAGGCGCAGGACAACACAGAGTCCATCTCATCTGTCCAGGCCTCCATTGCCTTTGACAAGGCTGCAAGGGCTAAGGCTGGTTTACAAGCCATGCCTGCTGTGATGTAGATGCGTTTTAGATCAGTGTCTATCTTCCTCTCCAAGCCATCTTTGAAGGAAACAGTGTTTTCCAAAGGGAGAGTGACATGTTTTACCAGTCTCATTAGGGCTGCATCAATTAAAGGGGCTGACTCCAAATGTCTCACTTCATCACTCTTGAATGGGTACAACTTTGCTACTTTAGAAATTAAGGAATTTTTCTTATCTGTGTCAGACCATTCTTCTGTAATTACATCTCCAAGTTCACCAAGAAGGGGAAAGTTTGGACGGTCTTTTCTGAGCTGTTTAAAGAACTTCCTTTGCTTGGAAGGTGATTCTACTGTATCTTCCCATTTTAAAGCGTCTTTAACTGCCTTCACCAAGGTTGGGACCAGAGAAAAATCAAAGCCCGCTGCATAATTAATATTTTCCTCTTCACTCTCTGAGGACACACTCGGGGAGCGGTAAAGCTGAGAGGGCCCCGGAACTTCAGGAGTATCCTGAATAGGGACTGGTGATGGTTCAACTGGAGGGACAACCGCTTGGACGGAATCAGAGCCGTTCAAAGATTCTTGGACTACTCTTCTGACCAGGGCTTCTACCTGCAGGTCTTCACCTCCTCTTTCCCTTACAGCACGGGGAATAACATGGCTCACAGAGGGATTTTCCTTCTGGGACCTGAGCTCTACATCCCCAACAGGAATTTCTTCCGGAGTGACTGGAATGGCGGTGAGAATGGCGACTGGACTTAGATCCAGAACCGTCTCTGTGATGTTTAGACGATGATCTAGAACTTCTAGAATTTGAATGATGACGCTGAGAACGAGCTTCAACATTATCTTCACGTGCTAGCGACAAAGAAACAGACCTAGAGGGGCTGGGAACAGATACAAAAAAAAAAAAAAAGCTATTTTTAAAAAGTGACCAAAAAAAAGAAACCTTATTGGAAAAGCAGGTAGAGGGAAATAATTCCATCCTACCTGCAGCGTAAGGTTTGGCCACAGGGGGGCGATGACACATCCATGGCAATGAAACACACAGTACTGCAAAGACCAATGACAAAAAGAGAAAAAAGAAACAAATGAGTCTTAACAATAACGAGACATACCTAAGGAGGAAGGACAGGACAGTGACCCAGCACTGATTCTTACCTTAGGACAGAAGAACGCTACCTAGAGTGCTGTGTTTCAGGACTGTGTCAATGAATAGCTGCATCTGACAGCTATTTGAACCTGCCGCCCTGCGATGACGTCATCGCGCTTCCGCCGTGCTCACACGCGCCTGCGCTGTGTGCGGCGTCACCCCCATAGACCTCGCGCACATGCGCGATCGCGGCCAGCCGAACAGAACCGCGCATGCGCAACCAAGCCTCGTTCGCAAACAAGACCGGCGCATGCGCAGTACTACCAGGAGGCGGCGAGGCTGGAACGCAATGCGTTCCAGCGGCCATAACTACACGAGGACAAACAACATACACAAACCAGCTGCCATAAAATAAGTAACAGTAGAATATACATTACCACCGAGGAGTCCCATGATCCTGCCTGGAGCTGGAGCCACCGCTGCTCACGCTGTGTGGTCTGTGACATAAGGCCTCCTGCTAATAGCCAGGATAAATGGCCAGTTACTGCTTTACCTACCAATGGCAGGTTAAAGAAAGCTTTTTTGAGGGTAAACACTACGGACTTGCATACGTCCATTCTGCTAATAGCAGAGACTTGTGGACTATAGAGGGAAAAATCACCAGGACTTCTGGATCAAGGAAAAAATCTAAATTCTTAAGGTAAAAACAACCAAGGTCCTAGGAGGAGGACAAAAAAGGAACACAGTCTATGGTGAGAAGCAAAGCTTTATGGGAGAGGGGTCCTATGAGGTATGAGAGGCGGGATTAACCCACACGTAGGCTGCCATGGAGTCTGTCAGGAAAGCTCTATTTGTGAGGGGGGAAAAAAAGGAAGTAAATTTTGCTTGGGAGCCACGACGCGCGACCGCGCAATTGCCTGTTAAAATTAACGCAGTGCCGTATTGCAAAAAATAAGCTGATGGTGAAGGGGTTAAATCCTTCCAGGGCTGAAGTGTTTATTTCATTAAAATGTATTTCGTTTTTTTTTAAATTGCGTTTGAAAAAACGCTGCACAAATACAGTGTGACATAAAAAATTGCAATGATCGCCATTTTATTTCTTAGGGTCTCTGCTAAAAAATAAATAATAATAAAAAAAAACTGTATAATGTTTGCGGGTTCTATATAATTTTCTAACAAAAAAAATACTGATTTAAATTTATAAAGAAAAAGTGTCAGTAAAAAAGAATCCTGGTCGGCAAGCAACAATATGCTTTACAATTTACAATGAAAACTGTATTTATACTGGGAGTCTCTGGGGAAGATCCTTATCTGACGTTCTATAACAGGGACAGGAATTGTGGGCGAGTACGGCAGGAAATGCCGGGGCACTATCACAAGTGAGTGAAGCGTATTGTGACAGAGGCTGGCCGAGTCCAGATCTTTATGATAACGATCAATCTCTGGAGGTGAACGCCACAAAGTGCGCTAATCTCCTGTCTTCATCCTGCCCAATCCCATAATTACAATGAGACTGAACCCAGATCTCTATGCTGGATATCCTCCCTATGAACTTTCTATTGTTATGGTTCAAGAAATAATTCCACCTACCAGAATTTCCATGTGGCTGCATAAAAATGTCCCCCCAAAAATGACCTTTAACCTTTTGCCTAAAAGAGCAATTTTTTCATTTCTCACATAAATGTTAAAATCTGAATTTTTAATTTTTTTTTGCTAATATTATATTAAACATTATGGGCCAGATTCTCAAAAGTGTTACGGCGGCGTATCTCCAGATACGCCGCCGTAATTTCAAATCTGCGCCGGCGTATGTTTACGCCGATTCTCAAAGGCAGATACGTAAAAAAAATAGGCTCCCTCTGCCGACGTAACTTGCCTACGCCGGCGTATAATTGTGTGCAATTATACGCTGGCCGCTAGGGGCGCTTCCGTCGATTAGCCACATCGAATATGCAAATGAGCTAGATACGCCGATTCACAAACGTACTTGCGCCCGGTCGCCGTATTTTACGGCGTTTGCATAAGCGTAAAGTTACCCTTGCTATATGAGGGGGTAACTTGGCGTAGGTGAGGCGTACGCAATGTTAAGTATGGACGTCGTCGCATTTTCCATCGTTTACGTCGTTTGCGTAAGTCGTTTGCGAATAGGGATTTGCGTCAGTTCCGTTCACGTCGAAAGCATTGACTATTTGCGACGTGATTTCGCGAATGTGCACTGGGAAACCTCCACCGACGGTGCATGCGCCGTTCAAAATAAACGTCAAAAACGTGGGGTCACAACACATTTGCATAAAACACGCCCACCTCGTCCACAATTGAATTACCCGGGCTTACGCCGGCCCATTTACGCTACGCCGCCGTAACTTAGGACTCAAGTGCTTTGAGAATACTGCACTTGCGTCCAAAGTTGCGGCGGTGTAGCGTAAATAGGATACGCTATGCCCCGCTGCCAGATACGCCGGGATACGAGAATCTGGCCCTATATATTTTCTGAAAGCAGCGGCCCTGGAGAATAAAATGGTGGCTGTTGCAATTGTTTATGTCACACAATATTTGTAAAACTCTCAATCAAACACAAGAAAAAATACACTTAAAGCGGAGATCCACCCTAAAAAAAAAAAAAAAATTTTTTTTTACTGATTATAAAGTCTAATTTTCTTTCCTATAAAAAAAACATACCTGTTATACTTACCTGTTCTGCTGCAGTGGATTTGCACAGAGCAGCCTGGATCCTATTCTTCTCTGGTCCCCGTTCTGTGATCCTGGCCCCTCCCTCCTGAGGAGTGCCCCCCACAGCAAGCAGCTTGCTATGGGGACACCCGAGCTGAGTCACAGCTCCCTGTGTCCATTCAGACACGGAGCCTATTGCCCCTGATTGGCTAGCTTACTTTGGTTGACAGCAGCGGTGGCCAATGGCACCGCTGCTGTATCTCAGCCAATCAGGTAGGAGAATCTGGATGGCTGAGACACTCGTGAACATCTCTGGACAGAATGGGACATCAGGTAAGTATTACGAAGGTTTGCTGCATACAGAAGGCTTTATTTTAAAGGGGTTGTAAAGCTTTGTGTGTTTTTGTACTTTATGGTACCGGTGCTACTTAAATTTAGAGGGAGATCAGATTGTTAAGTGTAAAACAGGGTCTCTGTCTCAGCTTGGCTGTGCTGTGGGCTTATTCTGTTGTTCTGGGGTGTTCTTCCAGCCTCGGTGCTGCAGGTGGCAGTAGTGGAGTCGAGGTTTGAGTGTTCTTCCCAGCGGCCAATCAGGAGGGTTTGGCCTCGCTGTGCATGCTGGGGAGGGGTATTTATGAGACAGACGCCATTGGTTCTGGGTCTTCTTTGTCCAGTGTGGCACCCACCTTTAGGGTGACCACATCACTGGGCCCTGGCGTTATGGCCTACCTGGCCGGGGCGTGCGTGCCACACAGTGTTCCTGGTTCCGGGGCCATGTTGGCCTGGAGCATCTGAACAACGACATGGACCCAGTAAGTGACTGGGTTTCCCACCTTTGAGGATCCCAAGCTGTGTTGCTGTTCGGTGGGGATTCCGTCTGAGGAGCGCCATTGAGAGGCCGGCTGATCCAAAAGGGCCTTGACAAACCACCGGGGATCGAGGTAGCCAGACACTGAAGGATTGATCACCTGTCAGTCGGTACCTGGGCGACAAGTTGAAGGAGATCCAGGCGTAACTCATCCAAGGAGGGATACCTCCGAGAATTCAATCCAGAGAGGGCCTGTGGCAGAGGTATCTCTCTGACATTCACCAAGGAGGGTCTGTGGCAGAGACTTTATCCTACAATTGTCCGAGTGATACTCCGGCTGCCAGGTCAGTGAGGGAGGCCTGTCCGGGTACACTAAATCCACTCCGGCAGGAGTGGCCAGAGAAGTGTTACGCTTGGGAGCAGGACTGTTTCCCTATCATCACGCCTGAATCTGCTGTTCTCCTTTCTTCTTCAGTTTTATTGTGTTTTTACCCGGCTGGGTAATAGAGAGCACAGCAAAGAGCACCTGTTGTGGACATTGAATGAATGAATGAAAACGTATATAGCGCGGCACATGCGAACTAAATTGCCTCTGGGCGCTTGTTGTTCCTGTCTCCTTTGATATCAAAAGAGATGAGTCTTGATCTTTCTCCTGAATGCTAAGTGATCCTCCTCCAACCGAATACTGGTTGGTAAAGCGTTCCATAGTCTGGGACCTTGGACCGCAAATCTTCTATCTCCTTTGGACTTGTAGTTGGCTTTCGGAATCTGGAGCAGGTTTTGATTGGTGGATCGCAAAACGCGATTGGGATTGTGGGGTTTTATTTTTTTGCATAAATAATGGGGAGCATTCCCATGGACACATCTATGCGTAAGACAGAGTGCTTTAAAAGTGATTCTGTCTTTAACTGGCAGCCAGTGAAGGGATCTCAGTGAAGGTGAGATGGATTCCAGGGTTTTTTCCCAGTCACAAGTCTGGCGGCCGTATTTTGAACGACTTGCAGACGAGCGATTTGGTACTTGGGGAGTCCGAGGTAGAGGGCATTTGCATAGTCCAGTCTGGAGTTAACAATTGCTCCCACCACGACCGCTAAATCTTCTTTGGGGATGAAAGGAGTAAGTAATTCCTTTACTTCTACCAAATGCAATACGCATCATTCACCCCTAGGAATTCGGAGGAGCCATGAGGTAAATGTGCCGCCCAAAAACAATCAGCAGCTCCTCCAGGGGTAATGCTACATATTCATTTACCCCGGAGGATTTGGCTGCCCAAAGACCAGAGCACTTTTTTGCCATTCGGCACTGTCGCTTTAACCGACAATTGCGCAGTCGTGCGACGTGGCTCCCAAACAAAATTGACGTCCTTTTTTCCCCCACAAATAGAGCTTTCTTTTGGTGGTATTTGATCACCTCTGCGGTTTTTATTTTTTGCGCTATAAACAAAAATAGAGCGACAATTTTGAAAAAAAAAATCAATGGGGCAGATTCACAGAGAATTAGATTCTCGTAGAGTATCAGAAATACACTACGCCGCCGTTTTTTACCTGGCTCTACGTGGAATCCAGGTAGATTTTGTCCAGTAAACGACGGCGGCGTAGTGTATTTCTCCCGTCGCAATCCATCTGCGCGAGTAGGGGGCGTGAAGCATTTAAAATAGGCGCGTTCCCGCGGCGATCGAACTGCGCATGCTCCGTTCGCAAATTTCCCGCCGTGCATTGCGCGAAAACACGTCGTCACGTCGTAGTAGCGTCGTTTACGTACATTCCTATTCCTATTCCTATTCCCGAACGAGTTATGTTAAAAAAAATATATATATTTTCCCGACGCATGAAAACGACGCGAACTCCTCCCAGCGGCCGCAAAAATATCGCAGTGTAGATCCGAAGGCTTACGAGGACGTAAGCCTCTCGGATCGAAGCCCGAAGCCGCCGTATCATGGTTTGAGGATTCAAACTATTGATACGGCGCGCGAAATTTGAAATTACTCCTGTCTAACACCAGTTAGACAGGCGTAATTGCTCTGTGAATCTGGGCCAATATTTTTAACTTTTTTGCTATAATAAATATCCCCAAAAAATACATAAAAAAACACTGGCAGCATTTGATGGGGCACAGTAGAGACAATTGATTGGCACACTGGTAGCATTTAATGGGGCAAAGTAGCGGCAATTGATCGGCACACTGGCAGCATCTATTGGGGCACAGTAGCGGCAATTTATGGGCACATTGGCAGCATTTGATGGGGCACAGTAGCGACAATTAATGGGCACACTGGCAGTATCTGATGGGGCACAGTAGCGGCAATTGATGGGCACACTGGCAGCATTTGATAGGGCACAGTAGTGACAATTAATGGGCACACTGGCAGCATTTGATGGGGCACAGTAGCGGCAATTGATGGGCACACTGGCAGCATCTGATGGGCACAGTAGCGGCAATTGATGCACACACTGGCAGCATTTGATGGATCACAGTAGCGGCAATTAATCGGCACACTGGCAGCATCTGATGGGGCACAGTAGTGACAATTGATGGGCACACTGGAAGCATCTGATGGGGCACAGTAGTGACAATTAATGGGCACACTGGCAGCATTTGATGGGGCACAGTAGCGGCAATTGATGGGCACACTGGCAGGATTGTATGGAGCACAGTAGGGGCAATTGATGGACACACTGGCAGAATCTGATGGGGCACAGTAGTGGCAATTGATAGGCACACTGGCAGCATCTGATGGGGCACAGTAGTGACAATTAATGGGCACACTGGCAGCATTTGATGGGGCACAGTAGCGGCAATTGATGGGCACACTGGCAGCATTGAATGGAGCACAGTAGCGGCAATTGATGGGCACACTGGCAGCATTGAATGGAGCACAGTAGCGGCAATTGATGGACACACTGGCAGAATCTGATGGGGCACAGTAGTGGCAATTGATTTCATATTCTGACATCTTTCTTTTTAATATTGTGTATTTTATAACTCTAATAGATGCAATTGGCATCTTGTTTTGAAATTGTACCGTTCTAAAGATTAAAATCAATTTTTTACATTTCTAAATAGTGCCTGCAAAGTCCATTTTTTTCTTTTTTTCATATCTCTTATACAATTATTAAGGATGTGGCACTATATATATCAAGGATGTTGGTTGCCATCCAAGGGCACAGCAATCAAATTCTAGCATTTTTTGTATTATTATCATAATAATGTACTTTATTGTCATACTTGTACATGTACCATTATTATTATACATGAATCTTTTTTTTTTTTTTTTGTAATAATTTTAATATGATGATGATTATTTCTCCCATTAATATTATTATTTCTTATCCTTATTTCTTCAACACTTATCAAAAGTTTAAAAAACAATCATGTAGCTGGAGTAAAATATGTAAAAGATGAATTCTGATTGGTTGGTTGCTTGTATACATGTACTGTATTATTGTACGTATATCTTTTATTATTGTACTACCGTGTTTCCCCGAAAATAAGACGTACTCCGAAAATAAGCCGTAGCGGGATTTCGACGCAAGATAGAAATATAAGACACCCCTCCGAAAATAAGACGTGTAGCGATGTAGTGTCGAATCTCCGAAAATAAGATGTAGTGTCGAATCTCCGAAAATAAGATGTAGTGTCGAATCTCCGAAAATAAGATGTAGTGTCGAATCTCCGAAAATAAGATGTAGTGTCGAATCTCCGAAAATAAGATGTAGTGTCGAATCTTGTAGTGATATCTTGTAGTGGTACAACCAGACAAGATGAGTGCAAAAAGAAAGTTATTCTGTTGAGTACAAGAAAGGAATTGTGGAGGACTCCCGAGGCAAGAATCTTACGGCTTTTTGCAAAGAGAAGAAGTTGGATATCCGAATGGTCCAAAAATGGCGTGCAGAATACGATAATCTCAGTCTACAGGTGGACAGAGGAAATGCTAAGAAGCGCAAGTGTGGTTCAGGTAGGCAACCTTTATTTTCTGTAATAAAAATAAGACACCCCCCGAAAATAAGCCATAGTGTGATTTCTTGAGGAAAAAAAAATATAAGACGGTGTCTTATTTTCGGGGAAACACGGTATTTTCTTTATTATCATACTTGTACATGTACCATTATTATTATTGTACAATAATCTTTTTTTTATTATTATTAGTGTGGTATCTGGGTCTTTTATTATTATTATCATTATTTATTTTTTGTTGTTATTATTGTACATGTATATTTTATTACTATTAATGTACTTGTATCTTTATTATCATATTTGTACATGTACTATTATTATTGCTGTCCATTTTCCCTTTTTTTTTGTTATAATTATTATTGTATATGTGTCATTTATTATTATCATTAATGTACTTGTATATTTATTATCATACTTGTACATGTACTATTATTATTGCTGTGCATTTATCTTTTTTTTTTATATAATTGTTATTGTATATGTGTCTTTTTTATTATTATCATTAATGTACTTTATTGTCATACTTGTACCATTATTATTATTGTAACAATATTATTATTATTATGATGACGATTATTTCTCTTATTAATGATTTTCTTATTATTTCTTATCCATATTTTTTCAACACATCAAAAGTTTAAAAAAATCACTTGAGTAAAATCTGTGAAAGATGAATTCTGATTGGTTGGTGGTTTGTTCTTTACTATTATTTGCTGCTCAGCTCATTCAGTAAGCTAATTATTCAGCTAATTAAAAAGAGTGAACAGCAAACTTTAAAATTCAATCATACAAAACAACCGATCAACCAATCGGACTGATTATTTTTTCTTTGCATTGTTTTCTGCTCTTTTTTTTTTGCTGTCTAGTGTAGTGACATACAACTCACGCACACGTCACACTGCAATATCTGGATAGATTTTTGCAAAGAAGCTTTATCAGCAAATTCACATTAACAAAGGACAATGTTGACTACAGAAAAAGGCCACTTACCTTGCAGGAGGACACAGAGGGTCAGAGCGGCTGGGCCTAAACTGTACATCATTTTAAATTAAAATGTTCTATTTATTTTTTATTCTTTTTAGTGTTCCCTTTTTTGAAAATTAGTAGCAGGTTCTGTATCAGGCTCAGAGTGATCAGTGTGGAGATGGGGGGTCCATTCCTTTTCGGAGGTAGGTGGAGGCGTGGATGAATGGCAAGTAAAAAAAAAAATAGCCAACAAAATGCGGAAAAGCCAAAGAGAGAAAAGTTAGGAGTTTCTCCTTTGTGAGCCGGCTGCAGTCTGCCTGTGAGGGGAGAATGTTAAACAGGCCATGGTCCTGTGTCCCCTCTTCCCCCCCCCCCCCCTTCCCGTCCTTCACAGGCAGCACAATGGATCGGAGATCAAGCCCATTGCACTTTACTTCTCCTGAAAACAACATTCTTCAATGTGATTTTTTTTTCTAGCACATTCCTTCCCTCTTTTCTTTTCTTTTTCCTAATAAAAGCATCAGATAAAAAAAAATTACCATAGTAAAATCATTCAAGGCATGTACATTATGGGGGTCCAGGAAATAGTAGGAGAGATCAGCATAATCACAGATCCCATGTTAACCACTTCAGCCCCGGAGGATTTTGCTGCCCAGTGACCGGGACATTTTTTTTAATTCGGCACAGCGTCACATTAACTGACAATTGCGCGGTCCTGCGACGTGGCTCCCAAACAAAATTGGCGTCCTTTTTTTCATACAAATACAGCTTTCTTTCGGTGGTATTTGACCACCTCTGCAGTTTTTATTTTTTGCGCTATGAACAAAATTAGAGCGACATTATGGCGGATACATCGGACAATTTTGACACATTGTCATTTTCACAGCGAAAAGTGCTATAAAAATGCACTGATTACTGTGAAAATGACAATTGCATTTTAAGAGTTAACCACTAGGGGGCGCTGAAGGGGTTATGTGTGACCTCATTTGTGTTTTTAACTGTAGGGGGGCGGGGCTGAACGTGTGACGTCACTGATTGTCTTTCCCTATATCAGGGAACAGACTATCACTGACACTGCCACAATGAAGAATGGGGAAGGTTTGTTTACACTCACCTCTCCCCGTTTTTCAGCTCCTGTGACCGACCGCGGGACACCGGCGGCGATTGGGTCCGCGAGTCCCACGGGCGCGGTCACGGAGCTTCGGACCGGGTCGCGCCCGGGCTCTTAAAGGTGATGTACCTGTACGTGCCTGTGACCAGCCGTGCCGTTCTGCCGATGTATATCGGTGTTAGGCGGTCCTTAAGTGGTTAACCACATGCTGACCCCCGCACGCAGATATGGCACAGGCAGGCAAAAGGACATGCATTTACAACACCTTTAAGGCTGCGTACACACGATCGAACATGTCCGCTGAAACTGGTCCGCAGACCAGTTTCAGCGGACATGTTCAATCGTGTGTACGGCCTAGCGGACAGGTTTCCAGTGGACAAAAGTTTCTAAGCATGCTTTAAAACCTGTCCTCTGGAAACCTGTCCGTCGGACATGTCCGCTGGTTAGTACGCCTAACCAGCGGACCGAAATCCCCCGTATGCATCGAATTGATTCGACGCATGCGTGGAAGCATTTTACTTCCTTGTTTGCGCAACGTCGCGGGATCAACGTCACCGCCACGTCACCTCGTTGTCTGTCCGCGGGGATTTTGGTCTGATCGTGTGTACACACATCAGACCAAAATATCCCAGGAGACATGTCCGATGAAAACGGTCCGCGTGTGGACGCACGAGCGCCGCCGGTGACTGCGACCTCGGGTCCCGCGGACTCGATGTTTGCACGCATACCCGCGATCGTGTCACAGTGAGGAAGAACGGGGAAATGCTGATTTAAACAAGCATTTCCCCAGTCTTCCTAGTAACAGGACAGTGTACACAGCTTCCTGTAATCGGAAGTGGTGATCACTGTCATGTCACACAAAGCCCATCCCCCCCTACAGTTAGAACACATCTATCTATCTATCTATCTATCTATCTATCTATCTATCTATCTATCTATCTATCTCTCTTGCTCTATCTATCTATCATTCTATCTATCTATCTATCCCTTGTGCTCTGCCAATCTATCTATCTATCTATTCATCTATTAGGGATGAGCCGAACACCCCCGCGTTCGGTTCGCATCAGAACGTTCGAACATATCGAATGTTCGCGCGAACATTTAGAACCCCATTGGAGTCTATGGGACTCGAACGTTCAAATTCAAAAACGATCATTTTAAAGCCCAATATTCAATTTATTGTTGGAAAACGTCTTTGAGAACCTGGGTCTTGCCCCAGGGAACATGTATCAATGGAAAAAAAAGTTTTAAAAACGGTAGTTTTTTCCGGAGCAGCGATTTTAATGATGCTTAAAGTGAAAAAAAAAAGAAAAATTCCTTTAAATATCGTACCTGCTGGGTGTCTATAGTAGTGGCACGTGTTTAGAAATGTCCCTGCATTGTGAGCTGTGGTGGCTCAACGTGATTGGCACTGCGCTGACAAGCCGTTCACCTCTGCAGCCAAGGGTTCGGATCCCGGTCTCGGCTACATGTGAATTAAGTTTGGTGGTCTCAGCCCGACTCCCGGTGGGTGTGCTATGCAAGGTACGCCTGTGCTTAGTACGCCCACCCCCCCCCACACAAAAAACATCACACTTGCACGCACACAAAATTGGTTTAACAAGCATGCACTTTGGCCATGCGGTCTCCTAAAAAAGAGAGGCGAAGGACCTACAGGGCTGGCTGGGTGGGCTAGACCCCCTCACTCCCTCATAGGGGGAGTCCCTCGGTCCCGTTGGGCTCCCAAGTGGAGCAGGTAGGGCGGGGTGAGTGGGAGGTCCTCCCTCACACCCGCCATTGCCACCCGGGGGCATGGAGAAGGATGGCAGATTGCCTCTGGGGGGAGGGTCTGCCTACTCCTGCAGTCCGGCTCCTCTCTCTTGAATTCACGCACAAAAATACACTTAAAAAAAATGCACAATATGAGATTACTATAAGAAAAAATAAATGTAATACTGCTTGCGGCTTTAATGTAATGTTTGGTCCCTGAAATATGGATACACATCATTGAAAAAAAAAGCATGAGTTTCCCCGCCATCACTCCCCCCAGGTCATAACAAGACCCAGTGCCAATCCTGACCTCCCTGGGGCCCTAAGCAAAATGACATGGCACATTAAAAATGAGAAGCGGGGGGCGCTGACGACAGTGACATATCACATTAAAGAAAGTTGAGAAGCGGGGGGAGGGGGTGTTCTGCTGTCGGAAATGACTCAGCCAGCGAGTTTAGAAGCGGGGTGAGGGGGGCGAAAATGACTTCTCACCAGGCGGGCCTCTAGTAATTTGGTGGGCCTTTTGCAGCTTTGCGGGGCCCTAAGTGGCTTGCATAGTGAGACTATAGCGAGGATCGGCCCTGACAAGACCCTTTGGCCCTATATACTTTGAACAGCAGTATACAGGCGGTGCAAACAAGACAAGGACTGTAGGTTTGTTAAGTAGAATCTGAACCATGTCATACTGTAATTGGAGCGCAACAAAGAGAAAAATTTGACCTTAGGCACAAGACAACACTGCAACCCCTCACAGATACTGTAATCGGAGCGCAACAAAGAGCCACATGCAAAGTATTGCATCAAAAATTGTTATTAGACGCCCCAGTTAAACAGGGGCAGAAAAATTTGGCCTTAGGCACAACACAACACTGCAACCCCTCACAGATACTGTAATTGGAGCGCAACAAAGAGCCACATGCAAAGTATGGCACGTGCAGTAACAGCAAATGCGTTTAGGTGCTATTAAACAGCAAAGGTGCAGTTACAGCAATTGCGTTTAGGTTCTATTAAACAGCAAACGTGCAGTTATAGCAACTGTGTTTAGGTGCTATTAAACAGTGTGTTGCGGCTTGTTAATGAGAGAAGTCTATAGGACTTCTCTCATTAACAAGCCACAACACACTACACAAGCCCGCCCAGCAGGCGGCCTTTTATAGTGTGGGGCGTGTTCTAAAGCCCTGAGCCATAACTGGCTAAAGCCATCTAGGCTTTGGCCAATTATGGCTCTTCGTTTTTTGGGCGCTGTGAATGGCCAAGCATGCGGGACATACAGCATGCTTGGCCAATCATCAGCGCGCAATGCCGCAGTGAATTATGGGCCGTGACGCGTCATTCGAATTTGGCGCAAACGACCCGTTTTGTTAGATTTTCGGCGAACGGTCGAACAGCCAATGTGTCAGGGTCCCAGCGCTCACATCGCTCAATCCGTGCACAGGCACGTTAGAATCGCGTCACGGCGCGTGCCCGCGCACCTGGGGCGCGCGCGCGCGCGTGGCGCAGCGCGTGCACGAGCGCGCGGACGTGCGCGCCTCCTCCCGGGACCAATCACAGACCTGACAGGCCTATTTAAACCAGCCCCTGTCTTTGCACAGGTTGCTGGTTTATCGTCAGCTCTGAGTAAAGTTTTGACACTTTGACTTGTGCCCTTTGACCCGGATTTACTTCCCGACTCAGCTCTCGCCTGGAAACCTGACCTCGGCCTGTTTGTGGACTCTGCTGCCTTCTTGAACCCTTTGACCTCGGACCGTGACCTGGATTTGCTTCTGCCTCCTGCCCTTGAACTTCGGCTTACATACCTGGACTTGTCTTAGCGCTACCCGGAACCCGGACTTTTTACCTGTACCCCGGATCTGCTTCCATTAGTCTGCTGGCTTTTGAACTGTGCCCTGGGACTTTACCACTTTCATCTGCCTTGGTGACCCTCCAGCACCTGCAGCACATCTCAGCCTCTGACCTCCAGTACCTGCATCCCATCTACCTACCCACCGGTACCGGTACCTCCTTGTGCCTCTGCCTCATGTCTCAAATTCCAGGGGGCAGGTGCGCTTGGTCGTAAAGGTGAGCCGTCCTCAGCATCTCGGCCTCGGTAAGTACTTGTGTTTCTGACAGTATAAACCAGCCAGATGTCTGAGGCCAACAGGGCGCGCTCACCATTTGAAACACTCTGCCTGCAAGTGTCCGCACTTACTGACGCAGTTCAAAAGCTTCAAGATGGCTACCTCCAAATAGATGGCCGTCTCCAACAGCTGGCCGTGATTCCTGGACCCTCATCTCCACCTGCACCACCATCCTCTGGAGCTGCAGCACCTCAAGTCGCCTCTAGCTCGGCCGTAATGGTGACCCACCCGGAACCACGTGTGCCTATCCCGGAACGTTTTTCAGGTGAGCGCCGGAAATTTCGGGAGTTTAAAAATGCTTGCTCCTTATATTTATCTCTTCAGCCCAGAACCTTTTGTTCAGAGACTGTGAAAGTGGGTTTCGTCATTTCTCTTCTCTCGGAAGAACCACAAGCCTGGGCTCACACTCTAATGGAGCAACAGAGCCCAATCCTAAACACAATAGACACCTTTTTTGAACACATGGCGAAGTTATATGATGACCCACAGCGTACGGCCACTGCCGAAACTATTCTCCATAACCTTACCCAAGGTAGAAGACCTATCGAGGACTATACAGCCGAGTTCCGAAAATGGTCAGCCGACACAGGCTGGAATGAGGCTGCGCTAAAATACCAGTTTCGCCAAGGCTTGTCTGAGTCTCTTAAGGACGAGCTGGCTCGGACAGAAGTCCCGGCCACTCTTATAGACCTGATTCAAACTGCCACGCAGCTGGATCGACGCCTGAGAGAACGTCGTTCTGAACGATATCAAGTTCCACGCTCTACCTGAGCCCATCCAAGGCTCACTCCGGCTCCACAGCCACCTGCAGCTCCTCAAAACATAAACCTCCCGGATCCTGAACCTATGCAAGTTGGATTGGTCCGAACCCCGCTTACCTCCGAGGAGAGACTGCGGAGACGTCAAAACAACTTATGTCTGTACTGCGGAGAAGCCGGTCATTTCCTTCACTCCTGTCCAACAAGGCCTCGTAAGTCCAAACTACAACCTACTTTCAGCTACAATATTGCAAACCTTTCTCAGGCTCACGTTGTTCTTTTCATTTCCTTGCAGTTACCGGAAGGGGCAACCCGTCTACCGGCCATAGTTGATTCCGGGGCATGCAGCAGTTTCTTGGACGCTACATTGGCTCAAAAGCTTCATGTACCCCTTCGCAACAAAAGACATCCTTTTCAAATTAATTTAGCTGACGGTTCTCTACCCCGATCTGGACTTATCACGCAAGAAACCGCACCTATCTGTGCCACCACCGATTTCGGCCACCAGGAATTTCTACGTCTGGACCTCATTCCTTCCCCACTGTTTCCCATCATCCTGGGTCTTCCCTGGCTACAAGCACACCAACCGGTCATAAACTGGCTAAAGAAAGAGGTCAACTTTACATCCTCATATTGTTCACAGAATTGCCTTCCACCTCCAGTTGTTTCCTGCTCTGCCGTGACAACCTCGCCTGAAACTCTCCGGAACGTTCCCTCCGTCTACCTGGAATTCACGGATGTGTTCGACAAACAGCAAGCCGACTGCCTTCCGCCCCACCGACCGTATGATTGCCCCATTGACCTCTTACCCGGCTCCGAGATTCCCTTTGGCCGCATTTTTCCGCTGTCCGAGACAGAATTAAAGGCCCTCAAGGCCTATATTGACGAAAATCTGCAAAAGAAATTTATTCGTCCCTCGTCTTCCCCGGCTGGAGCGGGAATCTTTTTTGTTGAGAAAAAAGATGGAACTCTTAGGCCTCGTACACACGATCGGACATATCCGATGAAAACGGTCCGCGGACCATTTCCATCGGATATGTCCGATCAGGAGTTTGATCCGATGGCGTGTACACACCATCGGATCAAATTCCCCGCCGCCGGACGGCGCGGTGACGCGGCGGTGACGTTGACGCCGCCACGTCACCGCCACGTCACCGCACCAGGAAGTTAAACACTTCCGCGCATGCGCCGAATCCATTCGGCGGCGGCGCGGCGGCGGTGGGGGACGACATGTCTGCTGGTAAGTGTACTAACCAGCAGACATGTCGGGCGGACAGATTCCCACCGGATAGATTTCAAAGCATGCTTTGAAATCTGTCGGGTGGAGAAATCTGTCCGCTAGCCCATACACACGAGCGGAGATGTCTGCTGAAACGGTCCATCGGACCGTTTTCAGCGGACATATGCCCTCGTGTGTACGGGGCCTAAGACCTTGTATTGACTATCGGGAGCTCAATAAAGTTACGATTAAAAACAGATACCCGCTTCCCCTCATATCAGAATTATTCCAGCGGTTCCGATCAGCTCAAGTATTCTCTAAGTTGGACTTACGGGGTGCTTACAATCTCGTCAGAATTAGGGCAGGAGACGAGTGGAAAACCGCCTTCAGGTCAAGATTCGGGCACTTTGAGTATCTTGTTATGCCTTTTGGACTTTGCAATGCCCCAGCCACTTTTCAGCATTTAGTTAACGACATTTTCCGTGAACACCTGGGCGATTTCCTGGTCGTGTATCTGGACGACATCCTCATTTTCTCACCTTCCTTAGACCTACATAGGTGCCATGTAAAAAGAGTGCTTACCATACTCAGAGAACAGAATAGACTCTACTTAAAAGCTGAGAAATGTGAATTCGAGAAATTTCTTCTGTGCAATTCTTGGGATTCATTATATCCACCAGTGGCGTCGCCATGGACCCTCAAAAGGTTAAAGCTATTCAGGAATGGCCAGCCCCGGTGGACAAGAAAGGGGTGCAGCGGTGGTCATCGGCTTCGCCAATTTCTATCGACGGTTCATTGTGGGGTTCTCCTCCATCGTGAGCCCCATCACTCAGCTTACCCGCCAAGGTCATCCTTTTTGCTGGTCACCGGAGGCCCAAGAAGCATTCAGGAAACTAAAATCAGTTTTTTCTTCCGCTCCTGTTCTGCGACACCCCGATCCAATGTTGCCTTTTACCTTGGAAGTAGACGCCTCTGAGACTGCTACAGGAGCCGTGCTATCTCAGAGACAAGGGCCAAAGTCCCTACTACACCCTGTGGCCTATGCCTCTCGGAGACTAACTCCGCCCGAAAAGAATTATGATGTAGGTGACGGAACTGCTTGCTATCAAATTTGCACTAGAGGAGTGGAGGTATCTGCTAGAAGGATCGGCTCATCCTATAATGATCTTTACCGACCATAAAAACCTTGAATATCTGCGGACAGCAAACTTGAAATTTAACGTTTAAAACCGTTCAGGCAAGCCCGTTGGGGGGCTTTTTTTTTTTTTCTCGGTTTAATTTTCATCTCACTTACAGGCCTGGTTCAAAGAATTTTGGAAAAGCAGACGCTCTTTCTAGAATGTTCCCTGAAACTCCATCCACAACTGAACCGAGCACCATTTTGGGGTCATCTCGGAATTTTCTATTAGTCTCTCAAATCGACCTGTTAAATTCTATTAAGGCTTCATCCAGACAATGTTCTGATCCAGAGGTGTCTTCATTGGTAAAACATCACGATATCTTTTTGTCCCGAGGGAAAATTTTCGTTCCATCAGAATCTAGACAACTGGTCTTGAGCACCTTTCACGACCGTAAACTAGCAGGTCATTTTGGAGCACGAAAGACCACGGAGATGGTTCTACGATACTTTTGGTGGCCAAGCTGCAGACAAGATTGTAAAGCCTACGTTGCATCCTGTACCACTTGCCAACGTAATAAGGGTCCTAAAACCAAGACCCCTGGGGTTACTCAAGCCTCTACCAGTTCCAGAACGGCCTTGGTCTGAAATCTCTATGGATTTTATTGTCGACTTACCACCTTCTGAAGGCTTCACCACAATCCTAGTCGTAGTAGATCGTCTCTCCAAAATGGCACATTTTGTGCCCATGATCGGTACTCCCTCTGCCCTAGAGACAGCCAAAGTCTTCTTCAGGGAAATCGTCAGGCTCCATGGGGTGCCCAGGAGCATCGGGGTTTCAGATAGGGGTTCTCAATTCACCTCAAAATTTTGGAGGGGGAACTTTGTAAATCTTTGGAAGTTAAGACCTGCCTTTCCTCTGCCTACCACCCCCAGAGTAACGGCCAAACGGAAAGGACTAACCAAACGCTGGAGCAGTACCTCCGATGTTTCTGTTCCGCCTCTCAAGATGACTGGTCGTCCCTCTTACCTTCCGCTGAATTCGCCTATAATAATTCCGTCCATGCCACCACGAATCAAACACCCTTTTGGGCCAACTATGGCTTTCACCCGCCCTTTCTTCCTGATGCCCTCCCAGAAACACCTGTTCCGGCGGCCCAAGAGCATTTAACGGCTATCCAATTAAACTTTCTACAATTACAAAGAGTGATGCAACGGGCCCAGGAGGACTACAAAAGATTTTATGACAAAGGAAGGAAAGATTGTCCTACTTTTGAAGTCGGAGAACAGATTTGGCTATCTGCTACTAATTTAAAATTACCGGTCCCCTCTCGAAAGTTGGGTCCAAGATTCATTGGCCCTTTCAGGATCAAGCGCAAGATCAACACGCGGTGGCCGGATAATTCATCGGTGGCCTTTGCTCTCGTTGCCGGATTCCTACAGGATCCATCCAGTATTCCATGCCTCTCTCCTGAAACCTGTTATCCCTGATCCTTTCCAAGGAAGAGAAAGACCTCCGCCTCCACCAGTAGAGGTCGAGGGAGAGGAAGAATTTGAAGTTGAGTCCATCATCAACTGTAGAAAAAGAGGTAGACAGCTTCAGTATTTGATTAAATGGAGGGGCTATCCCCCGGAAGATAACTCATGGGAACCCGCAAGAAATCTGATGCTCCACGTCTAATCCGAACTTTTCATCAGGAACACCCAGAATTGATGTCCAGCTTGGGCGTCCAGAGTCCGCCCCTTGGGGGGGGGCACTGTCAGGGTCCCAGCACTCACAGCGCTCAATCCGTGCACAGGCACGTTAGAATCACGTCACGGCGCGTGCCCGCGCACCTGGGGCGCGCGCGCATGCGTGGCGCAGCGGCGCGGCGCGTGCACGAGCGCGCGGACGTGCGCGCCTCCTCCCGGGACCAATCACAGACCTGACAGGCCTATTTAAACCAGCCCCTGTCTTTGCACAGGTTGCTGGTTTATCGTCAGCTCTGAGTAAAGTTTTGACACTTTGACTTGTGCCCTTTGACCCGGATTTACTTCCCGACTCAGCTCTCGCCTGGAAACCTGACCTCGGCCTGTTTGTGGACTCTTCTGCCTTCTTGAACCCTTTGACCTCGGATTGTGACCTGGATTTGCTTCTGTCTCCTGCCCTTGAACTTCGGCTTACATACCTGGACTTGTCTTAGCGCTACCCGGAACCCGGACTTTTTACCTGTACCCCGGATCTGCTTCCATTAGTCTGCTGGCTTTTGAACTGTGCCCTGGGACTTTACCACTTTCATCTGCCTTGGTGACCCTCCAGCACCTGCAGCACATCTCAGCCTCTGACCTCCAGTACCTGCATCCCATCTACCTACCCACCGGTACCGGTACCTCCTTGTGCCTCTGCCTCCTGTCTCAAATTCCAGGGGGCAGGTGCGCTTGGTCGTAAAGGTGAGCCGTCCTCAGCATCTCGGCCTCGGTAAGTACTTGTGTTTCTGACACAATGTTTGATTCAAACATGGGTTTGAGTCGAAAGCGAAGCTCATCCCTACTATCTATCTGTCTTTCAATCTATCTATCTCTCTTGCTCTATCTATCTATCTATCTATCTATCTATCTATCTATCTATCTATCTATCCCTCGTCCTCCGTCAATCTATCTATCTGTCCGTCTGTCTTTCTATCTATCTCTCTTGCTCTATCTATCTATCATTCTGTCTGTCTATATATCTATTCTTTGTGCTCTATCTATCTATCTTTCTATCTATCTATCTGTCAGGAAAGGTTCCTCCCGCTGGTGGTTCTGCCTGATATGTGTCGTGCAGTACTGTGGTCCACCACCGGGTGTCTCCTGGCAGTCTGGAACTGCCAGGGGAGCTCTCCCCTGGTGGTATCATGTGATCTATGGGCCGCAGTACTGGCATCCACCAGTGGGGGGTTCCTGGCAGTGTGGGGCCGACATCTCCTGCGATCAGATGTCACCTGAGCCTGATTGCAGGAGATGTGTATAAATACCTGGCACTGACAATCTGACTTTGCCTGGATATCTTTCTTGTGCCCTGTACCTGTAATCCTGTACCCTGTGCCCTGTGCTTGTACCTATACCTGTTCCCCCTGTGATCCATCCATCCATCCATCCTCTCCTTGTCCTGTTTGTTTTTCCTTTTCCCCAGCTCCTGACCTCCCATTAACGATCCTGGCCTGGCCCTGTTACGATCCTGGTTTTCCCCATTACATGTACATACTGTATTAGTCTCGTATTATTTGTGAAGTCTGTTGGTGTTGGTTGTGTGCACAGTGTGGTATTGGAGGTTGTTACTTATTTCACTTATCTTTAATAAATTATATTTTCACTTTAACACATCTGGGTTTCCTCTGTCGCAGTCCACACGGTTCTGGTCTCACCTGATACATGACAGTATATCCAGGCCATCACCGATCAGAAGTGGCTGCACAGAGGAACCATCTTGGTTCTGTTTACTTGTTGAAATTAACCCTAACGTGATTCCCTATTATGCCTTGCTGGCGTCTAAGAGTGGTGACTATCTACGCCAGACACTAAAGGAGTGGACCCATGACCAGCTGCTTGAGATCATCCGTTTGGCCCACTCCCAGGTTGACCAAGGCTGTGTTTTGTTTGGAGAGGTGCAGCCTTTGATCCAAATATGTGTTGAGCTAGCCCTGTCCTGTGTTCCAGGAGGCTGTGATGATTTCTCTCCCCCTTTCAGTGCTGATCAGGTGGAATCTCTGGTGTGGCTGCTAGAGGATGATCCCTCATGCTTTGTTGAGCACTATTCAGTGTGTTCCCGGCAAAAGCTTTTGGAATGTATTCACTCAGTACAGACCCTTGTCAGGCAGGCAGCATGTGATTCATTCTTTGTCCAACCAATACTCTCTGCATGGTCTGATATGTTACAGTCACCTACCTGTTCAAAAGTCTTTTCTCCCATCACCCATGGCAACCCCAGTCGCAGCTCAGTACACACTGCTTGCCACCAGATACCAATATCCAGTCTCTGCTACCTGTACCTATCCTGCATACAACCCACCTGTCTCTTCTCAGCTGCCTACGAACCCACAAAAACTTCCTCCAGCTACTGTTACCTCTTCTCTGCCATATTCCAACCCTCCTTTTCAGTCTACTGCACCCCTTACTTACAGAACTTCAGTGGCTAATCCCAAGAAAAAACAAAAGTTTTTCCCAACCAAGACGATCCTGCCAGTAACCCAGCCTGTCTCCACACCAACTAACCTGTCCGCTGCCCAGCCTGACGTTCCAGATTGCCAGCCTGACATTCCTGTGCCTGCCTTCCAGTTTGATGTCTCGATACCTGCCTTCCAGTCTGATGATTCAGTACCTGCCTTCCAGTCTGACGTCTCAGTACCTACCTTCCAGTCTGATGATTCAGTACCTGCCTTCCAGTCTGACGTCTCAGTACCTACCTTCCAGTCTGATGTTTCAGTACCTGCCTTCCAGTCTGATGTTTCAGTACCTGCCTTCCAGTCTGACACCTCAGTACCTGCCTTCCAGTCTGACGCCTCAGTACCTGCCTTCCAGTCTGACACCTCAGTACCTGCCTTCCAGTCTGACCTCTCGGTACCTGCCTTCCAGCCTGACATCTCGGTACCTGCCTTCCAGCCTGACGTCTCGGTACCTGCCTTCCAGCCTGACGTCTCGGTACCTGCCTTCCAGCCTGACGTCTCGGTACCTGCCTTCCAGCCTGATGTCTTGGCACCTGCCTTCCAGCCTGGTGTCCTGGTGTCTGCCTTCCAGCCTGGTGTCTGCCTTCCAGGCTGATGTCCTGTTGTCTGCCTTCCAGTCTGATGTCCTGGTGCCAGTATTCCAGCCCATGGTGCCAGTGTTCCAGCCCGAAGTGCCTGCTGCCCAGCCTGTTCCAGTGCCAGCTGCCCAGCCTGTTGTGCCAGCTGCCCAGCCTGTTGTTCCAGTGCCAGCTGCCCAGCCTGTTGTGCCAGTGCCAGCTGCCCAGCCTGTTGTGCCAGTACCAGCTGCCCAGCTTGTTGTTCCAGTGCCAGCCGCCCAGCCTGTTGTTCCAGTGCCAGCCGCCCAGCCGGTTGTTCCAGTGCCAGCCGCCCAGCCTGTTGTTCCAGTGCCAGCCGCCCAGCCTGTTGTTCCAGTGCCAGCTGCCCAGCCTGTTCCAGTGCCAGCTGCCCAGCCTGATGAGCTTCTGTTGACGACCCGGAGCCTGCTGCCCAGCTCGACGACCCAGAGCCTGCTGTCCAGCTCGACGACCCAGAGCCTGCTGCCCAGCTCGACGACCCGGAGCCTGCTGTCTGCCCTGAGGTGCCCGCTGTCTGCCCTGAGGTGCCCGCTGTCCTGTTTGATGTGCCTGATGCTCTGCCTGAAACGCCTGCTGTCAAACTTGAGTTGCCCGTTGACTGGTTTAATACCTTGGACTCGTCTCAGAAGCACCTAGTTGGAGCGTCCGGAGGCCGCCCCTTTGAGGGGGGGTACTGTCAGGAAAGGTTCCTCCCGCTGGTGGTTCTGCCTGATATGTGTTGTGCAGTACTGTGGTCCACCACTGGGTGTCTCCTGTCAGTGTGGAACTGCCAGGGGAGCTCTCCCCTGGTGGTATCATGTGATCTTTGGGCCGCAGTACTGGCGTCCACCAGCGGGGGGTTCCTGGCAGTGTAGGGCCGACATCTCCTGCGATCAGGTGTCACCTGAGCCTGATTGCAGGAGATGTGTATAAATACCTGGCACTCACAATCTGACTTTGCCTGGATATCTTTCTTGCGCCCTGAACCTGTACCAGTATCAGTACCTGGAATCCTGTACCCTGTGCTTGTACCTATACCTGTTCCCCCTGTGATCCATCCATCCATCCTCTCCTTGTCCTGTTTGTTCTCCCTTTCCCCAGCTTCTGACCTCCCGTTGACGATCCTGGCCTGGCCCTGTTACGATTCTGGTTTTCCCCATTACATGTACATATTAGTCTTGTATTATTTGTGAAGTCTGTTGGTGTTAGTTGTGTGCACAGTGTGGTATTGGAGGTTGTTACTTATTTCACTTATCTTTAATAAATTATATTTTCACTTTAACACGTCTGGGTTTCCTCACGGTTCTGGTCCCACCTGATACATGACACTATCTATCTATCTATCTATCTATCTATCTATCTATCTATCTATCTATCTATCTATCTATCTATCTATTTTGCTCTATCTAACAATGTATCTATCCCTCGTACTCTATCTATCTATTGTACTCTGTTTGTCTATCTATCTATCTATGCCTCGTGCTCTATCTATCCATCTATCTATCTGTCTTTCAATCTATCTATCTATCTATCTTTCTATCCCTCGTGCTCTGTCAATCTATCTGTCTGTCTGTCTGTCTTTCTATCTATCTCTCTTTCTCTATCTATCATTCTGTCTATCTATCCCTTGTGTTCTATCTATCAATCTAGCTATCTGTCTTTTAATCTATCTATCTATCTATCTATCTATCTATCTATCTATCTATCTATCTATCTATCTATCTATCTATCTATCTATCTATCTATCCCTTGTGCTCTATCTATCTATCTATCCCTTGTGCTCTATCTATCTATCCCTTGTGCTCTGTCTATCTATCCCTTGTGCTCTGTCTGTCTATCTATCTATCTATCTATTCATATTGTGATCATATTTTTAGAACACTTACTGGCAGGGGGTATGGACACTACCAGGAATTTCAACCTCCACAGGGTCTTTGAGTTTGTCTGCAGAGAACAATAAGTCATTATGATTGTTAGGAAACTTTAGAATGTTCACAAAAGGAAACCCCATTATTTGTTTTGGAAAGATATAAGATTTACATCAAAAGGCATTATTAGATTCTAGGTCTGCAAGGCAGCTTTGCTCATAACAGGAAAGCGTTATACAATATTGCACATTTTTTAACATTCATGCAAGCGTTCCGTATATTACCTGTAATGCTTGTAATATGTGGGTAATGTTTCTGTGTTGCCTTTTGCCAGCCAGATGTAGCATTCCCTAACATTTGATCGTAACAGAAAAAGAGCTCAGAAAACATTCGACCATGAGAGTAAACAACCACCAAAAGAGAAAATAGCCTCATGCCCCGTACACAAGAGCAGTTTTCCTGACAGGAAAAAAACCAATACTTTTCCCGACGGAATTCCGCTCAAGCTTGTCTTGCGTACACACGGTCACACCAAATTCCGACAGTCAAAAACGCAGTGCCGTACAACACTACGACGAGCCAAGAAAAATGAAGTTCAATGCTTCCGAGCATGCATCGACTAGATTCTGAGAATGTGTGTCTTTTTTGCGCGTTAAAATTGCATACAGACGAAACAGTTTTCCCGCTAGGGTTTTTTCGGGACAAAAAAGGGGTAATCTTGGAATTAGCCCCAGAGGTGTTAGTATTTTCTTTCTTTGTAATTAATCAAAAATCGAGGTGTTTGAAAGTGAAGATTATTTAATCCAAAATGCAGGAAAAAGTTTTCGTGATGCTTACAAAGTGAGAGAAAAGGCAAAAAGTGAGAAGCACAGCGCCCCCACCTTCTCATCATTTACAGTGAAACAACGATAACACTTCTTATTGGCTAATTTAGCTAAGGAAGATCTGTCTGTACCTGGCACAGACTGGCACTTTATTTCCAGACAGAACTTCCTGTACAATCTGTTATCTATATATTACAGTCCCCGTGTTATACACTTTCGGACTGTATGTCATTAAGTTGAGCTTCAATGTCCGTATAGGTCTCCTCAGAGGTGGAAAGTGTTTGATACATTGTTCTTGAGATTGCAATTTTAATCAGTCTTTGTGAAAGTCCTCGAATACAGTGAATAGAGCAGCATCCGCTAGGGACCAGAACAATCAAAACCACAGCAAATTAGATCAAACATGATGTGATAAGTCCAGTTTATGAATGGATCGTTAATACCTGAGTTTTCTGCCAATTCATTCGATTGAGTAGTTAGTCCTTCCAGGGCTTTGGTCACGGTTCCCCAGGAGCTGTATTATTAGGGATAAAGGTGCAACACATGCTACCAAACATTTTGTATGGCCATTCGGTTCTGCTAGACCTTTTTTTTTTACAGTATCTTTGCTATAGTTTACAAATTGTTGTTGGTTTAAGTGTATATATACATACATACATACATATACACACACACACACACACACACACATTTTATATACATATATATATATATATATATATATATACATACACATATATTACAGTCAATATTTTTATTTATAGTCACCCACCAGAGAAGAGACTCCAACCCAGCTGTTAACTGATTCCTGGCCTTAAAGTGGAGTTCCACCCATTTTTTTTTATGTTTGTCTGTGGTGCATGCCCTAATCTCATAGTGTTCAGAATGGACAATTTTTATTTATTTTGTTGCTTGTAAATACCTTTATTTTGTAGTCCTTCATTACTTCCTCCTTCTTATTAGCCTAGGCTATTTGCAAGGGTTTCTGGGATAGGCATCATGTTTCCCAGTAGTCCTTGCAAACCTGACTGAAACCTGACTGAATCCTATTAGATTGCTTGTGCAGCACTGAGCATGTGCGAGATATGCAAAGCTGAAATCCAGGAAGTCATACAGTATGGCTTCATGATGCCCACACTTAAGATGGCCACGGTCTATTTCTAGATTATAAACTAAATCTAAATGCTGTAACAACCTAACAAAACGGACCTTAGTTTACAGACTAACTTTACTAGAATACATTAAGCTTGTGTATTACAGGGGTATTTATATTTAAAAAGTGAAATTGTGGGTGGAACTCCCCTTTAAACTTTTTTCAGCACCCCGCGAGGAACCCCAATATTTAAGTAGATCTGAGAGTTAAATGACCCTTTGGGAGAAGTTTTCCTCTGATACCAGTGGTGACTCTTAGTTCACGGGTGTTCTGATCAGAGGCATAACTAGCTGGACCATAGGACAATCCCCTCAAGCATTGGCTGGTATTTTAGTTCACAGTTGCCTATATTAAATAACTACATAACAAATAAAATGATTATATATTACAACAGTCTGATGTGGAAAATACAACCCTGTCTTAGGTGGGCCCCCAAACAAAATCTTATAAGGCTCAAGTTCTCTGACCTGTAAAGTAGGGGTACTCCTGATGTTGTAAAGAACCTGAGGAAACAGTTGGCCAGTGTTTCTTTACTAACCCATCTACCCTTTTCCTGCATTGATATAGCTGGCCTGCTTTTACTGACTATACTATACCTTTCTACCTTCCCTGAACTCTGAGGATGATGGGAGCATGAAAGGCCTGCTCAATTGCCAAATCCTTGCATGTAATTTGCGTGATCTGTCCAGTGGGGCGTGTTCCTCTGTCATTCTCTAAAGTTTCAAAGACGCCAAAGCGGCATATTACTTCAGAAAGGATCTTCTCTGTTGTCTTGGCATTTTCTTTAGCCACCAGACTTCTATCCAACTTTGAAACATTTCTATGTACAGCAAAACATTGATATTGGCCTGATTTGAGCAATTGGATTTAATAAATATGTAGTCTTTGGAAAAGGAATAGTGACTTGGCCAAATGTCTTTGTGTTACTCTGGTCTGTTTTCCTGAGTTATTTTTAGCACAGATTATGCACCCCTCAACAAAGTCTTGATATGCATTTCTGGAGTATCAAATAAACCATCCAGGTTTGCTTATGTTTCTCTCCATTGCCTTACGGCATACATGACTCAGTCCATGAGTGCAGATTCTTGCAAGTTCTTTTACTTTCAGTATTTGTTCTCTTCTTTTTTATCTGCTACAGGCTTCTCCTTTTTTGCAAAATCAATGATTAGGGTCACGATTGCTTCCATTGGTGGTTCAGCAGTCTTCCTGGCAGTATGATCAGACAACCATTTCCTTTTCCTTCCACGGGTTGTCCTTCAGTATGTGTGTTGACCTTCAGGGTAGCTACTTCCTTTGGAAGGGTGACTGGTTTTGCAATGGAACTGGTGAGTCCAGGTAGACCTCTCTGCAATCCTTATTGGCCCCTCCCACTTAAGCAAGTGCCAATGTTTCCTTTTTATTACTTTTATCAGGACCCAATCTCCAATATGGATTTTCTCTTCTCCTTAGATTTAACCTTCTGGAATAGAACAGATCTCATTAATTTGTTTCTGTTTCAACAAGTTAGACATATATTCTGCTAAGGTACGTTCAGATTCTTCAAGTGGTGTTTCATTTAGTAGTAGAGGTATTCTATATGGCCTCCCACGTATCATTTCAAATGAGCTTAAACTTTCCTATGTGGGTGTGATATGCATGCTAGTCACAGCTAATGGTAGGCAGTACATCCAATTTTCTACCTGTTTCCTCCATAGCTTATCTCAGTTTATTTTTTCAGGATTCCATTGTTTCTTTCCACCAATCCAGCCGATTGGGGTGGTAGGTGCAATGGTTTTCTACTTGGATACCCATCACTTCTGTCAAATGTTGTATAGTTCTATTTACAAAATGGGATACATTATCACTGTAAATCTTTTCAGGGATTTCAAACCTAGGAATTATATCTCTTAGTAATGCTTTGGCCACAGTCTGTGCGTCCGCACTTCCTTTCGGGAATACCTCCACCCATTTGGTCAAGGCGTCTGATAACCAAACAATATTTTTTCCTTTCACACTTGTCCAATTCAATAAAATTCATACAAATGTGTTGGAATGGATAATTGCGGTGTGGGGAACTTTCCTTTCCGGGGTATTATGCCTCCCTGAGCATTGTGTTTTGCACATATAAGGCATTGAGAACAAAAAGTTTTTGAGTAGTTGGTGAAACCATAGGCTGTACATACTTAATTCAACATCTCAGTCATCCCCCTGTTTGACACATGAGTTACTCCATGTGTCAACACTACTGCATACCTAAATAGGGATTTTGGCAATACCGGTTTTCCTTTCGGGTGATGTATAAATGTTATCTATTATTGTGAAACCTTTTGTTTTCCAATATTGTTTCTTCCCGGGAGGTGCATTCTGCTGCATATCAGTACAGTCATATTTATGATCATCAGTAAAAAGTGGTAGCAGTGTGGATAGATTTTATATGCAGGCATACCCCACTCCTAAGCACACAATGCGGTCCACCCACTAAAGCCAGAAAGCACAAAATCAGGCCCACCCCAAAAAAAAAACAACGAGCCTCCAGGCCCAATTGAACAAGCTGGAGTTAGAAGCCCACTGTCCTCCGCACAGAAGTGAGCCCAACCCCGCGCCTCCCCAACCCCAGCAAATAAACCGATACTACATGTGGTACATTGTGTGTGTCAGCAGGTGATATAGCACTATAGATGCTGAGGCCTTAACTGCTTTGGTTGCAGCTACCACTGCCTGTACACAGGGTAGAAGTACTCTAGTTACACTGTCTCATTTTATAGAATAGTAAGCGATCGGCGCTCACCATGTAACTGTGTAAGTACCAATGTCATGTGACTCTCCCTTGAGTCCACTGTTTGTTAAAAAGGTTTGTCTTTTTTTTTTTTCTGCCAATCAGTACCCATCTAAGTTGGCATCTATTCAGTAAGGCAGTCAACCTATTTCTTAAGTCTAGGCTACCTGGAGGCAATGGATTGCCTCGCTCCTGTCCGCTTGTCCTCCTCTGGGGTACAGGACTTCTATCAAGGGGTATTCCTCACCACTATACCACCCGATACCTCATAGGAGGTTTACTTAATCTCTTGGACCCTGCTGGGGCACCCAGTGCATGGATTATGGCGTTGGTTAAAGTTTCAAGGATCGATCTGTTCATCTCTGAGGCTATGCTACTATCTGGAGAGTTTAAGGAAGTAGGATTGGGGTCTTGGTCAGAGGCGGTTCCTCTGACAGGGGTGGATGTCACAGGGAGGGTGGTACTCTGGGCAGTGGCTTGCACCTGAAGGGGGGTGGCTATTATAAGGAGGTGGTCTTTGGGTGCAACAAATGAAATCTTCATTTTGTCCACCAGAGGCATTTGGGCTTGGCATTTTTCTTTTGTTCTCTTTCCCTGTGCTCTGATCCTAGCGTGTTCAAGACAGTGTTCTGCCATTTCTAACCCATACCTTTTTTTTTTTTTTCTGGGACCTAACAATCTAAGTTTATTCACCAAATCCTGACATCCGTTAACAGTTAATTTACCATTTAATCCAAATCTTGTTTCCCATTTAGCACAGTACTGAACAGATTTGGGTTCTATACTACGCATACATTTCTTATCTCCTTCAAACAGCACTACTAGGAACATAACAGCAACTTACAACCCAGGGCAATGGACACCTTTAAAGTAATCAAAAACATCCTCCACTTTTCCTTGTCTCATATCCAGCAATCCTCATTAATAATTCTACAACATTCTGTCCACTTTCTTCATAGTGCAATTCACTTTCACATTTTCTTTTAAACCATTTCCCTTTAATAAATAAACTTGCCTTTCTCCACTTTCATGTTCAGTAGCCTAGAATGGAGAGCTAAACATTTTAAAGAATTATAATAATCATGGCTACCTTTTGCTTTCTTTGTTTAAAATTAATCCTAGAGTTACATAACAAAAACTAACAATTTTAACTAGGATTTCACGTCGCCACATAATTAAACATTTCTTAGATATTCAGAACTATCTAGCTGCTTTTCACAGGAATTTGAAGGGAGGGGGGAGGAAACTGCATAAGATAGCAGGCTCATCTCATCAGTTTTATGCTTCTCAAACACATATATATACATACACATATATATATATATATATACACATATAACAATGGCATTGCCTGATCTAATTCTCTAACTTTGACAGGCTTATAATTAGTTAGTTTCATCACGTTGCATACTTTCAAAAATGCACATTGTACATTTTTAATCAACTCTGTCATAAAAATTAACATACACAGAAACCCAAGTTGATCATAACTCCTTCTGGTACTAGATCAGCTCTGTTTTGGTCCAGCCTATAATAGTCTTGGTGTCATCTTAACCACTGTCCGTATCTGTCTGTCATTTCTGTCAGAGGACTTAATTTACTTGTGCCATTTTTCCTACCTCTCCCTTTATCGAGAGGTCCATGGGAGAACATGTTGGGCAACTGTCGGGTATAGGGACTCCAGTGGCCTTCATTGTGAGCCACATCGGTTCGTCATAGGACCATCAATTGATTATGTCATTCTAATCATTTTTATTTCAATTTCTGTATGTTTAAATTAAATACATTTTGTATATTTTCTTAATCTTTGTTTATTGATTTATCTGGACACCGTTTAAAGTCCCGGGGCTTGTTGCCCCATCTTCCCCCATTTTCCCATATGTTTCCTGGTGTGAAACCAGAAAGTGGCATCCTAGGAAATTTGCCATTAATAGGATTCTTGCCTTTCTTCAGTTGGGCTTAGATATGAGGCTGGCCTTGAGAACTATAAAGGGCCAAATCTCGGCTTTGTCGATATTCTTTCAGAAACCGTCTGCTTCTCATTCCCTAGTTAGGGCCTTTGATCAGGGTTCACTGCAGTTAAACCCACGATAGGTTAAACCCATGAGGACGGTCTGATGGACCATTTTCATTGGACCAAACCGATTGTGTGTGGGCGCTATCGGTTAGTTATCCACCGGTTAAAAAAAAGCCAACTTGTTTTAAATTTAACCGATGGATTCCTAACCTATAGGTCAAAACCGATCGTTAGTAGGCACGACCATCGGTTAAAAAACCACGCATGCTCAGAATCAAGTCAACGCATGCTTGGACGCATTGAACTTAATTTTTTTCAGCACGTTGTTGTGTTTTACGTCACCGCGTTCTGACCCGATAATTTTTTTTTCACCGATGGTGTGTAAGCGTCAGAGATGTATTTAGGTTTTGTGCTAACCTAGGCCTGACTAAACTGGTGCACCCCCTAATTTAAATGTGACCCACCCCTTCCTGTTACGGCCACACCCTGTGTTGTTTAAGACCCGCCCTGAAATTTTTAGTTCTGAGGGCATGGGGGGGGGGGGGCAATGGTTTCCCTTAATTTACTTAGATTTCCTCTTACTTCCCGGGTTGCCCATAGAGCAGGAAGTGAAGGGAAATCTTCTCAATGGGACAGGGATGGTAATAAATAAACTGACAGGGGCTATAACCCTCCATTACGCTACCCAAAATGAAAAATAAAAGTGTTGCCTATAGTTCTACTTTAAGTAGATGGTGCAGCAGAAACATATAGCACAGTGAGGAAGGTTTGTGGTCCAGGATGATAAAACAGTCAAGGAATGCTTGCGGAATGCTGGCCGCCCGCATACTAAAAGCAGAGCGGCCGCTTTATGGGGGCGCTAAACTAATTTTCCTAACAGTGTAGCACAAGCCGGCGGGGACTCTTTTCGTGCTGCCCCCCTGCAAAGTGCCGCCCTAGGCCTGGGCCTTGTTGGCCTATGCCAGAATACAGCTCTGGTAAGCGTGACGTACCATCAGTCAGCTTCACTGGTTAACTGATGGAAACGGTCCATCAGACCGTTCTCATCGGATGGACTGATCGTGTGTACGCGGCATAAGGGTTTATCTGCAAGCTACGGCTCAGATAAGGAAGACTGATTGTCTGTTGATTCTGCCACAAGGCCCGAAGAAGGGTCAGGCAGCGTCAAGATCCACTATTGCAAGGTGGATTTGACAAGTCATTATTCAGGCCTATGGTTTAGAAAAGAAGATCCTTCCTTTTCAGGTGAAAGCGCACTCGACTAGAGCAGTTGGTGCTTAATGGGCAGTGGATCACCAGGCCTCCATGGCTCAGATCTGTAAGGCTGCTACTTGGTCTTCGGTCCATACATTTACCAAATTCTCTCAGGTAGATGTAAGAGATTACGAGGATGCCTCCTTCGGGTCTCCCTCCCCTCTAATTTTAGCATTGCTATGGGACATCCCATTAAGAAATTAAGGCTCTGTGTCCCATGATGTATGATCAAGAACATAGGATTTTTTAACCACTTAAGACCCGGACCAAAATGCAGGTAAAGGACCTTGCCCCTTTTTGCGATTCGGCACTGCTTCGTTTTAACTGACAATTGCGCGGTCGTGCGACGTGGCTCCCAAACAAAATTGGCGTCCTTTTTTCCCCACAAATAGAGCTTTCTTTTGGTGGTATTTGATCACCTCTGCGGTTTTTATTTTTTGCGCTATTAACAAAAATAGAGCGACAATTTTAAAAAAAATGCAATATTTTTTACTTTTTGCTATAATAAATATCCCCCAAAAATATATAAAAAAACATTTTTTTTCCTCAGTTTAGGCCGATACATATTCTTCTACGTATTTTTGGTAAAAAAAATCGCAATAAGCGTTTATTTGTTGCTTTTCGCAAAATTTATAGCGTTTACAAAATAAGGGATAGTTTTATTGCATTTTTATAAAAAAACATTTTTTTACTACTAATAGCGGCGATCAGCGATTTTTTTCGTGACTGCGACAATATGGCGAAAACTTCGGACAATTTTGACACATTTTTGGGACAATTGTCATTTTCACAGCAAAAAATGCATTTAAATTGCATTGTTTACTGTGGAAATGACAGTTGCAGTTTGGGAGTTAACCACAGGTGGCGCTGTAGGGGATGTGTGACATAATGTGTGTGTCTACAACTGTAGGGGGGTGTGGCTGTAGGTGTGACGTCATCGATCGCGTCCCCCTATTACAGGGATGACGCGATCGATGCTGCGGCCACAGAGAAGCACGGGGAAGCCGTGTGTACACACGGCTCTCCCCGTTCTTCCGCTCCAGGGACGGATCGCCGCACTCCAGCGGCGATCGGGTCCGCGAATCCCGCGGTCCCGGAGCTACGGACCGGGTCGCGGGGCGCGCGCCCGCGACCCACGGCTGGGTACTAAAATCAACGTATATATACGTTGATGTGCCCAGCCGTGCCATTCTGCCGACGTAAATGTGCAGTAGGTGGTCCTTAAGTGGTTAATACAGCTTACCTGTAAAATCCTTTTCTTGGGAATACATCACGGGACACAGAGCTCCCACCCCTCTTTGGAGTTAACGTGGAACACTTATTGCTTTGCTACAAAACTGAGGTACTCTCCATTTGGGAGGGGTTATATAGGGGAGGAACTCAATTTAAATTGGGTTTGCCAATGTCCAATCTCCTGTGGTGACTACATAACCCATTAAGTAATTAAGGCTCTGTGTCCCGTGATGTATTTGCAAGAAAATGATTTTACAGGTAAGCTGTATTTAAAAATCCTATTTTCCCTAATTTAGGGCACCTTGCATTCTTTCGTCATCTTGTGGACAAACTAAAAGGTTTTGCTACTAGTTGTATCATACTGAGGGGTGATTGTAATACCCCTTTACTTCCACTTCAGGACACCTCCAGCATTTCATACTCCATCCTACAGAAAATCAAAACCCTATTGAATTCACTGTCACCAGTGGATACTTGGCACTTGGTACCCCCGACAGGTAGAGATTTTACTAACAACTCTCCACTGCATAAGAAACATTAACACATTGACTATGTCTTCATTACGCAACGTGACCTACCTCTACTGCATTCTGCCCACATAGGCATACAAACTCTCCCAGACCACTGCCCAGTGTCGATTTCTTTGACGCAGACAGATAAGCCTCACAGAACATGCAGCTGGCGGTTGAATCCCACCTTACTGATGGTCCGACGTGTCCGCCATAAGGTCGCAGTACCGATAAAAATCGCTGATCGCCGCCATTACTAGTAAAAAAAAATATTAATAAAAATTCCATAAAACTATGCCCTATTTTGTAGACGCTATAACTTTTGCGCAAACCAATCAATAAACGTTTATTGCGATTTTTTTTTTTTTAAATTATGTAAAAGAATACGTATCGGCCTAAACTGAGGAGAAAATTTGTTTTTTTTAATATATTTTGGGGATGTTTATTACAGCAAAAAGTAAAAAAATATTCTATTTGTGGGAAAAAAAGGACGAACATTTTTGGGAGCCACGTCGCAGGACCGCGCAATTGTCAGTTAAAGCGACGCAGTGACGAATCGCAAAAAGTGGCCCGGTCATTGACCAGCAATATGGTCCGGGGCTGAAGTGGTTAATGACACTGACCGTATGTCTCCCCTAATGATCGGGGAGGCAGATAAGTGCGTCGTACGTGTCAAACGTATCCGTCTTGGGTGTCAAAAACCATGAATCAGACCGAGACAGAAGTACAATCAAATCACACTTGTTTATTAATAATAATAATAAAAAAAGGTAAACAGAGATAACCGTAATAGTCCAACAAGCAGGATCAGGAGCCAGAAGGAATGCCAGCCGAGCAATTCCACAACAGGAACGCAGGAGAAAGTCTCTGTGATGTTGACAAAGGCGAAGCCAGAGATGAAGTGAGCTGGAAAGCTTAAAGGGACACTAAAGTCAGGGATTTAAAAAAAAAAAAATAACAAACATGTGATACTTACCTCCACTGTGCAGTTCGTTTTGCACAGAGTGACCCGGAAACCTGTCTTCTGGGGTCCCTCGGCGGCTGTCAGGGCTCCTCCTCGCAAAAGCTTTCCCTCTTCATGCGAGGGCGCTCGCACGGAGGAAAGCTTTTGCGAGCGCGCTCCCGTGATACAGCGGCGGCCATAGCTGCCGACTGTATCACTCGGCTCCGCCCCCCAGCGCGCCGCGTCATCCGCTCTGATTGACAGCAGCGCTAGCCAATGGCTGCGCTGCTATCAATCCGCCCAGCCTAGCCAATCAACGGCCAGGCTGGGAACCGAAGAGGACGACGTGGACGCACCCGGGAGATTCGAACGGTCAGGTAAGTACAACGGGGGCTCGGGGGGAACGGTGCTGCTAGATGTTTTTTTACCTTCATGCATAGGATGCATGAAGGTAAAAAAACTTGTAACTTTACAACCCCTTTAAGTAGGCAGGACTGACGAGCAGATGATCAACAGGTGAGTCACTGTGGAGAGAAAGGAGCTGGCAATTAGCCGACAGCTGAGCGGCCAGCACAGAGAAGAAAGGGCTAAGCCCAGCCCTGACATTGGGGCACATAGGAAGAGCAAAGCCAATAAAATTGCTGCAACGCTAGCAATAGAAATTGCGGCCAAACATAAACAGTCCAATGTGGAAGCCATCTCCGCCAAACTGTTGGAAACGCGTGAAAAGTCCTTGCTTAATCTCAAATCGAAATGCATTCTTTATTTTAAGAAGGGCTTCTACTATGAACATGGGGGTAAATGTGGCAAATTTCCTGCAAAAGCCCTTAAAGCACTAACTCACACTAGAACTATTTAGTCTATAAGGACATAGATGGCCAACCCTACAAAACAGATCAGATTGCGTCACAATTTCACGCCTTCTACACTAAGCTTTATAATTTGCCCATGTCCCATAAACCACCAGACTTCCAAGGAGACAGTGAGCAAACTCTGCATGACTATATTAACCACTTCCATACCGGGCCTATTTTGGCACTTCTCTCCTACATGCAAAAATCATAATTCTTTTGCTAGAAAATTACTCAGAACCCCCAAACGGTATATATGTTTTTTTAGCAGGCACCCTATGGAATAAAATGGTGGTCATTGCAACTTTTTATCTCGCACCGTATTTGCGCAATCATTTTTCAAACGCCTTTTGGGGGGGGGGGGGACTGTTTCATAAATTAAAAAATAACAAAACAGTAAAGTTAGCCCAATTGTTTTTGTATAATGTAAAAGATGAAGTTACGCCGAGTAAATAGATACCTAACATGTCACACTTTAAAATTGCGAACACTCACGGAATGGCGCCAAACTTCAGTATTTAAAAATCTCCATAGGCGTCGCTTATTTATTTTTTCACAGGTTACCAGTTTAGAGTTACAGAGGAGGTCTAGTGCTAGAATTGTTGCTGGCTCTCTAACGCATGCGGCGACACCTCACATGTGTGGTTTGAACAGCATTTACCTATGTGGGTGGGACTTACGTGTGTGTTCGCTTCTGAGCACAAGCTGCTAGGGATAGGGGCGTTTAAAAAAATAAATTTTAATATTATTATTTTTTAACATTTATTTTTAAATTTTTTTATCACTTTTATTCCTTTTACAAGAAATGTAAACATCCCTTGTAATAGGAATGGTTCGTGACAGGTACACTTTATAGAGAAATGCGGGGTCAATAAGACCTCACATCTCTCCTCCAGGCTGGAAAGCATGAGATGGTGAATTTTTTTTTACGGATCTCATGCTTTAAGCCGTAATCGCGGCTTTGTTTACATTCCGGTACCCGGGTGTGACGTCATAACATCGAGCCCGGGCCTCCGACGATCATAGAGATGACTAGTGACCATCTGGTCACCAGTCATCTCTATGCCTCCCACCCGGGACCAGCAGATCGTTTTTCCGGGGTCTCTGATGGCACGGGAGAGCCCGGAGAAGCACCGGATGGTGGCGGGAGGGGGAGGACGTCGCCTATCAGAGCGATTAAGCGGTGGAACTTCCGCTATGATCGTTCTTATGGTGCACAGAATCGCCGGCTGAAGAGATGGATATCTGAATGATGCCTGGTAGCTGCACCCATCATTCAGATATCACCACTGAAAGTCCAGGACGTCATATGACGTCCTTGGGCGGGAAGTGGTTAATGAGAGTGGTATGCCCACCCTACCATCTTCTGAAGTTGAGTCCATATAGGCACCTATTTCAGAGGATGAGCATCTTTTGGCAATTTAGTCTCTCAAGCCTGGTAAAAGCCCAGGTCCTGATGGGTACACAGCAACATTATTACAAAAAATAAACTGACATCCTAAAACCCTTTCTCTGTGCCCTCAACATCCTAAATCAGGGTTTGACAAATTTGCTTGGAATCTAGGAGCCAGCTAAAAAAAGTTAGGAGCCAAAAAATGCACCCTGTCCCGCCAAGCTCGCGCGCAGAAGCGAACGCATACATAAGTAGCGCCCGCATATGTAAACGGTATTCAAACCACACATGTGAGGTATCGCCACGATTGGTAGAGCGAGAGCAATAATTCTAGCCCTAGACCTCCTCTGTAACTCAAAACATGCAACCTGTAGAATTTTTTTAAAGTTTTTTAAATCGTTAAACTTTTAAACGATTTTAAAGGGTAAAGGTTTGTCGCCATTCCACGAGCGGCCGCAATTTTGAAGCGTGAAATGTTGGGTATCAATTTACCTGGCGTAACATTATCTTTCACAATATAAAAAAAATTGGGCTAACTTTACAGGCGTCTTATTTTTAAATTTTCCCCCAAAAAGTGCGGTTGTAAGACCGCTGCGCAAATATGGTGTGACAGAATGTATTACAACGACCGCCATTTTATTCTCTAGGGTGTAAGGCCGCGTACACACGATCGAATATATCTGCTGAAACTGGTCCGACGGACCGTTTCAGCAGACATATCCGATCGTGTGTACGGGCTAGCGGACATGTTTTCCCAGCGGACAAATTTCAAAGCATGTGGACAGAAATCTCTGCGCATGCTTCGAATGGATTCGACGCATGCCTGGAAGTATTTTACTTCCTGGAGTGGTGACGTGGCGGCGTCAACGTCACCGCGTCCTCAGCCCGAGGGGATTTTCGTCCGATGGTGTGTACACGCCATCGGACCAAAATCTGATGAGACATGTCCGCTGGAAACTGTCCGTCGGACATGTTTGAGCGGACATGTCTCATCGTGTGCACACGGCCTTAGATGTTTGGGGGGTTCTAATTAGAGGGAAGGAGATGGCAGTGAAAAAACACATTAGAACTGCTGTTTTTTGCTACTTGTAATGTAACCTGTAATGCCAATGGCCACCACAAGATGGCCACTCCTAGATTCCTTCTGCAGGCCTTAGATTTCTTCTGTGAAGGCCGCAAAGCCGTGGCCTCAATTACCGGCGGGCGCAGCCTCGCCGCAATCGCACTGGCCGGTAATTGAGGCCACGGCTTTGCGGCCCCCTGCAGCCCTAAGCTTTCCCAGGCGCCAGGTCACAATTTCTTGTCGCAATTGCGACCTGGCACCCGGGTTTTGTCGAGGCCTGTCCTAAAAATCCCTAGTCATATACCGGAGGCCTCTACGATGGCTCACATAGCTTTAATTCCCAAACCGGCTAAAGATCCCACAGACTGAGCTAGCTACAGTACAATTTCGCTATTGAATTTGGATCTAAAAATCCTGGCCAACATTTTGCCCAATGACGGCTTTTCTACCCACACTTATTGGACTCGAGCAGGACGGGATTTATGCCGGGGGGGGGAAGCTTGTCTTCTGATGTGGAGAAGGCCTTTGATCGTGTGGCATGGGACTACATGGGACTACCTGTTTACCACCTGTAGAAACATAGGCCTGGGATCCCATCCTTGGAGCCCTTTATCCACATGACCAATGCCTTCTTCTACTGGCCACCAATGTCAGGTGGTTTTCATCTGTCCATTATTTTTATTTATTTTTTCATTTTATGACCACTTTTTACATAAATTTGGAGTTATAGAGACTGAGGTGTTATAAAATGTGCATCTCAAAAACTCGAAGCACGCCACATTCTAATTATTTTATTTCAGACTTTCTACTGATCACACTAAAGTACCATGAGCCTTATGTACTACAGTTACAGTATTAGCTGGGTTCCCCAAAACCTGGCCATTATTTAACTTGGCACCCAAAGGCTGTCATATGAAGTCCTGGCCTTTGTGGGGCTATATCTAAATTTAGGGGCGTGGCTACAGGCATCATTCAGATATCGGCATTTTCAGACGGCGATTTCACTACACCATAGGAGTGATCATCGTTCTTACGGGCAGCAAAAGAGGACGCCCCCCTTCCCGCCGGTGCTTCTACCGACTCACCGCTGCAATCAGTGACTCGGAGAACGGATCCGCCAGATGGTCGCCGGAGTCTCTATGATCGTCGAAGGCCGGGCGCGATGTTATGACGTCATGCCCGGCCTCCGAAATCAAAAAAACGGCGCTGCTTCAGCTGGGAAGCCATGATTGTTTTTTTTTTTTTTTCTATTTTAGGCTTCCCAGCCTTGTGGTGAGATGTGGGGTTTTATTGACTCCATATCTCACTGTAAAGAGGACCTGTCATGCCATATTTCTATTACAAGTGATGTTTACATTCCTTTTCCTTATAATAGGAATAAAAGTGATCAAATTTTTATTTTTATTTTTTAAGTGTCAAAATAAAAATTTGTAAGTAAAAATGTAAGTAAAATTAACAATAAAAAATAAAGTGCCCCAGTCCTGTGTGCTTGCACGCAGAAGCGAACGCATACGTAAGTCCCGCCCACATATGAAAACAGTGTTCAAACCACACATGTGAGGTGTCGCCGTGTACACACGATCATTTTTCAGCATGAAAAACACGTTGTTTTTCAAAAACGTCATTCAACCACTTAACCCCCGGACCATATTGCTGCCCAATGACCAGAGCACTTTTTGTGATTCGGCACTGCGTTGCTTTAACTGACAATTGCGCGGTCGTGCGATGTGGCTCCCAAACAAAATTAGCGTCCTTTTTTCCCCACAAATAGAGCTTTCTTTTGATCGTGTGTGGGCTAAAACTACGTAAAAAAGCCGCGCATGCTCAGAAGCAAGTTATGAGACGGGAGCGCTCGTTCTGGTAAAACTACCGCTCCTAATGGAGTAAGTACATTCATCACGCTGTAACAGACAGAAAAGCGCAAATCGTCTTTTACTAACACAAAATCAGCTAAAGCAGCCCAAAGGGTGGTGCCATCTGCATGGAACTTTCTGTTTATAGTGCCGTTGTACGCGTTGTACGTCACCGCGCTTTGCTAGAGCATTTTTTTTTTAAACAATGGTGTGTAGGCAACGTTGTTTTAATGATGAAGTTGGGAAAACGTCGTTTTTTTCTCATGCTGAAAAATGATTGTGTGTACGTGACATGAGAGCAATAATTCTAGCTCTAGACCTCTGTAACTCAAAACATGTAACCAGTAAAAAAAAATTAAAGTGTCGCCTATGGAGATTTTTAAGTACCGAAGATTGGCGCCATTCCACGAGCGTGTGCAATTTTGAAGCGTGACATGTTGGGTATCTTTTAAAAAAAATGCTGTGCGAGATAAAAAGTTGCAATAACCGCCATTGTATTCTCTAGAGCAGGGGTGTCAAACTCAATTACATCGTGGGCCGCATCAGCATTATTATTGCCCTCAACAGGGCCGGTTGTATCTGTAAGATTAGATGTCCAGCGCATCCCTTCCCCTTACATTAGATGTCAAGAGCCACCCCACCATTAGAAGTTGAGTCCCCCACTCTCCCTTACATCACAGTGCACCCCCCTTTCCTTATGCTGCTGCTGGGAAGAAGCTGGATGCATTGCTTGGAAGCAGAAAGTAGGGGTCTGGAGGAGGACCAGAGGAGGGCTGGAGCTCTCCTGCAACTGCAGGAGAGGTGCGAGGGCCACATGAAATGGCCTGGAGGGCCGGATTCGGCCCGCGGGCCTTGTGTTTGACACCTGTGCTCTAGGGTCTCTGCTAAAAAAAAACAAAAAAAAAAACGCATTTTGCCTTTTCTATCGGATCTGGAAAGGATTTCGGTGGTGCGCGCTCTGGTCCTTCCGCATCTGGACTATTGTAATTGTCTCCTGGCTGGACTGCCTCAAGTCCAGATTGGGAGACTTCAAAAGGTCCAGAATCAGGCGGTAAGGCTTGCATTAAACCTCAGAGGCCACTGCCCCACCTCGAGACATCAGGCTGCCCTGCATTGGCTGCCAGTTGGTCAGAGGGTGCGTTTTAAAATTTTAACACTTGTTTTTAAAGCTTTTCACGGGATAGAACTCGCCTATCTCTGTGCGAAATTGAATAGACATGTTACTGGCCGCTCCCTTAGGTGGAGCTGCCAATTCCGCCTTGAACAGCCAAAGAGTCGGCTGAAAAAATGGGGGGGCCGGGCTTACCCACATTTAGGAGGGATCTTAAAACCTACCTATGGGCAGAGGCAGAATGATAGGAGTATTGAGGTTAGGGTCATTTTGGAGGGAAGTACTGCTGAATCTGTTTTATGGGGAATTGTGTGTTGTCTCTCCTTTGGTCTTATGTGATTTTTATGGTTTTATATTGTATTGTATTGGTTTTATGGTGCAAAATTGTTGTTTTATTAGGTGATTTTAATCGTGGTACATATTGTATATTGTTACTATGTTAATTTACGCCTGTAACACCCGGTCTCGTTGTGAATTGTTATGGTCTGGAAGCGTTTCGATACCTTCGGGTGATTCTATGCTATACAAGCAATAAACAATAAACAATAAACAATAATGTTTGGGGGTTCTATGTAATTTTCTAGCAAAAAAAAATGATTGTATTTAGAAGCGAAGTGTCAGAATTGGCCTGGACGCGAAGTGGTTGGAGGGTCCCTCTGAAGAAAAATGTAAAAGTCACGTCAGGTCAATATGACTATAATCAAATAATATAAAGTATATATGATATGTTATAAAATACAATGATATAATATAATAAATACTTTACATAATGTTATATATTATATCTTATTATATTATGTATCATCCTATAATATATTCTATGTTATATTTTTTGTATCATATTATCTTCTATTCTAGCACTGTGTTCTGTGCTGTCCTCTCCCCCCCCGTGTTCCGTGCTGTCCTCTCTCCCCCCCGTGTTCCCCTCTCCCCCCCGTGTTCCATGCTGTCCTCTCTCCCCCCCGTGTTCCGTGCTGTCCTCTCTCCCCCCCCCCGTGTTCCGTTCTGTCCCCCCCCCCTGTGTTCCGTGCTGTCCTCTCTCCCCCCCGTGTTCCGTGCTGTCCTCTCTCCCCCCCGTGTTCCCCTCTCCCCCCCCGTGTCCCGTGCTGTCCTCTCTCCCCCCCGTGTTCCCCTCTCCCCCCCCCGTGTTCCATGCTGTCCTCTCTCCCCCCCGTGTTCCGTGCTGTCCTCTCTCCCCCCCCTGTGTTCCGTTCTGTCCCCCCCCCCTGTGTTCCGTGCTGTCCTCTCTCCCCCCCGTGTTCCGTGCTGTCCTCTCTCCCCCCCCGTGCTGTCCTCTCTCCCCCTCCATGTTCCATGCTGTCCTCTCCCCCCCTCCCCGTGTTCCCTGCTGTCCTCTCCCCCCTGGTGTTCCGTGCTGTCCTCTCCCCCCCCCGTGTTCCGTGCTGTCCTCTCTCCCCCCCCGTGTTCTGTGCTGTCCTCTCCCCCCCGTGTTCTGTGCTGTCCTCTCTCCCCCCCGTGTTCCGTGCTGTCCTCTCCCCCCCCCCCCGTGTTCCGTGCTGTCCTCTCTCCCCCCGTGCTGTCCTCTCTCCCCCTTCGTGTTCCATGCTGTCCTCTCCCCCCCACCGTGTTCCATGCTGTCCTCTCCCCCCCTGGTGTTCCGTGCTGTCCTCTCCCCCCCGTGTTCCGGGCTGTCCTCTCTCCCCCCCCCCCGTGTTCCGTGCTGTCCTCTCCCCCCCGTGTTCCGTGCTGTCCTCTCCCCCCCCCCGTGTTCTGTGCTGTCCTCTCTCCCCCCTGTGTTCCGTGCTGTCCTCTCTCCCCCTCCGTGTTCCATGCTGTCCTCTCCCCCCCCCGTGTTCCATGCTGTCCTCTCTCCCCCCTGTGTTCCGTGCTGTCCTCTCTCCCCCTCCGTGTTCCATGCTGTCCTCTCTCCCCCCCCCCCGTGTTCCATGCTGTCCTCTCTCCCCCCTGTGTTCCGTGCTGTCCTCTCTCTCCCTCCGTGTTCCCTGCTGTCCTCTCTCCCCCCCGTGTTCCGTGCTGTCCTCTCCCCCCCGTGTTCCGTGCTGTCCTCTCCCCCCCCCCCGTGTTCCGTGCTGTCCTCTCTCCCCCCCCGTGTTCTGTGCTGTCCTCTCCCCCCCGTGTTCTGTGCTGTCCTCTCTCCCCCCCGTGTTCCGTGCTGTCCTCTCTCCCCCCCGTGTTCCGTGCTGTCCTCTCTCCCCCTTCGTGTTCCATGCTGTCCTCTCTCCCCCCCCCCGTGTTCCATGCTGTCCTCTCCCCCCCTGGTGTTCCGTGCTGTCCTCTCCCCCCCATGTTCCGGGCTGTCCTCTCTCCCCCCGTGTTCTGTGCTGTCCTCTCCCCCCGTGTTCCGTGCTGTCCTCTCTCCCCCCCGTGTTCTGTGCTGTCCTCTCTCCCCCCTGTGTTCCGTGCTGTCCTCTCTCCCCCTCCGTGTTCCATGCTGTCCTCTCCCCCCCCGTGTTCCATGCTGTCCTCTCTCCCCCCTGTGTTCCGTGCTGTCCTCTCTCCCCCTCCGTGTTCCATGCTGTCCTCTCTCCCCCCCCGTGTTCCATGCTGTCCTCTCTCCCCCCCCCCGTGTTCCGTGCTGTCCTCTCCCCCCCCCCCCGGTGTTCTGTGCTGTCCTTTCCCCCCCGTGTTCCGTGCTGTCCTCTCTCCCCCCCGTGTTCCGTGCTGTCCCCCCCCCCCCCGTGTTCCGTGCTTGTCCTCTCTCCCCCCCTGTGTTCCGTGCTGTCCTCTCTCCCCCCCGTGTTCCATGCTGTCCTCTCTCCCCCCCCCCCCCGTGTTCCGTGCTGTCCTCTCCCCCCATGTTCCGTGCTGTCCTCTCCCCCCCCTGTGTTCCTCCCCCCCGTGCTGTCCTCTCCCCCCCCCCCCCGTGTTCCGTGCTGTCCTCTCCCCCCATGTTCTGTGCTTGTCCTCTCTCCCCCCTGTGTTCCGTGCTGTCCTCTCCCCCCATGTGTGTGTTCCGTGCTGTCCTCTCCCCCCCCGTGTTCCATGCTGTCCTCTCTCCCCCCCCCCCCCCGTGTTCCATGCTGTCCTCTCCCCCCATGTTCCGTGCTGTCCTCTCCCCCTCCCCCGTGTTCCGTGCTGTCCTCTCTTCCCCCTCAATTTGTCAGGGGGGAGAGCGGAGGTAGGAGCCACTAAACCCGGTCCCTACCTTTTCAGGATGAACAGTCAGTGATCACTGACTCTGTCCATTCGCATAACTTAGCATCGTAACCTGTGATTACGATGCTTCAGTTTATGAATGGAGAGGAGCTTCTCTCCATTCATTTCAGCTGAGGCTGCAGAGAAAGGGACTGGGGAATCTGTGTCCTTAGTCCCTTTCTCTGTCTCAAAGGGGAGATGTCAGAGGTCTGTTAAGACCCCTGATATCTCTCCAAAGGGCTGATTAAAAAAAAAAAAAAATCCAATAAATATATATATTTTTTTTAATTAGGTAAATAAAAAAACACAAAAAAAATCACTGTAAAAAATAAAAAATAAAAATTGTAAAAAAAAAAATCACTGTAAAAAAAAATGAAAATGATAAAATACCGTCCCATGACATTAAAAACAAATATTGGTATCGGTGAGTACTTGAAAAAAAGTATTGGTACTTGTACTCGGTCTCAAAAAAGTGGTATCGGGACACCCCAATTATAACACACTATATGATATCAAATCATTGTATATTATATTATATGATGCAGTCCCGTAAAACGCCAGCAGGTGGCGCTCTAGTCTCCTTTTCGCATTTTCCCCTCTCTACTTCCTGGAGTCCATATTTCTATGGTACGCTTCGGTCACATGGACATTTTCGGTACTTTCCCTGGAAGGTTGCGCTCTCCCGCTGCCTCTGGCGTGGCCCTGTATGACATGTGCGGGCCCCGTAGTAGTAGTTACACACTAGGCCCCACACAGGCCTCCTCATTACACCACAATGACACATGTCCTATGACTAATCACTTTGAGTTATGGCTGCTGATCTGACGGACAGCCCTCCCGTCCAATCAGAAGCGGCCAGATAATAACTCTCGCCAACCACCGCTCTCCCCTCCTCTCCGCTTTAACACTGTCTAGACCTAGCCCCCGCCCACTCCGTATTGGCAGCCAGTCAGCGGCCGCGTTGTGTCAGTTGCCAGGCAGCTCTCGGGAACCGGACCAATAGGAGACGTTCACCGAGAGAGGGGGGGAGTGGGAGGGGCCGCTCCTGGTCCCGTGGTCCTCCCTGGTGCACGCTGATTGGCCGCGGGGCGAGTTGCGCAGGCGCGGTGCCGCGGAATGACGCAGCTCTTTGCTGGTGGCGCAGGCTCCTCCCCTTTCGCCGCAGTCAGTCGCACAGTTGAGGAAACACCGGGCGCCGAGCGGGCAGTGAGAGCTTTTGTACCGGAGACAGGGGGCGGAGCGTACAGCAAGAGCGGCATTCCCGGGACTGGTCAGCGGCTTGGGCCGGACACTCAACATGGCTTCCGGATCAGAGTGAGTGCGGGGTGCCGGTAGGCCGCAGTGCCGGGGGTGCGGGTACCTGAGAGAGCGGGGAGGTGGAGAGAAAGATGGGGGGGAGGAAGAGGAGGCCGGGGAAGACGGGGGCCGTGTGTCCGGGAGAGGAGGAGGAGGAGAAGGGCCCGGATATAGAGGAGAGAGGCCGCATCCTGCTGTGTCATGCAGGCCTCACCCCCCCCCCCCCATACTACAGGCCTCACCCCTCCCCCATACTACAGGCCTCCCCCTCATCCATACTACAGGCCCCATTATTACCCCCCCCCCCCCTCCAATCAACACTACATACTTCATTATTACCCCCCATATCTATACAACAGGCCTCATCTTATTACCCCCCCCCCCCCCCATCCATACTACAAACCTCTTCATTACCTCCCCCTATCAATACTACAGACCTCAACATCCCCCCCCCCATATCCATTCTACATGCTTATCTCCCCCCTTTACTATGTGCCGCATCATCATCCTCCTCCTACTACATGCCTCATCATCCCCCCCCCCCCCAATCCATACTACATCCTCCTCCCTCCCCCACTACAGGCCTCATCCTCTTCCTTTTGTTGCTGGTCTCCTCACCCTTCACCCATCATGACTGAGGACCCGTCACCCAATAGTCTTCACCCTTATTCCACTATTGGTGGTCCTATCATACTACAGTCCTCATCCTTACTATGTTGGTGGTCTTGTCATCGGGCCCCTCCCCTGTCATCGGGCCGGCCCCCATTGTACTACAGCCCCCCCCACTTATCTTCCTAATACTACAGCCCCCTCCCTCATCGGGCCCCTCCCCTGTCATCAGGCCCCTCCCCTGTCATACTGCCGGCCCCCATTGTACTACAGCCCCCCCCCACTTATCATCTTCCTAATACTACAGACCCCCTCCTTCATCCTATTGCTACAGACCCCCTCCTTCATCCTATTGCTACAGCCCCCTCCCTCGTCGTCCTATTGCTACAGCCCCCTCCCTCGTCGTCCTATTGCTACAGCCCCCCTCCCTCGTCGTCCTATTGCTACAGCCCCCTCCCTCGTCGTCCTATTGCTACAGCCCCCTCCCTCGTCGTCCTATTGCTACAGCCCCCTCCCTCGTCGTCCTATTGCTACAGCCCCCTCCCTCGTCGTCCTATTGCTACAGCCCCCTCCCTCGTCGTCCTATTGCTACAGCCCCCTCCCTCGTCGTCCTATTGCTACAGCCCCCTCCCTCGTCGTCCTATTGCTACAGCCCCCTCCCTCGTCGTCCTATTGCTACAGCCCCCTCCCTCGTCGTCCTATTGCTACAGCCCCCTCCCTCGTCGTCCTATTGCTACAGCCCCCTCCCTCGTCGTCCTATTGCTACAGCCCCCTCCCTCGTCGTCCTATTGCTACAGCCCCCTCCCTCGTCGTCCTATTGCTACAGCCCCCTCCCTCGTCGTCCTATTGCTACAGCCCCCTCCCTCGTCGTCCTATTGCTACAGCCCCCTCCCTCGTCGTCCTATTGCTACAGCCCCCTCCCTCGTCGTCCTATTGCTACAGCCCCCTCCCTCGTCGTCCTATTGCTACAGCCCCCTCCCTCGTCGTCCTATTGCTACAGCCCCCTCCCTCGTCGTCCTATTGCTACAGCCCCCTCCCTCGTCGTCCTATTGCTACAGCCCCCTCCCTCGTCGTCCTCCTCCTCATATTGCTACAGCCCCCTCCCTCGCCGTCCTCCTCCTCATATTGCTACAGCCCCCTCCCTCGTCGTCCTCCTCCTCATATTGCTACAGCCCCCTCCCTCGTCCTCCTCCTCATATTGCTACAGCCCCCCTCCCTCGTCCTCCTCCTCATATTGCTACAGCCCCCTCCCTCGTCCTCCTCGTCCTCCTCCTCCTCCTCATATTGCTACAGCCCCCTCCCTCGTCCTCCTCCTCATATTGCTACAGCCCCCTCCCTCGTCCTCCTCCTCATATTGCTACAGCCCCCTCCCTCGTCGTCCTCTTCCTCATCATCATCATACTACAGCCCCGTCGTCGTCGTCCTCTTCCTCATCATCATCATACTACAGCCCCCTCCCTCGTCGTCCTCTTCCTCATCATCATCATACTACAGCCCCCTCCCTCGTCGTCCTCTTCCTCATCATACATCATACAGCCCCCTCCCTCGTCGTCCTCTTCCTCATCATCATACTACAGCCCCCTCCCTCGTCGTCCTCTTCCTCATCATCATACTACAGCCCCCTCCCTCGTCGTCCTCATCATACTACAGCCCCCTCCCTCGTCGTCCTCTTCCTCATCATCATCATACTACAGCCCCCTCCCTCGTCGTCCTCTTCCTCATCATCATCATACTACAGCCCCCTCCCTCGTCGTCCTCTTCCTCATCATCATCATACTACAGCCCCCTCCCTCGTCGTCCTCTTCCTCATCATCATCATACTACAGCCCCCTCCCTCGTCGTCCTCTTCCTCATCATCATCATACTACAGCCCCCTCCCTCGTCGTCCTCTTCCTCATCATCATCATACTACAGCCCCCTCCCTCGTCGTCCTCTTCCTCATCATCATCATACTACAGCCCCCTCCCTCGTCGTCCTCTTCCTCATCATACTACAGCCCCCTCCCTCGTCGTCCTCTTCCTCATCATACTACAGCCCCCTCCCTCGCCGTCCTCTTCCTCATCATCATCATACTACAGCCCCCTCCCTCGCCGTCCTCTTCCTCATCATACTACAGCCCCCTCCCTCGCCGTCCTCTTCCTCATCATCATACTACAGCCCCCTCCCTCGTCGTCCTCTTCCTCATCATCATACTACAGCCCCCTCCCTCGTCGTCCTCCTTATATTACTACAGCCCCCCCCCCCTTCTCGTCCTCACTCATATGACAGGCACCCCCCCCAATCATACTCTCTCTCATACGACAGCCCCCCCTCATACGACAGGCCCCCCTCATTCCCCCCCCCCCCCCCTTATTCTGCAGGCTCATCCTCCAAAGCCTCTCCTTATACTACAGGCCTTGTCCTCCTCTTATGTTGGTGGTCTCATCAAGGCTTCAATCCTGCTGTTATTGGCCTCATTCTCTGTTTAGGGGCTACAAATCTCCTCCTTCCTTTTACAGGTTGTCTCATCCTCCCTTATCCTACAGACTCTCATCTTAACCCCTTCCATACAGGGCATTTTCACCCCCTTCCTGCCCAGACCAATTTTTAGTTTTCAGCGCTGTTGCACTTTGAATGACAATTGCGCAATCGTGCAACACTGTACCCAAATTAAATTGTTATGTTTTTTTCCCCACACAAATAGAGCTTTCTTTTGGTGGTATTTGATCATCTCTGCGGTTTTTATTTTTTGCGCTATAAACAAAAGAAGAGCGACAATTTAAAAAAAAAACACAACATTTTTTACTATTTTATTTAATACATATCACAATTTTTTTTTTTTTTAAACTTTTGTTTCCCTCAGTTTAGACCGATACGTATTTTTCTACGTATTTTTGGTAAAAAAAAAACGCAATAATCGTATATTGATTGGTTTGCGCAAAAGTTATAGCGTTTACAAAATAGGTGATAGATTTATGGCATTTTTATTTTTTTACTAGTAATGGCGGCGATCTGCGTTTTTTTTTTTTTTTTGTGACCGTGACATTGCGGCGGACATATCGGACACTTTTGACACGTTTTTGGGACCATTCTCATTTATACAGCGATTAGTGCTATAAAACTGCACTGATTACTGTGTAAATGTGACTGGCAGTGAAGGGGTTAACACTAGGGGGCGCTGAAGGGGTTAAAGTGTTTCCTAAAGTATGTTCTAACTGTAGGGGGAGGGGGACTCCAGGGGGAGGAGATCGATGTGTGTTTCTCTGTACTGGGAACACAACATCAGTCTCCTCACCGCTGACAGGAGGTGGATCTGTGTGTTTACACACACAGATCCACACTCCTGTCGTGATTGCCGGTAATCGCGGGTGCCCGACGGCAATCGCGGCCGTCGTGCACGCGCGGGCGCCCTAGAACGCCGTGAAGACAGGACGTTGTGCAACGTCTAGTCTCATTGGCGAGGGGTTGTTCAGAACGTAAATCCCCTATGGCAGTGATGGTGAACCTTGGCACCCCAGATGTTTTGGAACTACATTTCCCATGATGCTCATGCACTCTGCAATGTAGCTAAGCATCATGGGAAATGTAGTTCCAAAACATCTGGGGTGCCAAGGTTCGCCATCACTGCCCTATGGGCTGGAATTGAAGTGGTTAAAAATGAAACCACTCTGCATCTGAGCACCGCATGCCTGAATTTATTTTCAATATTCAAAATACCCTCCTAGCATTTCTGCCTGTGGCCATCATGAGAAATGGCAGATGATTCATGTAGCATTTACCTCCTGGAATCCATCTGCCCTTGGCTCACGTATTGGGCTGACCTGAGAACTCCCTCCTGGGATGTATGACATCATTTGTCTAGGCATGGAATTTGGGAAGTAACTAAAAAATATATACAAAAAAAAAAATGTAAGAAAAATTTATATGATCTATTTTCCTATCCATTTATGCTAGCAGCATAATTAAAAATAATCAATGTTGATTGAGAGAGTGAAGTTCCACTTATTCATTCTGTTCTCTACTCATGATCTTCTGTTTCCTCCTTATTAAACTAAAAGTAAAATGCAGCACCACTGATGGAATGAAATGAATTGTGTAAAATCGTATCAAACTCATAATATCAAAATCCCCATTGGTAGCACTTCATATTCTTATAACAGGCCTCAACAAAATCCGGGCGCCAAGTCACAATTGCGACAAGAAATTGTGACTTGGCACCTGGGGAAGCTTAAGGCTGCAGAAGGCCACAAAACCGTGGCCTCAATTGCCGGCGTGGGGTGCGATCGAGGCGGGCCCGCGCCTGCCGGTAATTGAGGCCGCTGCTTTGCGGCCTTCTGCAGACCCCAGCTTCCTTCTGTGATCTGGCGCCATTTTGTCGTGGCCGTTGGCATTACAGGTTACATTTCATTTACATTACAAGCCGCAAAACAGCAGTTCTAATGTGTTTTTTCACTGCCATCTCCTTCCCTTTAATTAGAACCCCCCAATTATTATATAGATTTTTTTTTTTTAATCGAACACCCTTGAGAATAAAATGGCGGTCGTTGCAATACTTCTGTCACACTGTATTTGCGCAGCGGTCTTACAAGCACACTTTTTTGAAGGAAAAATACACGTTTTTAAATTAAATAAGACAACAGTAAAATTAGCCCAATTCTTTTTTATATTGTGAAAGATAATGTTACGCGAGTAAATTGATACCCAACATGTCACACTTCAAAATTGTGTCCGCTCATGGAATGGCGATGAACTTTTACCCATTAAAATCTCCATAACTTTTTTAGCTGGCGCCTAGATTCCAAGCAAATTTGTCAAACCCTGACTTATAATCCACATATGAACACTTAATTGTGAATCATAATGTAAAGAAATAAATTGCATATGTGGCGTGCAAGTCAAACAAAAAGTCCACATCAATAAAACAAAAACAAATATCCTGCATTGATATTGGATAGATTGTCTACGTGACAAACGTGCCCCCAATTCCAAATCTCATGTGCCCCACCTCTGTGTATCCAGCCCCAGTCTTTCCTGCCTCCAACCTCCACAGCAGTAATGTCAGCCAGAGCTGCTCCAGACTCCTGGGTGTTGTATTATTGCAGCAATCTTCCGAAGGGAAGGTGAGACGGATCAAACAATGCCTTAGGATGCGAAAATGAAATCGGAAACCTTCCATAGTGTGTAGTACATTCTGATAAACATTTATTCAGTACATTTTCATAAAGTTGCACTGCAGGTCCTGTGCCAGAAATGCCTTGTGGCTTCACTTCCTGGTTCCCTACTGCACATGCGCTATCTGAATAGTCCCTGCTGTTTTCTGGGACCTGTGCGTCTCCCAGAAGGCAGTGTAGTAGGGGGGGGGGGTGGAGGAAGCGCCGGATGTGGCGTAGATATCCATGCCCAGAAGTGGGAGCAAATACCTGTATTAGACAGGTATCCCCCCCCCCCCCCTCCCCACTCTGAAAGGTGCCAAATCTGACACTGGGGGGGTGGAGAGGATATTTTAAGGCTGCTACACAGCTTTCTTTTGAGCGTGATGTCACATGGCTCTGCCCCTCAGGTTGTTGTCTCCCTTTTTTGGATAGGTTTAGCCATCCAACATGTTCCTATGTTTGGATGGAATTGGGCACCCTATATACACACGTGCTTCAACCCCCCCTCCCCCTTTGGGTAGAATTGGGCACTCTAGGTGTCCCCAGGTTTAGGAGTTATTGGGCCCCCTGGTAGACTTGGGCACCCTACCTGTCACCCCTTCCCCTTGGGTAGAATTTGGGCACTCTAGGTGTCCCAAGGTTTAGGAGTTATTGGGCCCCCTGGTAGACTTGGGCACCCTACCTGTCACCCCTTCCCCTTGGGTAGAATTTTGGCACTCTAGGTGTCCCAAGGTTTAGCAGTTATTTGGCACCCTGCGTGTCCCCCTGCCCCTTGGGTAGAATTGGGAACCCCCACATGTCGTCCTTCCACCAAACTCATCTCACCCTTGTAGACTTGGGCACCCTTTCATGTTGCCCAACACATCTTTTGGGTAAAATTGGGCACTCATCATGCTACTCTCCCTCTCCTTTTGGGCTACCTCTTGTTTCTAGCATGTAGCATTTGTCCTTGTATCCCAGTCACACGATTCCCCCTCCCCTATACTTGTCATTGAGAGCTTAGTATCCTGTTGCACATAATTTGTCACCTTTGTACTCCTGAGTCCCATTCATATAATTTGGATGTGTTTGGCAGCTCTTTACTACCGTCCCATCTGTGTGTGCAATTTGGTGCCTTTGGAATTGCTTTTGGTGTTTTACCTTTAGACCCCCCTCCACACCAATGCAGATTCCCCCCCCCCCCCCCCCCCCTTACATATGTCATTTCACAGCAAAGGAGGACAATGGAAATCGCAGCCGTGGCCATTCACATCAATGCAGTTCATGAAGGGGTGCAGAAGCTTCTTTTAGTTTGTTTTGGCCCCATAGACTTCAGTGAGAGCTTATAGAAAACATTTATGCATTTTTGGTGTGGTTTCGTGCTTAAAAGCCGGTCTCCTCCACCAAAAAAGCAAGATTCCTGTTGCTGTACACGTCCGTCTCTGGTTCCATGTGCCCTTGTGTAAAGTAATTCGCTACATTGAAATGCCATTTGTAACAATGTTTCCACGTATGCCCATCAATAGTAACTGGCATCACTGGGCCCCTAGAACATGTGTATTATGGAACACTCCAGTTCATTGTCTACTGGAATCCAAATTACGTACTTTGCTATCACTTTGTGCTTATTTTAGTTTTTTTATTATAATTTTCCATCCGTACATCCCTAACATTTCCTCCTTGTGTCCCTATTATTTGGTGTACTTTCCAGTTTACGATCGCTTTTATTCATTGTATCACACCCGTGTCTTCATTTGGTAAGGTGTTGGGATCCTCATATTTTATTTAGTATGACATGTGATCCTTGGTATGTGGTTGGAGATAGATATATATATATATAATTTCTTGGTGTCTTTTGTATAATTCAGTCTTGGAAAACCGATTGGGCATAATTGATACTTTGAATACCGCACCCCTTCATTGATTATCTTGGATACAAGGAACGTGGGATCTCGTCATGATCTGTATACAGTGCCTTAAAGTATTCATACCCCCTTGAAATGTTCCACTTTTTGTCATGTTACAACCAAAAAGGTTTATTAGGATTTTATGTGATAGATCAACACAAAGCGGCGCATAATTGTGAAGTGGAAGGAAAATGTTAAATGTTTTTTTTTTTTTTTTTTACAAATCTATAGTGTGGCGTGCATTTGTATTCAGCCCCTTTTTTACTCTGATACCCCTAACTAAAATCTAGTGGAACCAATTGCCTTCAGATGTCACATATTAGTAAACAGAGTCCACCTGTGTGTAATTTAATCTCAGAATAAATGCAGCTGTTCTGTGAAGCCCTCAGTTTGTTAGAGAATCTTATTGAACAAACAGCATCATGAAGGCCAAGGAACACACCAGACAAGTCAGGGATAATGTTGTGGAGAAGTATAAAGCACGGTTAGGTTATAAAAAAAATATCCCAAGCTTTGAACATCTCACAGAGTTCTGTTCAATCCATCATCCAAAAATGGAAACAGTATGGCACAACTGCAAACCTACAAAGACATGGCCATCCAACTAAACTGACCGGGCCGGGCAAGGAGAGCATTCAGAGAAGCAGCCAAGAGGCCCATGGTAACTCTGGAGGAGCTGCAGAGAGCCACAGCTCAGGTGGGAGAATCTGTCCACAGGACAACTATTAGTACTTCGCTCCACATATCTGCCCTTTATGGAAAAGCGAGAGAGTAATGCCGCGTACACACAATCTTTTTTTGCGATGAAAAAAAACTTTGTTTTTTAAAACGTCATTTAAATTGATCGTGTGTGGGCAAAACGTCGTTTTTTTGTCTTAAAAAAAACGACCCAAAAAAAATTCCAACATGCTTGAATTTTTTGTGTCGTTTTTCAAAACGTCGTTTTTTGTTTCACAAAAAGTCAGAGTGTGTAGCAAAAACGTCGTTTAAAACAACGTTTTTCAACCCGCGCATGCCCAGAAGCTAGTTATGAAGCGAGCTTCAATGGAAAAGTGTGGTGAACGTAACCCCGTTTTTTGTGAAAAAAACGATGGTGTGTATGCAACATCGTCTTTGAAAGTGACGTTTCAAAAACGTCGTTTTTTACTTCACAAAAAACGTAGTTTTTTTTTCATCGCAAAAAACGACCGTGTGTACGCGGCATAAGAATAAAGAGATTGGGGAAAGAAAGCCGTAAGCAGTCCTTTTTGTGAGAAGCCATGTGGGGGGGGGGGGGGCGCAACAAACACGTCGGAAAAGGTGCTCTGGTCACAAGACCAAAATTTAACTTTTTGACCTAAAAGTAAAACGCTATGTGGCAGAAAACTAACACTGCACATCACCCTAAACACATCATCCCCACTGTGAAACATGGTAGTGGCAGTATCATGTGGTGGGAATGCTTTTCTTCAGCAGGGACAGGGAAGCTGGATCAGAGTTGATGGGAAGATGGATGGAGGGGGGGTTCACCTTCCAGCAGGACACCGACCCTAAACATACAGCCAGAGATACAATGGAATGGTTTACATCAAAGCATATTCATGTGTTAGAATGGCCCAGTCACAGTCCAGACCTAAATCCAGTTAAAAATCTGTGGCAAGACTTGAAAATTGCTGATCACAGAACCTCTCCATTCAATCTGACAGAACTTGGGACATTTTACAAAGAAGAATGGGCAGAAATGTCCCTCTCTAGATGTGCAAAGCTGGTAGGGACACCCCCAAAAAGACTTGCAGCTGTAATTACAGAGAAAGGCAGTTCTACAAAGTATTGACTCAGGGGGGCGCCATACAAATGTACCCCCCCCCCCCCCACACACACACACACTTTATACATATTGTAAAAAAAAAAATGAAAAATGTTTCCTTCCACTTCACAATTATGTGCCACTTTGTGTTGGTCGATCACATAAAATCCCAATAAAATAAGTTTTTAGTTGTACAAAATGTGGAAAATTTCAAGGGGTCTGAATACTTTTTCAAGGCACTATACACCTATTTACACTGATGTCTTTTTATAACAAGGTTTAGGCTGCATTCATACTTCAGCTACTTTTGGGTGACATGCTTTCCGTGGTTGTGCCACGACATTTGTGACAGACCCGCACCACCCAATAAGGTGTCATTCAAATGTATGGCGGCTCAAATGCAAGTGCTGCGATTTGTCATTCACACATCAGCGCTTTCAAATCACCGGGAGATTTGTGGCAAATATGCCCGCGATTTAAAAACGCTGACGCGTGAATGCAGCCTTGGAGGCCCCTTTCACACGGTCGGATAGAATGGTGCTTTTAGGTGCGGATTTTCTATTTTTCTACCACAGATAAAAGCACACAATGCTTTCCTATGACCGCATTCACACACTGCGTTTACCTGCGATTTTGTTGCATGCGGTTTGGTGCAAATAGAATTGAATGCGTCCAGGTGCGATGTAGCGCAGCTATATGCACATAACCACAGGTAATCGCAGTCCTTTTTTTTGTCAACTACGGATAGCAGCGTGAGAAGAAAAAAAAAACAGGAAGCACATCATCAAAAAAATAAAAGGTTGCTATGGGAATGACTGCCGCAGCTAAACGTGGCCGCATGTAACCGCACGTAAAGGTATGTAATTGCAATGTACAAATGCAGCCAATCGCTGTGCCTGGAGCCTTGAATTTCACAACATTTTACATGCTTTTTACTGCTGCAAAACAGCCGTCGGTGTGAAAGGGGCCTAATAGAAGTGTAGTTACAATAGGGATGGGCCTGTTAGACCAGTTTACAATGCAGCAAAGCAGGGGGTGTGGTCAGTGTGGGCACACCTGTTCTGTTGTCGGGTACACGGAAGCCATTGTCTGTTTCCTTGGTGTCAGTGACTGTAAAGCTGCCCCACCCTTCATGTAGCAGAGCCCTCTGTACGGTGTAAGGTTATCTCTCCTCTGTGCTGGGAGGTTGGTCGGCACTCGCAAAGCATTCAGTTTCGTTTTTCAGAAAGCGTGTCAGAGTTGAAGTTGAACAGCCCATCATTGCCATAATGCCCTTGTGTGACCACATAGAGGGGTCATTGGATAGACAGAGGCTTGCAAATCTCTCTGAAAGAGCAGGAACAAAGCATAGGGGTGAGCCTGAGCTAGAAACCTGCTGACTGTCACCAGCTGCCATTATCCTGTGCTGTGTGTGGACTGACTGCCTGTAATGTGTGGTGGCAGTGCACGCTGATAGGTCGAATGTTTCTGGAAGTACGCTGTATAGGTCTGTCCCCACAGACAGTTTCATATCATTTTTTCCCTGACTGCCAGTCCCAGATTACAGTAGCTACATTTTTATTTTTTTAAGCAAAAGGCACAAGAAAGCAAGTGGCAACCAACGCTTTTAATGGGCTAAAAAGTACTCTGTTCTTCAGAGCCTTGGGCAATGTATCCAAGAGTTTCATGGGCTAAAATAAAATGTTATGGCAGATCAGTTGGTGAGTGGTTGTGCCAGTTTTGGTAATAAATGTTACTTCATATTGCCATACATTGTTGAAGTCATGGTGAATGGCTTCAAGTGTATGCCTTTTAAGCCAGGTACACCACAGTCGAATGTTGGGAGACATCGGCCGGTTAAAAAAAGATAAAAAAAATTTGACCCGTGTCATTGGTCTGTCAGCACCTGGAAAACAAGCAGCCGACCAACTCCTGATCAGCTCTCAGCCAATGGTGGAGAGTGCTGATGAGAGAATTCTTACCATTGCTGTACCCTTGTCAGAACACAATAGCTCAGTGGGGGGTTATCTTTGCATAGTTAGTATAGCGGACGGCTTTTTTAACTGTGTGTACCCAGCTTTACTTTTTCATTTTTGGAAATCCTAATATTTTAAGTGATTTGCAAGTCTTTGTTTGTTGTTTAAAAAAAAAAAAACAACATATCATACTTGCCTCCACTGTGCAGTTTGTTCTGCAGACTGACCCCAATCCTCGACTTCTGGGGTCCCTCGGTTGCGCTGTTTGCTTTTCCCCCTGCATCATATAGCCCTCTAGGAGAAGCACTGTCCCGGGGGGCTACCTTGCAGTCGCGTTCCCTGAGTCCAGCATTCGGTGTCCATAGACTGGTGTCATTGGATTTGATTGACAGCAGTGGGAGCCTATAGCTGCACTGCTATCTATCCAATCAAGAGACGAGAACCCCCGGGCAGAGAGGAAGAGCGCGTCTCCTGCGGGGGTATACAGCAGTGGTCATCAACCCCTGTCCTCAGGGCCCGCTAACAGGCCGGGTTTGCAAGATAACTGAAATGCATCACAGGTGATATCCTTTGCTGCTCAGTGATTGCAGTATTCTAGTCTGCATCTCCCCAAGGTAATACATAAAACCTGGCCTGTTAGTGGGCCCTGAAGACAGGGTTGATGACCACTGGTATACAGAACTCGGGTAATAAAACGTGGGGGTGGTCAGTGACAGAAGTTTTTTCGCCTTAATGCATAGGATGCATTAAGGTGAAAAAAAAATATCGCACATTAAAGATGTACTGTCACCCCCCCCCCCCCCCCAATTACAAGGGATGTAATAGGAATTAAAGTGATCAACATGTTTTATTTTTTTTTGTCTCTCGTAAGTAACCCCCAAATGTAAAAAATAGACTTCGTCCTTAAAGCAGAGGCTCACTCAAAGTGAACCTCTGCTTTTTGCACCCCCCCCCCTTCCGGTGTCACATTTGGCACCTTTCAGGGGTTGGAGGGTGCAGATACCTGTCAGAGGTATTTGTACCACTTCCGGGTTCTGACTACCGCACGGAATCCAGCCTCGTTGCGTCACCCCCCACTGTCTTCTGGGAAACACTGTTCCCAGGAGAGAGCGGGGACCAGTGACGCCACGCCGCGATCCTCGCGCATGCACAGTGGGTAATATGGCAGTGAAGCCGCAAGGCATCACTCCTGATTCCTTCACCGAGGGTGGCGGCGGCAGCAGCCGAGGACCGAGCGATTGCTCAGCCTCGTCTGCTGACATCGCGGGCACCCAGGTAAGTGTCCATTTTTTTAATAGTCAGCAGCTGCCGTATTTGTAGCTGCTGACTTTTTTTAATTAAAAACAAAAAAATGGGAGGACCTCCGCTTTAAGTGGTGAAAAGATGAAAAAATTACTGAAGAGCCGCTTTGAGTTGAAAATGGCGACAGTCTTTAAGGGGTGTCTAGTGATCTGCTGTACACCGCCCCTCCTCCAGTTCCACATCTGATTCATCTTCATATAATTGAATAATAGACCCCCACACACACACACACACACACACACACACACACACACACACACACACACACACACCGTACCGTGTAGCAATAATGGAATTGAACAGTTGTGTGTGGCGCTCAGAGATCACATATGGGGTCTTCTAGTGAAATATTAAACCTTTTCCAGTAATAGCACCCTTTACAATTCTTCAGAAATCCAAGACACCCCATTTTAAAATGTAAAAGGACTAAACGAATAGTTTTAGCAAAGGCAGCAGAGTCCACACAGGTATACATTAGAGGTGATTTATTCTTACGCACCGCTACCGACTAGTATTCCAGCATTTTCTCTTCCCAGTGCAGCTTATGTGGTCCCAGTGCTGACTGGGCCGGGGGGGGGGGGGGGGGGGGGGTCAAACAAAGATGCTGTGCAGGTCCCTGATGTCCTCCTTATCAAGCAATGATGACAGCGGTTGTTTGGATGCAGATCCCAAGGTTATAATGTTCACAATGAGAACATGTGGCTTTGTGTAACAAAAGAAGAAAGCTGCATCCACCTGCTGGCTTTACGCAATTTTGCTATTGTTTACGGCGCTGGAGTTCCAAGCAAACAACCCCCCCTGTGTGCAAACCAGTGAAAGAAAACAACTCCTGTGCTTGCTGAAAATATACAATGTATCCAGTGTTTCCCATACGTGTTACACAGTATTATATTAAAGCAGTAAACCGCATAAAAAAAAGCACTGGGCAGTTTGTCATGTGCTTGTACGCATTAACCGCTTAAAGCGGAGTTCCACCCTTAAAACCACCTGGTTTCATCCCATCCAGCATACTGGCATCAGCATGCTGTTTTTTTTGTTTTTGTTTTTTAATGCATGTACTTACTTTATAATAAGTCATTTAATTTCGTGCGCATCACGGTATGTCGCCGCTATAAGGCGTCGCGCCTTCCGGAAACAGGCTGGGCACAAGCACATATCTGTACATCCTCTTTAAGTACCCAGCCATGGGGCGCGTGCCACGACCCGGTCTTAAGCTCCTTGGCCGCGGGACCCGAATGCCGCCAGAGTCCCGCGATCGGTCCACGGAGCTGAAAAACGGGGAGAGCTGTGGGTACACACAGCTTCCCCGTTCTTCTGTGGCAGCTTCATTGATCGTAGGTTCCCTAATAGAGTGAAACACGATCAATGACGTCACACATCCAGCCCCCGCCCCCTTACAGTTAGAAAAACATGAGGTTAACTCCCAAACTGCAAATGTAATTTTCACAGTAAACAATGCATTTTTTGCTGTGAAAATGACAATGGTCCCAAAAATGTGTCAAAATTGTCCGAAGTGTCCACCATAATGTCGCAGTCATGAAAAAACCCGCTGATCGCCGCCATTGGTAGTAAAAAAATAAATAAAAATGCAATAAAACTATCTATTTGGTTTGCGCAAAATTTATAGCGTTTACAAATCGATAAACGCTTATTGCGATTTTATTTTTTTATAACCAAAATATGTAGAATACGTATCGGCCTAAACTAAGGAAGAAAATGTTTTTTATATATATTTTTGGGGGATATTTATTATAGCAAAAAGTAAAAAATATTGATTTTTTTTCAAAATTGTCGCTCTATTTTTGTTTATAGCGCAAAAAAAAAAAACGCAGAGATGATCAAATACCACCAAAAGAAAGCTCTATTTGTGGGGAAAAAAAGTATGCCAATTTTATTTGGGTGCCATGTGTCGGTTAAAGCTACGCAGTGCCGAATCTCAAAAACTGGCCAGGTCCTTTACCTGCATAAAGGTCCGGGTCTTAAGTGGTTAAAGGGTGTTGCAAAGTTACCATCTTTTTTTTTGCTAAATGTCTTCCTTTCCCTTAGGCTGCATTCACATCTAGGCGTCGGCGGCAGCGGCGTATTCGGGCGACATGCAATAGGCGTTTTGTCCCCACGATTTGCGGCGACAAAATGGGCTTCAGGCGACAAAACGCCTAGATGTGAATGGAGCCTGAGTGCAGTCCTCCTTCACTTACCTCATCCTTCCATTTTGCTTTGAAATGTCCTTATTTCTTCTGAGAAATCCTCACTTCCTGTTCTTCTGTCTGTAATTCCACACAGTAATGCAAGGCTTTCTCCCTGGTGTGGAGTGTTGTGCTCGCCCCCTCCCTTGGACTACAGGAGAGTCAGGACGCCCACTAACACAGCTCCTTTCTCTATCTGCAATGTAGTGTCCTGACTCTCCTATAGTCCAAGGGAGGGGGGCGAGCACGGAGGGGGGGTACCTCCACGCGGCGCTCCTGGCTTCTCCTTTGGAACCCCTGTGCGGGTGTGCTTCGATGTCCTGTTGCTGCATCCATGGACAGCAGGACTTGGAACCGCCCCCCTCCCCAGTGCCCACATCATTGGATTTGATTGTCTGCACTGCTATTAACCCACTCAAGAGCTGGGAGGGTTTGAAAACTCCTTTATCTTAAAAAGTGATTTTTTATTTATTTTTTTAAACAAAAAACACCTGCCTTTAAAATCACTTTAATATTTGGGAAGACATTTATTTTGTATTCCCTATCATTGGATACATTGTTTCTTTTTGGAAAGCCTTGTAGGTGTTCTATGAGGCTGGGTGTACACTACTGCCATCTGATTATGCAGTGCGGGTTGGTTGCCGTTTTGCACATTCAATAGATCCAAAATTGCACTGGAATTGCACCATATTAGTACAGGGCCTTTTTCAAAATCGCTCCATACTCCATCAAACTATATGGTTTCCCTTTGTCATGCTGTTCTGTGCGACTCGAAACGCATCTGAAATCGCACCAGTGTGAACCAGGCCAGATTGTTGGTGTTTATCATTCTATTGTTAGGATAGTGAGCTAATTTCACACGTGTGATCACTTTATTTGCATGTGTTATTAGTAGTGTTAAAGGGGTTGTAAAGGTTTTTTTTTTTTTGTCTAAATCGGTTCCTTTAACCACTTAAGCCCCGGACCAATATGCTGCTAAATTCCCAAAGGCGTTTTTACAAAAAATAGGGTTTTCTTCCGTCCGCAAAACGGATCCAGGCGGACGCGGATAGTAGGCGGACGTTAGCGGATGCATCATCCGCTAACGGATCCGCTCCCATAGGGACACATTACAAGTCCGTAAACGGACTTGTAATTAGCAGATCCGTTCGTCCACTCATGTGAAAGGGGCCTAACTCTTTAAATTTCTTCATCTCCTGGTTTGGTGAAGTGTTTTATGTATGTGGTGGGGCTGTGCGATGGATATGATGTGGGTGGAGTTTCTTCAGGTGGCCCAGCTGGAAAGACGAGTTCTGTTTAGTTTTTTTAACTATTTAATGAAACTGAATTGTAGCAGTCCTCTCCTCTCCCCATTACTGATGAATCCAATACATACAGCTGGTTAAACTTTTTAGCTGAGTCTTGTACATTTGTACCAGATCCTCTCCTGTGCTGAAACTGCTCTCATTTCACTGCAGACTGTGAGCTTCTCACAATCTGCATTAGAAGCTGCAGCAAGTCAGATCCTCAGGCTGCTTTCACATTGCAGCGTGAGCCGCGGTGGCGGTATAGCAGCACGATTTTTTGCGCTGCTACACCATCGTATTTACCGCGGTATTCTGCCGCTAACGGTGCGCTTTTAACCCCCGCTAGCGGCAGAAAAAGGGTTAATACCGCCCGCAATGCGCCTCTGTAGAGGCGCATTGCGAGAGGTATTACCGCGGTTTCCCATTGATTTCGGTGGGAAGAAGCGGTAAACACACCGCTCCTATACCGCTTCAAAGAACTACAATTCCCATCATGCCTAGTCATATCTGTGAATGTCAGAGTTTTACAATGCCTCATGGGATGTGTAGTTCCGCAACAGCTGGAGGGCCGTAATTTGGAGATACCTGACCTAGGGCGTGGGTGAACGTCTTGTGGCCCTCCAACTGTTTCAGAACTACTAGTCCCATTATTCCTCTGCCTTTGGGAGTCATGCATGTAACTGTCAGCCTTGCTATGCCTCGTGGGATGTGTAGTTTTGCAACAGCTGGAAGGCCGCCAGTTTGAGACCCCTGGTTTACAGCATACTGTTGCATTGCACGAGGCATGAGTATTTTTATCTTAACCACTTGCCTACTGTGCACCTACACCCCCTTTCTGCCCAGACGAAATTTAAGCTTCCGGCACTGCGTTGCTTTAACTGACAATTGCGCGGTCGTGCGACGTGGCTCCCAAACAAAATTGGCGTCCTTTTTTTTCCCACAAATAGAGCTTTCTTTTGGTGGTATTTGATCACCTCTGCGGTTTTTATTTTTTGCGCTATAAACAAAAATAGAGCGTAAATTTTGAAAAAAATTCAATATTTTTTACTTTTTGCTATAATAAATATCCCCAAAAATATATATATAAAAAAAAAAAATTTTCCTCAGTTTAGGCCGATACGTATTCTTCTACATATTTTTGGTAAAAAAAAAAAAAAATTAGCGTTTATCGATTGGTTTGCGCAAAATTTATAGTGTTTACAAAATAGGGGATAGTTTATGGCATTTTTTTTACTATTAATGGCGGCGATCTGCGATTTTTTTTTTTTTTTTTTTTTTTTTTTTTTTTTTTTTTTTTTTATTGGGACTGCGACGTTATGGCGGACACTTTGGACACTTTTCTGACATTTTTGGGACCATTTACATTTATACAGTGCTATAAATATGCATTGATTACTGTATAAATGTGACTGGAAGTGAAGGGGTTAACCACTAGGGGGCGGGGAAGGGGTTAAATGTGTGTCCTATGAGTGTTCTAACTGTAGGGGGAGGGGGGGTGACTGGGGGAGGTGACCGATTGTGTCCCTATGTACAAGGGACACAACCGCTCTCCTCTCTCCCTGACAGGGACGTGCAGCTCTGTGTTTACACACAGAGCTCCACGTCCCCGCTCAGTTACTGAGCAATCGCGTGTGCCCGGCGGGCACTCGCACGGGATCCCCGGCTTTAAAAAGACATCACGTCATATGACGTGATGTCAGAACAATGGAGTCCTCCGCCCGCCGTCATTTGACGGTGGGCGGTGGACAAGTGGTTAAAGGAGTTGTAAAGGAAACATTTTTTTTTGCCTAAAATGAATGTCTGCAAGGTAGACAGAATAGTGTAATGATTCTGTTAAAATCTAGTAAATGCCTATTAAATTCCTTCATCTATATCGCCTCCGGCGTTCTAGTTTCTGTTCTCTCATTCACTTCCCGGTTTGCGGCGCTCGTTCATGTAAGAACTACATTTCCCAGTATGCATTGCGGGACACCCAGTAATTCACACCTCCTTGAAGTCTCTAACATGTAGAGAGCGTCCTGCCGCACAGATGTAGTTCCCAGGAGGGGACGAGCACGTCACTGACCACCGCAGTAAAGTCTCCCTTCACGGTGGTCAGTAACAATCAGACAAGCAGGAAGTGAACAGAGAAGAAATAGAGCAAATTCTGAGCAAAAACAAATAATGAGGAAGTGAAAAGAGGAATGTCTGCAGGTAAAGGATGCTTATTATGGAAAAAAATGTTTCCTTTACAACCCCTTTAAGTCATATTTCGGCCAGAACTGTGCTTCAAAGTTGCTGAGATGTTGGTGTCTTTCTGTGACTCTGGCCGTATATACTTAAACCAGTGTTACAGAATGGAGCACAGGTGAATACATTACTTATGTGAGGGTAAGTAGTTTAGAAGGTCCATAAAGGTTTAAACAGGTGCAGAAAGTGACAAGTACGCTACAGGACGGCACTGAGTAGCAGGCACTTCCCTCACCAATGTTGAAGGGAAGGAAATTCCCAAAGTTATTTTCTGAAAGCAAAAAGTCCCTTTTTTTTTTATGATCACTGATCTGGAAGTTGTATGTTTTTGTTTTGCTCTCCCCTTTCACTTTCCTTTAATTGGACTATACTGAGAGTGTATTTTTATAGTAACATCACTGATACAGTCGTCGGAAGGTTCTAAAATATACATTTATCATATTTTATTTTTTACATTTCCTGTCTACCCAGAGAGCCCCCTGAAGCTGGTCATGTAAGCTCCAAATTCAAGCCATGGGTGGCTCTGTCAGCACCATCCTGCTCACCTTCCATTGAGTAATTGAAAAAGCTGAGTGGAAAAAGATGGCTGAACAGTGACTGCAGCCACAGTTTAGGTATTCTGATAGCTGGAGGTGCCGCCTGTCAGGATACAATACCCGGAAGCAGGAGATTCGTCCATCCATGTTTAGTGTTGAGGGAGGAATCGAGCTGGTTATACGTGCAAAGATTTCCCTGGGCTAATTCAGAGCAATCCATAAAGTCAGAACACACCCTGGCGTTTTTTTTTAACGTACTTGAGAGGTTTTTTTTAGCAGCGTATGGGGTTTACCCAATATGAGTAATTGTATGTATCTCATGGCGGGTAAATGGTGGTTCTGCTAGTTACCCAACCCCTTCACTTTTGTATTAAAACCTCAAATGTTATATGCACGCACACACACACACACAGCTTTTTTTTCCTCCAGAATAGGTGCAGAAACTCCTCCCTTCCAAGTCACCCTTGACTCCACCCCCTACCCACCTCCGAGCACCGTTCCTTGGTTCCACCCCTTACCCACCTCCCAGTACCACCCCTTTTAGAGAATGCAGAAACAAGTATCATGTTGTGATGTTACAAATTTTGTATAGAATTTTGTTAATGGTGTTGTCCCGATACCGAGTATTTGCGGGAGTACTTGTACTCCCGCAAATGCCCCCGATGCCTCAATAGAATACTTGCCGCCGTAGCCGCCACAACAAAAGCCGCAACATAAGCCGCCGCCGCATGGTTAAACAGCGTGCGGGGAACATCACAGCTTTCATTTGAATAGCTGTTTTCCCCGACGCGCATAGACACTCCTCCTTGCACTAGATTGGATGGGTGATCGTGATCTGTCTAATCCCAAGCAAGGGGGAGTGTCTATGCACGGTGGGGAAAACGGCTATTCAAATGAAAGCTGTGACACGCGGTTTAACCATGTGGCGATGGCTAGGTATGGGGGGACATGGCTGCATATGTGGGGGACATGGCTGCATATGTGGGGGACATGGCTGCATATGTGGGGGACATGGCTGCATATGTGGGGGACATGGCTGCATATGTGGGGGACATGGCTGCATATGTGGGGGACATGGCTGCATATGTGGGGGACATGGCTGCATATGTGGGGGACATGGCTGCATATGTGGGGGACATGGCTGCATATGTGGGGGACATGGCTGCATATGTGGGGGGACATGGCTGCATATGTGGGGGGACATGGCTGGGGGGACTTGGCTGCATATGTGGGGGACATGGCTGGGGGGACTTGGCTGCATATGTGGGGGACATGGCTGCATATGTGGGGAACATTTAAAAAAAGTATCGGTATTCGGTATCGGCGACTACTTGAAAAAAAGTATCGGTACTTGTACTCGGTCCTAAAAAAAAGTGGTATCGGGACAACCCTAGTTGATAACAAGAAAGGTAGTAAAATAGATCTAGCAACAATGGACACCCCAGCGACAATTGATCCACCCCAGCAACAATGGACTCCCAACAGCCAGCATCAATTGACCTGCCAGCAGATCCCTCCCAGTAATTGACCCCCCTGCAACATAAGAACCCACCTCCAGCATCAATAGACTCCCCTGCAAAAATAGACGCTCTTTCCTTTATTTTTCTCTGATCTGGTTTTTATTAAATAGGCTGTCCTTCAAATGCAAACGTTGGGGTTAGACAAACCATTTACCACTGACGGGTGCTTACAGTGCTCAGTTTTATGTAAAACCTCTATCCCAAAAGGAAAAAAAAATTGCTGTAACTGATTATGAAGTATTAGCGAAAGTTTAGCTTCAATTTTGTATTTAAATCTGCCGGTATATCCCTTCCCTCCAGATTGACAATGCTGCTGTCCAATTGTGCCCCTCGTGCACCTTCATCCAGAGTGGGGACTCCCCCCTCTAATATATATGTGTTACTGGTCAGATCACTGGGGAGGGGGCCTGAAGAAAATGAATGCTGTCACCATATCCAATGATAGGCTGCAATATGAGGTTCTTGGTTTAATACTGTCCCTAGACCAGGAGCTGCTCTATTTGGGAGCGCCCTTTTGCCTTGGACCCTAATGGACAATGGCTTGTAGGGAGATGACGTCTCCATTACGGCCCGTGGGTAAAAGCCACTGAGATGCAATACCGGTCACCGACTGATCTTCGCTCTGTAGTGGGGGGGGGGGGGGGGGGGCTGTAAGGATTCATTTATATTGGTTTTTCCCACTGTGGGCTGTCTTTAAATGTGCTCATATTTATGTCTGGCTCCCTTAGTGGGTTGGCCCTCGCCAAGTTCCCATACAATGCAGGACTACTCGCCCTGCTTTGTACCTGAGAGCTGTGACTGCTTGTGAAGTGGCTTTAAGGGATCAGTTGTATGAAGAGAGAGCCTCTCCCACCCACCCTACCCCTACCCCTGCCACACACACACACACACACACACACACACACACACACACATTTTGGCAAACATGCAATGCACGGGCACATTTAAAAGCTGCCTTGTATTAAGCAAAGATCACCAAAACCTCTCGACTGGAACCTTTGATTTCGGTAGAGCGGTTGTGTTGCTGATACCGATTAAGTGGACATCTGTTTCCTGTCCTGCTCTAGACAAGACAGCTGGAGTCTTATATTAGTCAGGACTGTTTTTTGTGGTGTTTTATTTTATTTTTTTTGTACATAAGCCCAGAATGCTTTTGGGAAAGCGGTAGTGTTGTTGCATCATGTCTCCAATCAAATAAAAGGGTTCCAATTCTGTGAATGGTGAAGGGAAGACACAAAAAATGCCTTGAGAGATCTTTCCCCACCAAATCACTACATACACATCCTGATTCTATCCTTGGCCCACATAGATCAATCCTATCTGACTTAAACGGGGCTCGACAAATCCCAGGCGCCAGCTCGCAATTAACAGCCCACTGTGCCCACATTCCTGAGTGTGCTTTACACTCACCCCTGTGAGCGGCCAACTCTACTACAGCTTGCTTCGGCTACCTATTGTATAATTCAATCCCCACTTCTTGATTGTGTACACAACAGATTGTACACTAACACTTTTATCTCTCTGCACAGGCCGCTGTGCTTTGATTCCTGCGATTAGCCAGGCAGCCTGTAAGGAGCATAGATTTGTCTATGCACAATGCTGTGATGAGGTCGCTGCCCATAAGCCACCTCCTTAGTGTATTGCTTTTCTATGAAATTTGCTGCAGCCCCCTTTTTTTTTTCTTAAGCAGCGGAAGCACAGAAGGGTTTTCATCTTGATGTATAGAATGCTCACTATACATAAAGGCTGAAATGTTACTGATCTGAACACAGGTGCATTGTTTTCTATAAAGCAATGCACACAGCTGCATAAAGATCAATAATACAGCAATGAGTACAGAGCTGTAAAATGAGAATAAATTGTATTTTGAGTGCAGTAATTTATGTGTATATTACAACACTGGCAACTAGAGGGATGAATAATTTTACACACCTATACAAGGTATTTACAGAATGTTTTAGGCTCCTTTTACACTTGTGCGACTTGAAAGTCGCATGATTTTACCACAGTTTTGACGAACTTGAAGCAATGCCTGTGCAATCTTTGAGGTCTATGGACCTCGGGTAGCTCCAAAGCAGGCTGTGACTTGAAGATGCACAGATGAAAAACGATACTCATTGGAAATGATGGAGTACGACTTGTCCTGCAAAGTCAAATGACAAGTCATGCCGGATCTTTCTGTCAACAAGATCCGGAGTGTAAACATCAGTAAATTATTACGTCTGTGTGCAAGTGACTTAAAGGGGATGTAAAGGTAAAAAAAATTTTTTTTCCTAAATAGCTTCCTTTACATTAGTGCAGTCCTCCTTCACTTACCTCATCCTTCCATTTTGCTTTTAAATGTCCTTATTTCTTCTGAGAAATCCTCACTTCCTGTTCTTCTGTCTGTAACGCCACACAAAAATGCAAGGCTTTCTCCCTAGTGTGGAGTGTCGTGCTCACCCCCTCCCTTGGACTACAGGAGATTTAGGATTCTCTCTACTTTGCAGATAAAGGAGCTGTGTGTTAGTGGGCGTCCTGACTCTCCTGTAGTCCAAGGGAGGGGGTGAGCATGACACTCCACACCAGGGAGAAAGCCTCATATTACTGTGTGGAGTTAGACAGAACAGGAAGTGAGGATTTCTCAGAAGAAATAAGGACATTTAAAAGCAAAATGGAAGGATGAGGTAAGTGAAGGAGGGCTGCACTAAGGTAAAGGAAGCTATTTAGGGAAAAATAAATTGTACCTTTACAACCCCTTTTGAGGGGAAGAGAGAAGGAACTTGATCTCTCACTGAAACTGTCAGTTTCTTTGCTGGCCTAGAGCGCTGACAGTAATATCCAGCATAATATATTCATTTTTAGTATTGTCGTCTGCCATCTGGACATGGGGTAAAGGCATTAGAGAGATTCCAAGGACCAGCCATATTTAAAATGCACTTTATTTCCTAGAGTTCCACTTTAAGAAGGCTTGCAGAGCTTGGATTAATTGAATGAGTTTACCAAAAATGTAAATATTGCAGAATATACAGCCTCGTTGTACATAACTGAGCTCTATTTCATGCTGGAAAAACTAATGCATCTTAAATAGAAAACCATCCTTAGATTTTTTTTTTATGTCACAATGTAGAGTATAAGATTTCCTATCATCTGTGTCCAGTCTTGCCACATAGAGTTAATCCAGATCTGAGAAATCCTCTTTTATGTTCAGTGAAAATGAACAGCCTTCCAGATAAAACCCTGCCTAAAGCAAAAGTCAGTTTTCTCTTTTTGCTTTGAGTGACAGGTTATTTACATATCTAGCTAGGACATGTTTATCATTTACATATCTAGCTAGGACATGTTAATCATATGTTATGTTTTGTTTATCATAACATGAGGTGATATAACATCATAACACATCCTAGTAATATACAATGAACTTTGGATCACCTCTTATGATAAACATGTCCAAGCTATATTTGTAAATAACCTGTTACTGAAAGCAATAACAGAGAAACGGACTTAAAGCGGAATTTCACCCTAAATATAAGATCTCCCATGTGATTCAGCATACTGGCGTCAGCGCCAGTATGCTGTTTTTTTTTTTTTTTTTTATCCCACACTTACTGTATTATCCTGTAATTTCATTTTTTTCCCCCGCGGTGGACGGCGCCAGTATAGCGCGTCACATCTTCCGAAAATACCCAATATGGACTCGGGTAATCTCCGCGAAAATGCGGCGCCTGCGCACAGACCTAGGAGCTGACTGCGCAGGCGCCGTATTTCTCCGAGTCCTACGGCTATGGCGCGTCACGCCCTCCGAAATAGGACTCGGAGAAATACGGCGCCTGCGCAGTCAGCTCCTAGGTCTGTGCGCAGGCGCCGCATTTTCGCCGAGATTACCCGACTCCATATTGGGTATTTTCGGAAGATGTGACGCGCTGTACTGGCGCCGTCCACCGCGGGGGAAAAAAATTAAATTACAGGATAATACAGTAAGTGTGGGATTAAAAAAAAAAAAAAAACAGCATACTGGCGCTGACACCAGTATGCTGAATCACATGGGAGATCTTATATTTAGGGTGAAATCCCGCTTTAACCTAATTTGGCAGGGTTTTATCTGAAGTCCGGTTAATTTGCACTGAACTTTAAAAGAGGATTACGCAGCGCTGTATTAACTCTGTGTGGCAAGACTGGGCACAGATGATAGGAAATCTTATACTCTACATTGTGACATTAAAACAAAAAAACATTTTTTTTTGGGGGTTTACAACCACTTTAACCACTAGCCGACCAGCCGCCGTGGTTCTACGGCGGCAGGTCGGCTCTCCTGGGCGAGAGCCCGTAGCTCTACGTCGGGACATTTGCGGCCACTAGGGGGCGCGTGCGCGCCGGCCCGCGCGCTCGCCCCCGAGTCCCGCGCCCGCTATCGCCACCAGGCACGCGCGCTCGTTCGTTACAGAGCGGGGAACGGGAGGTATGTGTGTAAACACATTCCTCTCGTTCCTGTCAGCGGGGGAAACGCTGATCCTCCGTTCATACAATGTATGAACGGAAGATCAGTGATTCCCCCTAGTGAGTCCACCCCCCCCATACAGTTAGAACACACTTAACCCCTTCCCTGCCCCCTAGTGTTAACCCCTTCACTGCCAATGGCATTTTTATAGTAATCCAATGCATTTTTATAGCATTGATCGCTATAAAAATGCCAATGGTCCCAAAAATGTGTCAAGTGTCCGATGTGTCCGCCATAATATCGCAGTACCGAAAAAAAACGCTGATCGCCGCCATTACTAGTAAAAAAAAATATTAATAAAAAAGCCATAAACCTACCCCCTTTTTTGTAAACGCTATAAATTTTGCGCAAACCAATCAATAAACGCAAATTTTTTTTTATTTTTTTTTACGAAAAATATGTAGAATACGTATCGGGCTAAACTGAGGAAAAAAGTTTTTTTTATATCTTTTTTTTGGGATATTTATTATAGCAAAATGTAAAAAATATTGAATTTTTTTCAAAATAGTCACTCTATTTTTGTTTATAGCGCAAAAAATAAAAACCACAGAGATGATCAAATACCACCAAGAGAAAGCTCTATTTGTGGGGAAAAAAAATATGCCAATTTTGTTTGGGAGCCACGTTGCACGACCGCGCAATTGTCAGTTAAAGCGACGCAGTGCCGAATCACAAAAAGTGCTCTGGTCTTTGGACAGCAATATGGTCCGGGGCTAAAGTGGTTAAATAAATTTGATAAATAAATTGATTTATAGCCACCCTGCTGTGTGCACAGAAATCTGTGACTCCTCCCATTGCAGTGTTTGTTGACTGTTCTCCGCACTATCACTTTTTTTAGTCTCCAGTGTTTTTATTTATACCACCATCCATTTGCAATCTGGCTATAGGACATGTCCCATTAAATTTTTTTTTTAATGGACCTTTTCTTTCTCAGGTGGCACATCACACCCCCTGCAGCACTCTGCAAAACATAGAAGCAGATTATCCCCAGTAGGAAATATGCTAATATAATGTTTAGTAAGCAGTAGAAATACATTTTATACAATGCTGGTTGGGGACACAAGCCAAAAAGAGAACGTGACTGTGTGATGCAACTTGTAGTAAGAGGGAACATCTCATATATACAAAGGGGAACAGAATTGGGTAATCGGTCAGATGAAAACCACAAGCTTTTATTTTTTTTAATTGGTGTTTTGCTGTTTTTCCATTTTATTTTTTTAATTTTTTTTTTTAGATCATTTTATGTTGTATCTATAGATTCACTCTATGTCAGAGTAATATGTCGTATGGGACTTCTAACAATTCCTTCATGTTTTGTCTTCACAGCGCCAAAGCGGATGATTTATCCACAGCTATTCTGAAGCAGAAGAGCCGACCCAATCGGTTAATTGTAGATGAAGCGATCAATGAAGACAACAGCGTAGTCTCTCTGTCCCAGGTAGGTGTAGATCATTCTGTAGTGTTTTTATTTTCTTCTGTTGTACTTTTAAAATGCTTGTATAGTGTGTGTGTGTGTGTGTGTATAGAATATGGTAACGGTCACCACCGTTTACGACCTTCCATCCACCCACGACCAGCTTATCCGACACACTGCGACAATCCTGCATACCCGATCCTTTCCATTTCCCAGAATAAGACGAGACTCCACTCTGTACTCTCTGGTTTCAAAAGGAATGAACACTTTATTGGTTTCTTAGCTTGCTTATATATCTAGTACAGCATGTTACAGTTAATCACAGGACAATGCAATCTCCACCCCCCCTAGTCACACACTATGGCTAATTCTCTAGCAGACATTTCGGCACCGATACTGACGAGATCTATCACATTCCAAAATACAATTTCACAATGCTTTGACCTCAATCCACATATCTAGACAGACGTACTGTCTCTAAAGGGTCTTGACACCTGGGCATCAATAGGCTTTAAACCGTGTTATCAGACAATTGAAGGGTCTAGCTGCAGACCTGAATTAACACCTTTATACAATTTGACAATGTAATGTCTAGGAGTAGATGCAATTAACACCTTTCGAAAGCATGTGTGCCCCACATTGCATAGCCAACAACTTGTGATATCTCAAGACATCCTGCAAACATGAATTATTATTAATGTCCCATCTCATGTAATACATGAATTATGATTATTAGCCACCCTACTCCTACAAGGGCACAGGGTGGACTTGGACCCAGGAGTTATTAGTGTCCCAGGCTCAGGAGTATCTCTCATCGTTCCAAAGTCTCTGGTTGTCACGGTTCATTCCGTTACAAATATATACACACACTTATCGCTCTATCATGTCATACTTGCCCCCACTGTGTAATTAATTTTGCACAGAGTGGCCCCGATCCTCCTGTTCTGGGGCCCCCACGGCGGCTCTCGTGACTCCTCCCCCGCAATAGCTAACCCCTCTGGGAAACTCTCTCCCAAGGGGGTTGCCTTGCGGGCGTGCTCCTGTGTCGTACATTCGCGGGCCATAACTGCAGGCTGTATGACTTGGCCCCATCATTGGATTTGATTGATGGCAACGGGAGCTCATAGAGCTGCGCTGCTATCCATCTATCCAATCAATGCAGAGACTTGGTGGAGAAGAGGGCGCCGGGGACATGCAGAGCAGGTGAACTGGCTCAGGAAAGTAAAACAGGGGGGCTTAGGGGGCCGTGATTGCCAGGTGTTTCACCTTGATGCATAGGATGCATTAAGGTGGAAAAACACAAACCTTTACAACCCCTTTAAGGTGCAGTCCTCCTTCACTTACCTCATTCTTCCATTTTTTTTTTTTTTTTAAATGTCCTTATTTCTTCTGAGAAATCCTCACTTCATGGTTCTGTCTGTAACTCCACACAGTAATGCAAGGATTTCTCCCTGGTGTGGAGAAAGCCTCTTGAGGTGGGGGGGGGGGGGGGGGGGTGACCAGGAGTGTCGGAACACACTCTGCTTTGCATATAGAGAAAGGAGCTGTGTTAGTGGGCGTCCTAACCCTCCTGCTCGCCCCCTCAAGAGGCTTTCTTCACACCAGGGAGCAAGCCTTGCATTACTGTGTGGAGTTAGACAGAAGAACAGGAAGTGAGGATTTCTCAGAAGAAATAAGGACATTTAAAAGCAAAATGGAAGGATGAGGTAAGTGAAGGAGGACTGCACTAAGGTAAAGAAAGCTATTTAGGAATACAAATTACACCTTGACATCCCCTTTAAGAGCTGCAAGAACACACACACACACACACCTAGTGCCTCAGTGTCACCATTCAGTCATTAGACTGGGCTGTATGATGACCCTTTTTACGTTCCTATGTTTCTGGGGTGCCCAGCCTGATTCAGTATTTAATCTAAGGCCAGATTTTAAGTATCTCTTTGAGGAGATGCAGACTGGAATACTGCAATCACTGAGCAGCAAATATCACCTGGGATGTATTTCAGTTATCTTGCAAACCTGGCCGATTTGTGGGTCCTGAGGACAGGAGTTAAGAACCACCACTCTAGTGGTATATGGGGGTGCCATGTCAGAAAGCGGGATCTTCCTACAAATTTTTTTTTTTTTTCCCTGTGCAGAAACCAAGCAACATGCGGTGGTTCAAACCTGAATGATTTGAAGCTCTTCTATGTTCAGCAAAAGAATTGCCATATTCTATGATGTCCATTCACACCTTTGTTTGCCTGCTACTTGTCACACCAAAAGAGTTCAGGAGCTAAAGCATGGTCTTTACTTTTTTTTTGTTGCAGGGTAAGATGGATGAGCTGCAGCTTTTCCGTGGTGACACGGTCCTTCTGAAAGGAAAGAAAAGGCGAGAAGCGGTGTGCATCGTCCTGTCTGATGACACTTGCTCTGATGAGAAGATCCGGATGAACAGGGTGGTCCGTAATAATCTGCGCGTCAGGCTTGGGGATGTCATCAGGTAAGATATTTTTTACTTTTGAAATAAGTTTTGGTGAACCTGAATGTCATATTTAGTTTCTCTTTTCAATGGGGACACAACTTTTCTCCGGCAGCTTTGCAAGTTCCTTCCAACTGCCATTCTACTGTGCAGAGAGATTGGACTTCAAAAGGAAACCCTCACTGGCTGCTGGAGCTCGGCGCTGAAGCTGGGAAAAGTCAGGCCTCATAACTAACTAAATCGGATGCACAGCTTTACATTTTTTATTTTGTAGCACAAAAAATACCAGAGCTGCTTTCTTCTAAACTCAGTCTGACATTGATGTTTGTGGTGTTTGCTGTCTTGCATATAAAACGAATGTGCCATCATTAATATTTATCTTTTAGAACTCCAGCTGTCATATCGTCAATGGAAGCGCTTACTGTCCATAAATACATTTTTATTCATATTAGAAGTGATCTTGCATTGCCTTGTCTGATCTGTCGTCCTGTCTTGACAAGACAGGATTAAAAGGTCATAGCATGACGGTTTATTGGTATGTAAGATCAGTCTGTGCTTGGCAATGTGCATAGGGTGAAGACCTTGCCCTGTTCTGCATTCCACAGTGCAGGCGCTGCTCCAGCATTTAGAGCAGTTATGTCTGCTGATTGAAATTGCCTACCTGCATAAAATATGGGGTGATGGCAGCATACATCTGCTGATTAGAATTACCTACCTGCATAAAATATGGGGTGATGGCAGCATTCATCTGCTGATTTAGAATTACCTACCTACATACAATATGGGGTGATGGCAGCATATGTCTGCTGATTAGAATTACCTATCTGCATTAGGGGCGAAACAACTAATCGATTATGAAAATGGCTGTCAACTATTTTCATAATTGATTAATCGGCCAGTTGATTAGTTGGCCTGCATATAGTATGCATTATTTGTTTACATATCAGGTAATACAGTGCAGTACACCATCCATACATGTTACTAAGTGCCTGATAATTTGCGAATGTGAAAGTGTGAGGAGCAATGCCTCATGGGACATGTAGTCCTGGAAGTGAGTGGTTCTAAAGGCAGAAGTTTTTTTACCTTGCTATAGCGGGCGCGCACTATACTATAGTTTGCAGCTTGCTATTGAGCCACTCTGAAGACAGGAGGAGCCAGAAGTATTAGTGAGGGTCCCCAGGAGTGGAGGATCTGGGCTGCTCTGTGCAAAACCATTACACAGAGCAGGGAAGTATAACAAGTTTGTTTAAAAAAAAAAAATCACTTTAAAGACTTTGTGCAGGGAAGTGTGTAAATAAAGAAAAAATTCCGCGCCAATAGCTCGATACAGTAGTGAACTGTTAAAAATTAAAAAAATATATAAATATAGTGGAAAATAACACACATATAAATATATCAAGCTGCTCCTCAAGTGACAATTAGTGTATTCTAATGGACAAAGTGATAAAGGAAAAATAGAGGGCGCTGGGGTGTAAGGGTGGTTATACTACAAACACGCTAGAATAGGTCTCCAAACGATGATTGAGAGTATTAAATAACCCAAAAATGTATATATATAGTGAAGCAATGAAATCAAAAATGTGCAATACAATGTTGGAACCAATTGTGGTAACTGGTATAACATATAACGTGTACTAATATTGACCAAACAGTGCAGTCCTTAATTCCAAAGGAAAGAGAGGTGAAGAAAAAAGAAGAAATTCTTCAAAGAGGATCCACAGTTCCTTCACCAGGCAAATTGAATCACCCCAATCGTGCTCAAAAATAAGGATCCGCTTACCAGATGGTCATGACCTCTTACCCAAAAGAAGGTCAATCTCGCTTTATGCAGGATTATGCCTGCATTCATTTGGAAGAAATTCTTCACCACCAAGCAAAAAAGAGTTTCACTCCATAGAGAGGTACATGGAATAAATGGACAAAGAAAATGCTCCCATAGCGCGATCAATTTAATTTAAAAATGGAATAAAAACAAAAACAAGCCAAATGGCTACTTACAAAAAATAGTGCCCTATCCCGGCACTGAGGCTGCGGGCAATCAACAAGCTGGGGGTCAGTTAGCACACTCACGTGTGGCGGCCTCGCTGTGATGCGTTTGGGGAGCAGTAGTTCCTCAGAGGACCGTGGCTGTGTGAATAAACTCCGCGTTGTAACAACTCGTGGTGCGTCTCTGTGACAGACGCCGGGAGAAGGACACAGGGTGTGCATGTGACCAGGCTGCGCCGACCGACGTACGTTTCGTATGGATAACGTCTTCAGGGGGGCGTGCCTGGTCACTGGAGGTCACGTCTTTTATGCTGGGACGCGGACAGGAAGTCCGAGAACAAAGCGAAAAGGTTTCAAAAAACTTCATGTGTATACAACGGGTGCAGCTAGCTTGCCTCTGCAATCTCAGTAGCGGCTTAGGTTTACAGAAAAAAGACATTTGAATACAATGGCTGTAAATATTGACTCTTAAACCAAGAATCTAAACCAAATCTACATTCAAAAACCTCAATTCACTCTAATTTGAAAAATGATGGCATAGTGAATAGATTACAAAGGTGTGGAACATAGTGGTATATCTAACCCATGGATGTCGATAATACATGATTAATACAAAATGATAGGGGATAGGTCTGTTATATTAATCCACAGCATCACCTATGGAAGAATATATATATGGATCTTGTTTGAGGTGTCTAATAGATGTAGTTATTAAACAACAAAAAAATATAGACCTGCTAGGTCCATTCAAACTTGATATTTAGTTGTGGGTCAACATACACGAAACTAAAAATTTCTAAAAGATTTCTTTAAATTTTAGCAAACCCATTTGCCAATGGATATGTTGAATGGACAACATTAATTGACCCACTTGGTCACATTTTAGCTTGATATTTAGTTGTCGGTCAACATACACGAAACCAAAAATTTGAACAAATGGGATAAAATGTACAACAAAAAATCTTAAGTTGTCAGTAAATGTAAAGGGACCACCCAGCCAATTAAACGGAGTGGCTCGGGGAAGGTTCTGATAGTGAAATTAAACTCAGGATGGTCGTAGAGTAATTACTCATTGGAGAGGAAGCAATTCAGATCGAGTTCAATATTGAGCCCATAGGGCTGCATACTTCTCATTTTGTACAGCCACATGGTTTCATTCTGGGAAATCTTTCTTCTCATGTGGGTCCCTCTCCAGTGATTTGAAATCTTATCTATACCGTAAAATTTACAAAGGCTTGGATTACTATCATGACATTTCTTAAAATGTCTTGACACACTATGGTTCATGAAACCTTTTTTGATATTTGCCAAATGTTCACCTATGCGAACTCGAAGCTTACGTGTTGTTCGACCAACGTACTGGAGAGAACAAGGACACTCCAAAACGTAGGTCACGTAGTCCGAGTTGCATGTGATTAATGGTTTAATTTTGAAAATTTCTTGAGTTACATTGGATTGAAACTGCGTTCTTTTTTTAGGGGCTCCTGGTATCCTAGTAATTTGACAGGCTTTGCACCTAGTGCAATGATGAAAACCAGAACCATCCAGAAAGGTGGACATTTTCTTTGGAGGCTCTGGGACATTGCGTGCAATTCGATTCCTAAGGCCTGGAGCCCTTCTATACACAAACTTGGGTCGTGATGTTAAAGTGGATTTCAAAATTGGATCTTTTAAAAGAAGTGGCCAATGTTTTTTGAAAATGGTTTCGACCTGTCGATATTGTCGGTTAAAACCCGTAATAAAGGCAATTTGGCCATCAAAGGTTTGTTTTGGCTTGCTGATCAATAAAGACTCTCTTTCCATTTGTGCTACTTGGTTTTTAACTTTGACTAAAGACTCTCTATTGTAACCCTTTTCTAGAAATTTATTGGTTAGTACTCCCGTTTGATATGTAAAGTCCTCATCAGTGGTACAGTTCCGCCTAAGCCTCATAAATTGGCCTTTCGGTACGGCTCCTATCCACCGTGGTTGGTGACAGCTGCTCGTTGGAACAAAACCATTTCTGTCTGTTGGTTTGAAGTGTGTTTTTGTCTCGAACTTCATTCCTTTTTTCTTGATGGTGAGATCAAGATAGTGGATGGATTCCATACTTTTCTCTGCTGTAAACTTGAGGCCATAATTATTTGAATTCATCATTACTAGAAAATGGTTAAGACTCGTGGAAGGTCCTTCCCAAAATAATATCACGTCGTCTATGTATCTACGATAAAATACTAGCGACTGATGCTGATTCGAGAAAATTTTCTCATTTTCCCATTTGTTGAGAACTATGTTGGCAACGCTCGGGGCATATCTTGCCCCCATGGCTACACCACTGCATTGATTATAATATTGGTGGTTGGCCCAAAAGCAGTTGTTGGTCATAGCCAACTGAAGACCTTTCACTAAAAATTGGATCTGTACTTTTTTCATTGCGCCTTGGCGGGTTAAGGCCCACTTGATTGCTTGCAAAGCGTCACAATGACGGATATTCGTATAAAGGGATTCAATGTCTACTGTAACCATTATAGTAGTGGCCGTGGCCATCATTTTTCAAATTAGAGTGAATTGAGGTTTTTGAATGTAGATTTGGTTTAGATTCTTGGTTTAAGAGTCAATATTTACAGCCATTGTATTCAAATGTCTTTTTTCTGCAAACCTAAGCCGCTACTGAGATTGCAGAGGCAAGCTAGCTGCACCCGTTGTATACACATGAAGTTTTTTGAATCCTTTTCGCTTTGTTCTCGGACTTCCTGTCCGCGTCCCAGCATAAAAGACGTGACCTCCAGTGACCAGGCACGCCCCCCTGAAGACGTTATCCATACGAAACGTACGTCGGTCGGCGCAGCCTGGTCACATGCACACCCTGTGTCCTTCTCCCGGCGTCTGTCACAGAGACGCACCACGAGTTGTTACAACGCGGAGTTTATTCACACAGCCACGGTCCTCTGAGGAACTACTGCTCCCCAAACGCATCACAGCGAGGCCGCCACACGTGAGTGTGCTAACTGACCCCCAGCTTGTTGATTGCCCGCAGCCTCAGTGCCGGGATAGGGCACTATTTTTTGTAAGTAGCCATTTGGCTTGTTTTTGTTTTTATTCCATTTTTAAATTAAATTGATCGCGCTATGGGAGCATTTTCTTTGTCCATTTATTCCATGTACCTCTCTATGGAGTGAAACTCTTTTTTGCTTGGTGGTGAAGAATTTCTTCCAAATGAATGCAGGCATAATCCTGCATAAAGCGAGATTGACCTTCTTTTGGGTAAGAGGTCATGACCATCTGGTAAGCGGATCCTTATTTTTGAGCACGATTGGGGTGATTCAATTTGCTTGGTGAAGGAACTGTGGATCCTCTTTGAAGAATTTCTTCTTTTTTCTTCACCTCTCTTTCCTTTGGAATTAAGGACTGCACTGTTTGGTCAATATTAGTACACGTTATATGTTATACCAGTTACCACAATTGGTTCCAACATTGTATTGCACATTTTTGATTTCATTGCTTCACTATATATATACATTTTTGGGTTATTTAATACTCTCAATCATCGTTTGGAGACCTATTCTAGCGTGTTTGTAGTATAACCACCCTTACACCCCAGCGCCCTCTATTTTTCCTTTATCACTTTGTGCAGGGAAGATCAGCATCTGAACCTCGTGAAAGTGGAGGTAATAGAAGGAATTACAATTACTGTAGTTGGGTATTTATATTTACCACTGGATATTTAAGAATAAATTGTCTTTTTTTTTTTATTTATTTACATATTAACTAAATTGTACACCACATTTTTTTTTAAGATTATCCGATTAGTCAATTAATCGAAACAATAATCGGCCAACTAATCTGCACACTAAATGGGGTGATAGCAGCATATGTCTGCTGATTGGAATTACCTACCTGCATACAATATGGGATCGTAGTCTGTCGTCCCTTTTTTTTGTTTGCTAGGTGTGTGTAATTGCTCTGTATCTAAATTACCCTTGGAATATAATGTACATAAAGGTAAAATGTTTTTTGGTTTGATTAGGAAAGTTCGACTTCAAAAAAAGAGCCACGCCTTACGGATTTATTAATTGCTCCAGATTCTGTCTTCAAATTCTGTAATCCTAAAAAAAAAGTTTTATGTATTTGGTTTTAATGATGTGCATAAATTTACCTTTTATAGGAATGGGCACCAGTTATATTTTTTGGTTATAGGATTTGATACTATTATCTGTGGAAATGCATTGCTCCATAGTAGGGCTGCAACCAACGATTTTTTTCATAATCGATTAGTTGGCCGATTATTGTTTCGATTAATCGGCTAATAACCTTAAAAAAATGTGGGGAAAAAATGGTAATTTTGCTGCGATTTGCATTTTTCCATTTTTTTTGGCCAATTTGTTGTTGGGCAGATTACAAAACACAAATTGCCGCAAAAACACATTCCATGCTTTTCTGCAGCTTCTCCATTGAAGTATATTGAACCAAAAAAACAAAATAGCATCGTTTTGCGTTTAAGTCCTTGCCCTTTCCAAATACGCAGCAGCTGAAGAAAAATCATGGATGTGAACAAAGAGCAAATAATCGCTACTGTAAGGGGTTTATTTTTTTTACTGTGGGACACTGAAAGTAATATTTACAGTAGCAATTTGCTTTTTTTGTACTATAAAGGGCTAATTTTCGTTTTTTTAACCCCATTATGTTACTGGTCGAATAATCGATTATGAAAATGATAATCAATTAATTTCATAATCGATTCGTTTCAGCCCTGGTCCATAGAAGTCCATAAGACAGGGTCCTCTGTTTTAAGGTGTGTGTGTGTGTGTGTGTGTGTGTGTGTATAGGTGTCTCTATCTAGATAGAGATAGATTATATATAATCTATCTATTGTGTATATACTCAAATATAAGCCGAGGTACCCGCGGGGAGCGATCCGGGACGAGGGCACGGCTATTCGTTTCTAGCCGCCCGCTCGCGATCGCTCCCCGGAGCTGAAGAACGGGGAGAGCCGTATGTAAACACGGCTTCCCCGTGCTTCACTGTGGTGGCTGTATCGATCGAGTGATCCCTTTTATAGGGAGACTCGATCGATGATGTCAGACCTACAGCCACACCCCCCTACAGTTATAAACACACAAATCCTACAGCGCCCCCTGTGGTTAACTCCCAAACTGCAACTGTCATTTTCACAATAAACAATGCAATTTAAATGCATTTTTTGCTGTGAAAATGACAATGGTCCCAAAAATGTGTCAAAATTGTCCAAAGTGTCCGCCATAATGTCAGTCACGAAAAACATCACGCCATTAGTAGTAAAGAATAAAAATAAAAAAAAAATGCAATAAAACTATCCCCTATTTTGTAAACGCTATAAATTTTGCGCAAACCAATCGATAAACGCTTTTTGCGTTTTTTTTTTACCAGGTAGAAGAATACGTATCGGCCTAAACTGAGGAAGAAAAAATAAATTGTATATGTTTTTGGGGGATATTTATTATAGCAAAAAGTAAAAAATATTGAATTTTTTTCAAAATTGTCGCTCTATTTTTGTTTATAGCGCAACAAATAAAAACCGCAGAGGTGATCAAATACTACCAAAAGAAAGCTCTATTTGTGGGGAAAAAAAGGACGCCAATTTTGTTTGGGAGCCACGTCGCACGACCGCGCAATTGTCTTTTAAAGCGACGCAGTGCCGAATTGTAAAAACGCCTTTGGGCATTTAGCAGCATATTGGTCCGGGGCTTAAGTGGTTAACTAATTGATGATTTACCCCCACTTTTTTTTTTTTTTTTTTTACTACAGCTGTTCTTAAAGCGTTCACCCCAAAATCAACATTCTGCAGTAAGATCCAGCATACTGCTGACATCTGCAGTATGCTGGTCCTTTTTTTTTTTGGTACTTATCGTTTTAGCAGTATTTGAAATAAATGGGAAACCGTGGTAATACCACCGGCAATGCGCCTCTGAACACTTTTTTCGGCAGCTAGCAGGGGTTAAAACCGCCGAATATCACGGTTAATATGACAGTATAGCGGCGCTAAAAATCACGCCGCTATACTGACAATGCACCTCCCCTGCCCCATGTGAAATAGGCCTTACGCTGTAATCAGGGTGTACAGCACCCTGCTGACCCCTCCCACCAGCCATGATCACTGGGTCTAAAAACAAGTGACACGGAAAGGAGAAACTACGGAAGGCAAAATCTATCTAATGAAAACGACGTTGCAGTGACCGTGAAATATGTTAAATTAGAATAAAATGTGTGAAGTTCTTAGTCTCCAGGTTAATAGGTTTGAGAAAAACTGCGGAGCCATCACGTTATGTCCTATTTCTTGTGTTGTACCTTATATATTGCAGTGTTGGTTATGGCTCAATGATTTTATCTTTTTCCCTCTCTGTCAGCATTCAGCCATGCCCAGATGTGAAGTATGGTAAACGGATCCATGTCTTGCCTCTCGATGACACAGTGGAAGGAATCACAGGAAATCTCTTTGAGGTCTATCTGAAGCCTTACTTCCTTGAGGCCTACAGGCCCATCAGAAAAGGTATGGATATTTTCCAGAGAACAGTGTACAGCAGTGGTCATCAACCATGTCCTCAGGGCCCACTAACAGGCCAGCTTTGCAAGATAACTGAAATACATCACAAGTGATATCATTTGCTGCTTAGTGATTGCAGTATTCTAGTCTGCATCTTCCCAAGGTAATACATAAAACCTGACCTGGTCTCTGAGGACAGGGGTTGATGACAACTGGTGTAGACTGCTTTTCCAGCGAGCTTGTGAAAACTAGAGGGGTGCATTCATGAAGCAATAAATGTGACATTCACCAAACATTTGCAGCAGGTGAATCAACCGCTGTAATGTGATATTGTATAACATTCAGGCTGTCAATAAATCTTATTGACACATAAATAAAGTGGAGAGGGGTTGAGTCCACTCCCCCTTCCCCCCTCCCCCCAAACAAAAACATTCTAAAAAAAAAAAATGTATAAAAAATGAGTGACCCAGTTCATGCTTATTGGTACCACTGTCACATGACCAAAAAAGTATTGATATTGGCGAGTACTTTGAAAAAAGTGTCGGTACTTGTACTCAATCTTAAAGTGGTATCGGGACGAAATCCATGTCTACCAAAGTATGTTTATAAATGGTATTCAAGGGATTATGACAAGCTCAATGGTAGTGATTCTTTTTTATTTTATTTTTTTGAGCTGGTGATCGATTTTAAAGTTATCAGCTTTAGCCCTGGTTCACACTGATGCTACTTTGAAATCGAGCTACTTTACTTGAAGTAGTGCGATTTCAAAGTAGCAAGGTCAGCGCGATTTCAGGTCCTACTTGATAGACATTTGTGTGGCTTCATACACAGATGTCTATAGTAATCGCAAAGGAACTACTTTTGCAAATCGGTGCGGCGCTGCAAAATCAGTGTCGCACCGATTGGAACAGTGCCATTAGCGCCAATAGGCTGCGACTTGTCATGCGATTTGATCTCTCAAATCGCATGACAAATCTCTCCAATGTGAACCTAGGCTTAATGGTACTGGAAATGTACTGCCCATGTACCTCCAACCCTACTAGATGGAAAACCCCCCTTTGTATGAAGAGGACCTGTCGCCTGCCCAATGCTGTCACATAGGTAGGGGATGGTTAGCACCCTTTATGATGGCAGTAAATTTTAAATATATATATTATAATCCACATTTAAAATGTACTAATAAAAAGTGTGTGTATGTATTGTGTGTATGTATTGTGTGTATGTATTGTGTGTATGTATTGTGTGTATGTATTGTGTGTGTATATATATATATATATATATATATATATATATATATATATATATATATATATATATATATATTATATATATATATATATTACACACACACACACACACTTTTTATTAGTACATTTTAAATGTACAATTCATTGCCCCAATACATATCCAAAAGTAATTGTAGGTGTAGGCTGCATACCTGACTATAAGCATAAGTTGAACCGCACATGTGAGGTATTACTGCAAAAGTAGACGTGAGAGCAATTCATCTAGTGCCATCATTTAATGGGTAACTCTGAACTCAGTAAACTGATGACCTGTTAAAGTGTCACCTATGGACAATTTTGGGTACCATGGGTGTTTGTGATTTCATGGGTGTCCATGATTTTTAAGGCTTGACATGTTGGGTTATCTGATTACTTGACACAACCTCACCTGTATATATATTTTCAAAAAACTGAATAGATTTTGGTTGCACTAAAAAAAAATCTGAGTTTTTTTTTTTTTTTTTTTTTTTGTTGTTGTCGCTAGTTGATGAATATTGTGTGGCATAAATTGCAGCTACCCCAATTCTGTTCTACAAAAATTGCCTTGGTAGTATAGAACAATTTATGTGCTGTTAATGGAGTGTTCAGTTGACAGTATTCACATTAAAGTGTGTTTGTTTGCATGGCAGGTGACATCTTTCTGGTCAGAGGTGGGATGCGTGCCGTGGAGTTCAAGGTGGTGGAGACAGATCCAAGTCCGTACTGTATAGTCGCTCCAGATACTGTGATCCACTGTGAAGGAGAGCCCATTAAACGTGAGGTAAGTGTTTTTATCCATCCGCTGTAAGATGCCAAGCCAAAAGTGTACTGTAAGCGTAAGAGGTGCTCCGTGCTGCAGAGCGTAGGACAAGTGCTGTCAACCAGACATTTTTTATATATGGGGAGAGAGAGATAGAGAGAAATATATATATATATATTTCACTCCTTTCCTCCAATCGGCTCTCACACAGTGTAAGTCCAGTCTCCCCACCTACCTCTATGTTCTACTGGCAGTTGAAGAAATATTTTTAACAAGATCTGCACATCTGAAAGGGTGTAGAAAGCTGAAGGCAGCAGATATACACGTAAAACTTATGTAGGAGGATTTGTCTCTGTGTATCATCTGAGGCTGTTCTAGGGCTGGGGAAAAATCTATTTGAATCGAGTTGAGAGGTCAAATCGGTTCAGATTTTTCAGCAAATCGATTTTATTTTTTCACCAGGACCAGCGCTAAGGCGCTGCGGGCAGAAGTTTTTAGGAAAGGCTTCGGCCTAGTCCGCGAGGTCAGACGCCGCTGACTAGGCCGAAGCCGCGGCCTCGCCTAAAAACTCCTGCCCGCAGCGCCTCAGGATCGGTGCGTGTCCATAAAAAAATAAAAATAAATTATTTAATCGCAGATTTTTTTTTTTTTTTAGAAAATCACCCAGCTCTAGGCTGTTCACTTCACTGGGTATGGGAAGGGTTTACATCCACTTAAAGCAAAAAAAAAAACACTCCGCCCAATAATTTGAACTTTTTTATGGCGGTCTCATTTTAAGCCTTACTGTGCAGTAATTTTGGTAACGCTTGCTCTAACAGGATGAGGAAGAGTCTCTGAATGAAGTGGGTTATGACGACATCGGAGGCTGCAGAAAACAGTTGGCCCAAATTAAGGAGATGGTGGAGCTCCCGCTGAGGCACCCTGCACTCTTTAAGGCCATTGGCGTGAAGGTAATACACAAAGTTGTGCAATTAATGTTGATTTTACGAGTTTAGGTATGCCGTATATTCTTTTAATACAGACCTTTATTTCCAGCATGCAGATTTTGAGTTTCCTACCTTCAGTGATGTATCTAAAATACCTTTCTAGTTGTGTCCCGCTAAGGTTCCCTGGGGCCCTTGCTGCATGGCTATATTGAGCTGATGGAATACAAAAAACATATACATATTCTATCTGGGCAAAATAATAAGAGATCTCTGCACTACATGCCCATTTCCACGTGTGTTCTCTTTACTACCAGAAATCCATTGAGTGACCAACGTCTGTAGTAAGCAAACAACACTGGCTATGGCTCACTGAAATTCTAAGCAGGGTTGTCGGCCCTGCCTGAGTTATCGCCCGCTGAACTACAGAACACCTTTCCGTTCAGATGCGATTTGGAAGGTTTTCTAGTTCCGGCAGGACTGACAATTCTCCTTGGGATTTTAGTGCATCAACATTGTCCTCTCACTACAGGAAACTGAGAGCTTACTGGATTTCTGGCATGCTCAACAGGTTTTTCTTAACCCCTTTCCGCTCAACTACGTCATGACGTTACAGACTTTGGGGATATCTGAATGATGGATGCAGCTAGATTCATAATCTTTTTCTGACGGCTATTCCCTGCACAATAAAAACAATCATAGTGGCTGTTCAACCACTTGATTGTATTTACAGGCGGCGGGAGGGGACAGCTCGCCTGTGAGGTTAGTGAGCCAGAGAATGAATTGGCTGGCATCGGCCGCTTACCATAGAGCTGACCTAGGACCAGATGGTCCCCGGTCATCTTTTTGACCTTCGGAGGCCGGGGTGTGACTTTGGCCTTGGGTCACGTCTGGCCTTGTAGTTGTAAAGGCTGCCATTGCCTCGGGTGAGAAGCAGAGATCCTTCTCCCTTCTATCTTTTTCTTTTTTGATTTTGGGCTTTCTAGCCTAGAGGCAAGGGCTGGAAATTGATGGACCCCAGATCTCGCTGTAAAGAGGACCTGTCACTTCCTATTCCAAGGGACGTTTACATTCCTTGTAACAGAAATAAACGTGATAACTAAAAAAAACGTGAAAGTGTTAAAATATAAAAATTAAATTAAAATATTTTTAAAAAGCGTCCCAGCATGCTCTATTGCAGAAGCAAACTCTTACATAGGTTGCACCTGCGCATGTAAACGGCATTCAAACCACAGGTGAGGTATCATCACGAATGTTTAAATGAGAGCAATAATTCTAGCCAAAGACCTCCTCTAACTCTAAACAGGTAAAAAAATGTTTTAAAGCGTCGCCTTTGGGGATTTTAAGTACCAACGTTTTTTTGTGCCATTCCACGAATGTGCGCAATTTTAAGGTGTGGCATGTTGGGTATCTATTTACTCGGCTTAAAAAAAATTATCTTTAACGTTATGCAAAATAATCAGGCCAATTTTAGTGGTGGTTTTTGTTTAATTCACAAACAAAAATTTAAAAATTGCTGCGCAAATACAGCATGACCTAAAGTTGCAACGACCACAACTGTATTCCATAGGGGCTATGCTAAAAAAAAAAAATGTTTGGAGTTTCTGAGCACTTTTTCTTGCAGAAAAAAATGATTTTTACATGTAGGAGAGAAGTGTCATAATTGTCTGGGAAAGGGCTAAAGAGATAACATGGATAATTGTACGTTCACTTTCAAAGATGTACTGAATGTGGTTTTGCTTTATTTTGTTCAGACATGCATACACTGTCATACATATAGATGGCTGTCACTCACAGTGCAGTTACTGGTGCTCTCTGAACGGTCCAAGAATCGATCTGTGATTATCTATTGACAAAGAGAAATGCCTTATTTCATTACCATTTCTTTCTTGTACCATACAGCCTCCACGTGGTATCCTGCTGTACGGACCCCCAGGAACTGGAAAAACCCTGATTGCTCGAGCTGTAGCTAATGAAACTGGCGCCTTCTTCTTCCTCATCAATGGTGAGAAATGTTTTCCTTTTCATACAAGTTTAGTGTGCAGTGCTTAAAGCAAGTATTCAGCGCAATTTACAATTATTGCCAATATTTAGAGAGGCTAAAGGTTGCACTTCCGTCCATCCTCACCGAGGCACGTAATTTTTCCGCTTGCCTATTGGTTCCTGGGATAGCGGTGTCATCAATCTCAGGCTTCAATGGGCAATCCCCCGCTGCTGCTAGCATTGCGCTATTTCACAACCGGAAATGGCGCAATGCTTCATTCCGGATTGCTTGATTGACAGGTTGCCATAGCAACAGGGTGAGAACTTCCTCCTGCGTCTCTATGGCAACCTGTTAAGACACAGTGGGCCGTGATTAGTTTTCACTACACATACGTGAGATCGGAAGGTGCATGCTGGGTAGCCAGCTGCGCCTAATCCTAGAAGAGGAAAATCTGAGCGTTTCACAGTGTGCATTAAAAGCTGCACCTTTTTAATATAAGCAGAATAAACTTTAAGCTGTGCATGCTGCAAAATTTGATCAGACAGGGAGATGTATTTAAACCTAGTCCCCCTTTTTTTTTAAGCTGTATAAGCCAACCCGAATATAAGCCGAGACACCTAATTTTGCCACAAAAAAACTGGGAAAACGTATTGACTCAAGTACAAGCCTAGGGTGTCCATCTGCATGCCTAGACTTGCGTTTAACATAGGAGTATATTGAAGGGGTGCCCGGCTTTGAAAAATCGGTGCTCCCCGACCATAGGTCCCCCCAGACAGCAAACTTGGCACACCTGTGGAGAACTGGGGGCTTCATGTGTGCCAAGTTTGGGGTCCAGGGGAGCTACGGCCGGCCAGTACCGGGTCCCCAAAATCCGTGAGATCAGGCACCAAAACGGTGACTTGAGTATAAGCCGAGGGGGCATTTTCAGCACTAAATTTGCTGAAAAACTTGGCTTATACTCGTGTATATACTGTGTGTGTATGTATGTGTAATATATATATTTTCAGTTTCTGCCCAATTTTCTTTACTGAACTGGTGAGGAAACAAAAAAATGCTCTATTCTTGGCAGATGAATTTTAAATGATTTTTGTGCTTGCTTGGTCATCCTAGGTCCTGAGATTATGAGTAAATTGGCTGGTGAGTCTGAAAGCAACCTGCGCAAAGCCTTTGAGGAAGCGGAGAAGAATGCCCCCGCCATTATCTTTATTGATGAACTGGATGCCATTGCTCCCAAAAGAGAGAAGGTGGGTTTTTGGGAGTATTCCTCTGCTATGGGTATACCTTGCACACTATTTAACGCCTTCAGTTTTAATCCTCAGTATTTAATTTGTATGGTGGCTATAGGCATGTCTTCTAGGACCGCTTTTTAATGGCTTGTGTGTTTTTTTTGTTTTTTGGATGTTTTGACCACTTCAGCCCCCTTGAACGAATTGACTGCACACTCGAATCCAAAAAGATTCAGTAGAAAAATACTTTATTGTCATAAGTCAGACAAGCTTGCAAAGATGGAAAAGTTGACTTGTCTGACTTATGCAGTGGAAAAATACTGTCATCTTTTTGGATTTGAGTGCAAAGTCCATTCCTTCTTCATGCTACTGACGGTGGTGAGCTGGGATTAGCACCTCAAACCAGGTGTGTCCATTTGTTGCCTGAGGCGGTGTGTGCACCCTTGTTTGTATCCTGACTTCTGCCCCCTTAGTGACTAGGCCATTTTTTTGCAATTGGCACTGCGTTATTTTAACTGACAACTATACACCAATGACATTTATGTCCTTCCCCATCCCCCCACTCGCCCCCCCCCCACTCGCTTTCTTTTGGTGGTATTTGATCCATTTTTTTTGCGCTATAGACAAAAAAAGCGACAATATTATGTAAAAACTCATTTATTCGTCAATTTAGACTATGTATTCTGCTACTTCTTTTTTGGTAAAATACCCTCCAAAAAACTGTTTTCATATACTAGTAATGGTGGCGCGCTTTAATTTTTTTTATTTTTTTGGAACACCTTTTGACTTTTTTTTGTTTATTTTGGAAACCAATGACACTAATAGTCAGTGCTAAAAATATGCACTGTTGCTGTACTAATGACACTAGCAGGGAAGGGGTTAACACCAGGGATGATCAAAAGGGATAAATAAGTATAGCCTTAGCTTGTCTGGCTGTACTTCTATGGATCATGGGAGTGCAATTCGTTTTTGCACTCCTGTGACCTGTTTTCAGCAGAGAGCGGGCTGAAGTCCACTCTGACGCCACAGAAGTTAGTCCAGGGTCCGTTTCACCACGACAATGGAAGTCTGGATCAGTCAGGTCCCTGGACCGGCACCCGGCTCAGCCTCTCAGCTTGGACCAATGTAACTGTGTGTGTGTGTGTGTGTGTGTGTATATATATATATATATATATATATATATATATATATATATATATATATATATATATATATATATATATATATATATATATATATATATATATAGGTGTGTGTGTGTGTGTGTATACAGTGCAGAAAAGTATTTGAACACCCTGCTAATTTGCAAGTTCTCCCACTTGGAAATCATGGAGGGGTCTGAAATTGTCATCGTAGGTGCATGTCCACTGTGAGAGACATAATCAAAAAAAATATTCCAGAAATCACAATGTATGATTTTTTAAACTATTTATTTGTATGATACAGCTGCAAATAAGTATTTGAACACCTGAGAAAATCAATGTTAATATTTGGTACAGTAGCCTTTGTTTGCAATTACAGAGGTCAAACGTTTCTTGTAGTTTTTCACCAGGTTTGCACACACTGGAGGAGGGATTTTGGCCCACTCCTCCACACAGATCTTCTCTAGATCAGTCAGGTTTCTGGGCTGTCGCTGAGAAACAAGGAGTTTGAGCTCCCTCCAAAGATTCTCTATTGGGTTTAGGTCTGGAGACTGGCTAGGCCACGCCAGAACCTTGATATGCTTCTTACAGAGCCACTCCTTGGTTATCCTGGCTTTGTGCCTCGGGTCATTGTCATGTTGGAAGACCCAGCCTCGACCCATCTTCAAAGCTCTAACTGAGGGAAGGAGGTTGTTGCCCAAAATCTCGCAATACATGGCCCCGGACATCCTCTCCTTAATACAGTGCAGTCGCCCTGTCCCATGTGCAGAAAAAATCCCCCAAAGCATGATGCTACCACCCCCATGCTTCACAGTAGGGATGGTGTTCTTGGGATGGTACTCATCATTCTTCTTCCTCCAAACACGGTTAGTGGAATTATGACCAAAAAGTTCTATTTTGGTCTCATCTGACCACATGACTTTCTCCCATGACTCCTCTGGATCATCCAAATGGTCATTGGCAAACTTAAGACGGGCCTTGACATGTGCTGGTTTAAGCAGGGGAACCTTCCGTGCCATGCATGATTTCAAACCATGACGTCTTAGTGTATTACCAACAGTAACCTTGGAAACGGTGGTCCCAGCTCTTTTCAGGTCATTGACCAGCTCCTCCCGTGTAGTCCTGGGCTGATTTCTCACCTTTCTTAGGATCATTGAGACCCCACGAGGTGAGATTTAGCATGGAGCCCCAGTCCGAGGGAGATTGACAGTCATGTTTAGCTTCTTCCATTTTCTAATGATTGCTCCAACAGTGGACCTTTTTTCACCAAGCTGCTTGGCAATTTCCCCGTAGCACTTTCCAGCCTTGTGGAGGTGTACAATTTTGTCTCTAGTGTCTTTGGACAGCTTTTTGGTCTTGGCCATGTTAGTAGTTGGATTCTTACTGATTGTATGGGGTGGACAGGTGTCTTTATGCAGCTAATGACCTCAAACAGGTGCATCTAATTTAGGATAATAAATCCTGGAGTGGAGGTGGACATTTTAAAGGCAGACTAACAGGTCTTTGAGGGTCAGAATTCTAGCTGATAGACAGGTGTTCAAATACTTCTTTGCAGCTGTATCATACAAATAAATAGTTAAAAATTCATAAATTGTGATTTCTGGAATTTTTTTTTTGGATTATGTCTCTCACAGTGGACATGCACCCACGATGACAATTTCAGACCCCTCCATGATTTCCAAGTGGGAGAACTTGCAAAATAGCAGGGTGTTCAAATACTTATTTTCTGCACTGTATATATATATATATATATACACACACACACACACACACACACACACACACACACACACACACACTCTCATATCCTGGCCAATGCACCTGGGAGCTGGAAATCGCTGAAGTAGATGCTGTGATGTCACCACCCCACCTCTCCACCCTGTCCAATCGGAGAATGCTTTTTATCCATTCAGAAAATATAAAGCGCTGACCACCTGTGTTTATTGTCAGGCTGGCCGCTAAGCACAATACCCAGAAGCAAGTGGAGACCGCTGAAGTAGTCTACCTCAGTGATTTCCGGCTTTCAGGGGCATTGGCCCTTTTTTTTTTTTTTTTTTTATAATTCTTTTTTTTATTTTTTATTTTTATAAATAATTCTCTTTATTTCCTTATCTTTCATATAAAAACAGATTACATACAAAATGTTATTTATACAAAACATTTTTTATTCCCCGCATACCATAATCTTGGATTTAACCCATATTGTGTCTGTCACACTATTAGTCCACTCTCTCTTATTGATGGGGGGGTTTACTGCTTGCCATCTTTGGGCAATTAATATTCTTGCCTGGAATAGGCACCTTGCTACAGCTTTTGTCGTAATCGCCAGCCATCCCCTTTCTTCCCATATTCCCAATATGCACGTTCTAGGGTCCATCCCCAACCTAGTCCCATATGTTTTGTTAATAATTCTAATGATCTCTAGCCAATACCTGAATAATTTAGGGCAGCATTGGCCCTTTTTAACAAAAAAGATGCAGTGTCCTGTAATAGTTATATTTACCTCTTAAATAGCCTGCATCTCCTATTCTCTTCCCTACCTTCAGTGCTGTAGACTGTATTCTCCATATATATACACACTTTTGTGGCCTCTGGTCATGAAGGAATCGAGTCCTGTGCTTATGTTTCAGGAGGTTGCTTTAGGGTGAGATCTGGTGTCAGCGGATGTTCATCCGCTGACACCCGCGATCTCATAGGGACCAATGTATGCCCCCTCTTCATCCGCACACGGATGAATGATAAATCGGACATACGGTCGGCAGGTGTTAAAGAGGCCTAATACCATATTTCAAAAAATAATTTCCATAATTAACATTTTGTTTTTATCTTCATAAGTAATTACACAAAAGATGCACTATAATGAATTTTTCTCACTTTGCAGACCCATGGAGAGGTGGAGCGTCGTATTGTGTCTCAGCTGCTAACCCTTATGGATGGTTTAAAACAAAGAGCACATGTCATCGTCATGGCTGCCACCAACCGACCCAACAGCATTGATCCAGCACTTCGACGTTTTGGTGAGTTCATTTATCTAGTGGTGATGATTGGTCAAAAGAGAACATCTTGCCCCTTCACCAGGAAGGTTATATATACTTAAGTAATGGTTCAAGAGCTTTGACACTCAGACTGTTGTTTTAACCAATTCCGCTCCGGAAGGATTTGTCCCTTTAATGGCTGGGCCATTTTTTTTTTTATTTTTTTTTTGCGATACGGCACTAATTTTAACTTTGCTTTAACTGATGATTGCGTGGAGGTGCGACTGTACCCAAACAAAATTGACTTTTTTTTTTTCCTACAAATGGATTTCTTTTGGTGTTTTTTTTTTAACTTTCTGCTAATACATATCCCAAAAAATATAAAAAAAAAAATTTATTCATCAGTTTACGCCAATATGTATTATTTTTGTTAAGAAAAATCACAATAGGCGTTTATATTGGTTTGTGCAAAAGTTATCATGGCTACAAACTATGGGATAGATTTAGGGACTTTTTTTAGTTTTTTCCAAGTAATGGCAGGGCTTTGGGATAGAGCTGAAACGATTAATCGATATTATCGATAATATTCGATAATGAAAATCGTTGTCAACGATTTTCATTATCGATTAATCGGTCCGCCCATTCAAAGCCGCGGCCTCAATTACCGTTTGCCGCGGGCCCGCCGCGATCGAGCAGCGGGGGAGGTGGGGGAGCATGGAGGCACAGGATCCTGTGTCTCCGTGCGCCCCCACCACCTCCGCCGCGGGTCCGCGGCAAACGCTAATTGAGGCCGCGGCTTTGCGGCCTTGTGAAGTCCCAAGCTCTTCCTTCTGTGAGCTGGCGCCATCTGGTGGTGGCCGTTTGACATTACAAGTTAAACAGCAACTGTAATGTTATTTTTTACTGCCATCTCCTTCCCTATAATTAGAACCCCCAAACATTATGTATATATTTTATTCTAACACCCTAGAGAATAAAATGGCGATCGTTGCAATACTTTGTGTCACGCCGTATTTGCGCAGCGGTCTTACAAGCGCACTTTTTTGGATTTTTTTATTTTTTTTAATTAAAAAATAAAACGGTAAAGTTATCCCAATTTTTTTTTAGATTGTGAAAGATAATGTTACGCCGAGTAAATTGATACCCAACATGTCACGCCTCAAAATTGCGCCCGCTCGTGGAATGGCGTCAAACTTTTACCCTTTAAAATCTCTATAGGCGACGTTTAAAAAAAATACAAGTTGCATGTTTTGAGTTACAGAGGAGGTCTAGAGCTAGAATTATTGCTCTCGCTCCAACAATCGCTGTGATACATCACGCGTATGTGTTCGCTTCTGCGCGCAAGCTCGTCGGGACGGGGCGCATTTTCTGGCTCCTAACTTTTTTAGCTGGCTCCTAGATTCCAAGCAAATTTGTCAAGCCCTGCCGTGAGGGATAGTGCCCCAGCATTGGTGTTCCCGGGAGGAATAGTGCCCCAGCATTGGTGTTCCCGGGAGGAATAGTGCCCCAGCATTGGTGTTCCCGGGAGGAATAGTGCCCCAGCATTGGTTTTCCCGGGAGGAATAGTGCCCCAGCATTGGTGTTCCCGGGAGGAATAGTGCCCCAGCATTGGTGTTCCCGGGAGAATAGTGCCCCAGCATTGGTTTTCCCGGGAGGAATAGTGCCCCAGCATTGGTGTTCCCGGGAGGAATAGTGCCCCAGCATTGGTGTTCCCGGGAGAATAGTGCCCCAGCATTGGTGTTCCCGGGAGAATAGTGCCCCAGCATTGGTGTTCCCGGGAGGAATAGTGCCCCAGCATTGGTGTTCCCGGGAGGAATAGTGCCCCAGCATTGGTGTTCCCGGGAGGAATAGTGCCCCAGCATTGGTGTTCCCGGGAGGAATAGTGCCCCAGCATTGGTGTTCCCGGGAGGAATAGTGCCCCAGCATTGGTGTTCCCGGGAGGAATAGTGCCCCAGCATTGGTGTTCCCGGGAGGAATAGTGCCCCAGCATTGGTGTTCCCGGGAGGAATAGTGCCCCAGCATTGGTGTTCCCGGGAGGAATAGTGCCCCAGCATTGGTGTTCCCGGGAGGAATAGTGCCCCAGCATTGGTGTTCCCGGGAGGAATAGTGCCCCAGCATTGGTGTTCCCGGGAGGAATAGTGCCCCAGCATTGGTGTTCCCGGGAAGGAATAGTGCCCCAGCATTGGTGTTCCCGGGAAGGAATAGTACTGCTGCAAAGTTGTGTAATGTTAATGTTAAAAGTTTTTTAATCTGCCGTTTGAGTGTAACATGTTTTTTCATTATTACTGTTAAATAAACGAAAAAATTCCACATTACGTTTTTTTAATGATTTTATCCGATTAATCGAAAAAATAATCGGCCGATTAATCGATTATGAAAATAATCGTTAGTTGCAGCTTTACTTTGGGATTTTTGGCGGGACTGCAACATTGCACACAAATCTGACATCAGTTGACACTTTTTAGGACCAGTGACATTAATACATCAATCAGCGCTGTAAAAATGCACCGATCAATGTAAAAATGACACTGGCATTGAAGGGGTTAACACTAGCGGGATGAACAAGGGGTTTAAGTGTGTTCTAACAGTAGGGGGAATGGGCTCACTGGGACATGACAGATTGCTGTTCCTGATCACTAGGAACAGAAGATCTGACATGTCATTAGGCAGAACGGGGAATTGCCTTGTTTAAATAGGCAGTGCCCCATTCTGCCTCTGTATACCGCGATCGCGGGTTGCCAGCAGACATAGTCCGTAGCACATGCTTGCGCCCGCTTTTCTCCTTGCACGGACAGACGTACAGGTACGTCTGTTCGCGCAGGAGAGCCAACCTGCCATAGTAAATGTACGTGAGCTGGTCGGCATGCTATGAGAGACTATAAAGATGAATTTGATATTATGTGGGATGTCTGTCATCCTAGAACAGTGATGGCGAACCTTGGCACCCCAGATGTTTTGGAACTACATTTCCCATGATGCAGAGTGCATGGGCATCATGGGAAATGTAGTTCCAAAACATCTGGGGTTCCAAGGTTCACCACCACTGTCCTAGAACCCAACATAAGAACAAGGCTAGAGTCTTATTATTTTTTTATATGTTGAGCAGAACCATGCAGAATTCTGACTCCTTATCCCTCTTGACATTTACTATAACATTGCAAGTAACCACGGGTATCCAGCTCACTTCAGAACCGATCTACATCTTTTTATTATGTTGTATATTTGCTTGGGAACCTTGAAGATTAACAATTGGTGCTTGTTTCCTTCTTTAGGGCGCTTTGACAGAGAGGTTGATATCGGAATTCCTGATGCTACTGGAAGGCTGGAAATTCTTCAAATACACACCAAAAACATGAAGCTGGCTGAAGACGTGGATCTAGAACAGGTTTGATTTAGTATAGAATTGTTCTTTACTGTTTTGGCCACAGATGCAAGATTTAAAAGGGAACTAAACATTCCTCCCTGCTGAGGATTGTGCCCTCTTTATACAGATCTCTGCTATGGGAAATCAAATGTATGCCAAGGTAGCTGCTATCGCACCACCTTCATTTTTCTAGCAGGGACATAAATATGGGGATATTTTTTTGATAGATCCCTCTCCCTCTCTCTCAGAATGAGTTGCGTGGAACCTGCAAGGCATACAAGAATTTAACTATTGCCTAAAAAATAATTTTGCTGTTGATCGTGTGGAGTGTGCACTTTTGTAATCACTGTTCCTCTCTCTTCAGGTAGCAAATGAGACCCATGGTCATGTCGGTGCTGATCTTGCTGCGCTTTGCTCTGAAGCCGCTCTCCAGGCCATCCGTAAGAAGATGGACCTCATAGACTTAGAAGATGAAACCATAGATGCTGAAGTAATGAATTCATTGGCTGTCACTATGGATGACTTCAGGGTAAGTTTGATGCCTTCAAATTCTTTCAATATTGGTCTTTTAATGTCTCCTGGTCGTTGAATAGCTAGGGGCATAAACCCCTCTTACAAAATTAACACCTTTAAAAATGTTGTGCCCACAAAATTGCCTAACCTCTCATCGATTCGGGCAATATTCAATATTTTTCTTCTAAAATTCAGAAAGGCGTCTCTCGTGTTACAAGATGAATGTGTTTGTAAAGGCCCAATGCTTTTTACCTTCATGCATATGTTATGCATGCATGAAAGTAAAAAAACTTCAAACCCCCCCAAAACTTCACCGACCCCAATCCAGCAATGTGCATAAGAGCCTCTGCTTTCCCGGGGGTTCTTTTCATTTCCTGAGGCAGCAGTAGTAACCATTGGCTTCTGCTAGTATCAATCGCAGCCAGTGAGCCTATGAGGAGAGGGTGGAGTCGAGCCACGCCTCGTGTGTAAATGGACACAGGAGCATCTCGGCAGCCCCCATAGCAAGCTGCTTGCTATGGGGGCTCTAGGCAGGAGAGAAGGGCCAGGAGTGCCAGCGGGGGACCCTAGAAAAGGAGGATCAGGGCTGCCCTATGCAAACTCGCTGCACAGAGCAGGTAAGTATGACATGTTTGTTATTTTAAACAAACAAAAAAAACTGCCTTTTAGTATCCCTTTCTTATGTACATATGAACAGTCTGTTTACAATATTTTCTCCTGGATAACACTTTTTTTTTTTTTTCTTACAGTGGGCACTTAGTCAGAGCAACCCATCAGCACTGCGTGAGACAGTGGTGGAGGTGCCACAGGTTACCTGGGAGGATATTGGTGGCTTAGAAGATGTTAAGAGGGAGCTGCAGGAATTGGTACAGGTGAGTCTTATCAGAACACATCTCGTATCCATGATGGAACAAGCTCAGCAAGTTTCTTACCTGTTGGGGAACTAGGAAAGGTTGGATTTGATGAACATCAATCTTCTTGCATCTGATGCTCCAACATTTTTTTTTCAAGATTATACCCTAATGCAGTGGTCATCAACCCTGTCCTCAGGGCCCACTAACAGGCCAGATTTTATGTATTAACTTGGGGAGATGCAAACTAGAATACTCAATATCATTGAGCAGCAGATATCACCTGTGATTTATTTGTTATCTTGCAAACCTGGCCTGTTAGTGGGCCCTGAGGACGGGGTTGATGACCACTGCCCTAATGGGTCTAAGCTGGTTATGGAAATCCCAACAAAAAATCTCTTCTGTTAAATGCTGTTAATAGGGTTCCTGTGATTCTGATATTGTACACATAGTGCTGAATACAGGAGATGTATAACCCCCATCCATGCCTAAACATACCCTTGCAATCAGAGGTGGGTGCAGCCCAGAATTCTAAATTATGCCCGTCAGACGGCAAACATTTTTCTGGGGTGTCTTGTTTTGCTCAACTTGATTTGTTGATCATGTGAACTTACCTGTTTAGTGTAAAGTAGCAGGTTCACTTCAAAGCCACCCCCTTCATTTGTTGCTTAGATTTGTTCTTCGTATTACTGCCTTGCCTCCTTGTTTTGCTGCCAGAGGAAAATTAAATCTGGTACTTCTGGGTATAGGGGAGCATGTGATTTCCTCCTGTTTTTCCCATGTTGCAGCGCTTAGTGCCTGAATGACCATTTGTCGGGTCTGAGCTATTTTTGTGTAAACGAGGAAGAGGGAGTGTCTTTAGTCCTGAGTCTGTTTTTACTCAAACCAGACCTGAAACTCACACGGGACTTGTTTTTGATTTTCTCTGTCCTTGATTGCCCACCGCAGACAAGAATGTAAGAAGTGATGACGGCATTTGTTTACTGTACTACATACCCGCCCTTAACCACTTGAGACCCACGCTGTAGACAAGACATCCACAGCGCGGCTCTCAACTGCCGGGTGAACGTCCCTGGACGACCTTTTATTTGCCCGGGGCATCGATGAGATGCGCGTGCCTGGGGGCTGCAATGTCCGCCAGGTACCCGCAATTGGCAGTGACAGCAGACATGGGCGCTCTGTGTGTAAACACAGAGCTCCACGTCCTATCAGGGAGAGAGGAGACCGATCTGTGTCCCTTGTACATAGGGACACAATCGGTCACCTCCCCCAGTCAGTCCCCTTCCCCCACACAGTAAAAATCACTCCTAGGGAACACATTTAACCCCTTCCTCACTCCCTAGTGTTAACCCCTTCCCTGGTAGTCACATTTATACAGGAATCTGTGTATTTCTATAGCACTAATCGCTGTATAAATGTGAATGGTCCCAAAAATGTGTCAAAGGTGTCCGCTATGTCCGCTGCAATATCGCTGGCCTGACAAAAAGATCGCCGCCATTACTAGTAAAAAAAATCATAAATCTATCCCCTATTTTGTAGGCACTATAACTTTTGTGCAAACCAATCAATATACGCTTATTTTTTTTAAAAACAAAATATGTAAAAATACGCATCGGCCTAAACTGAGGGAAAAAATTTATATAAAAAAAGGAGTTTTTTTATAACAAAGTAAAAAATATTTATATGTTTTTTTTTTGTTTTTAGCGCATACCAAAATCGCAGAGATGATCAAATGCCACCAAAAGAAATCTCTATTTGTGGGGAAAAAACGATAACAATATCTTTGGGTACAGTGTTGTATGACCGCGCAATTGTCATTCAAAATGCGCTAACGCTGAAAACTGAAAATTGGTCTGGGCAGGAAGGGGGTTTAAGTGCCCAGTAATGAAGTGGTTAAAATGCTGGTTACTTATAGAAATAAAATTTACCGTTTTGTTTTGTTCTGTTTGATTTCAGTATCCCGTGGAGCATCCAGACAAATTTTTGAAGTTCGGCATGACGCCATCTAAAGGTGTTCTTTTCTATGGGCCACCTGGGTGTGGTAAGACTTTGTTAGCCAAGGCCATTGCCAATGAGTGCCAGGCCAATTTCATCTCCATCAAGGGCCCTGAGCTGCTCACCATGTGGTTTGGAGAATCTGAAGCCAACGTCAGAGAGATCTTTGATAAGGTAAGAGCCTTTGTTTGAACGGAATTACTTGCAAGTTTCTGGGCTGCTGAGCCCTGCATTAGTTTGTTTATAAGAAGTACATTTTTTCTGTTTCCTTCTGCAGGCTAGACAGGCCGCTCCATGTGTCCTCTTCTTTGATGAACTGGACTCCATCGCCAAGGCCCGTGGTGGCAATGTCGGTGATGGTGGTGGAGCTGCTGACAGAGTCATCAACCAGATCTTGACTGAGATGGATGGAATGTCCACCAAAAAGAACGTCTTCATCATTGGAGCCACAAACAGACCTGACATCATTGACCCCGCCATCCTGCGTCCTGGCCGCCTCGATCAGCTCATCTACATTCCACTACCTGATGAGAAGTCCCGTATTTCCATCTTAAAGGCCAACCTAAGGAAGTCTCCTGTTGCCAAGGCAAGTCACCCCTCCTCCAAACCCCTAAAAATAAATTCATATATTATGTATGTGTGTGAATGATGCATAGAACTTTTAAAGCAGATCTTGCTTCTGCTTCAAAGTTCTAAGGTCCCCCGCTGGTCTTGGCTCCTCCTGGATGCCGATCAGTGGCCAGCTTGGGGTGCTTTCACACATGAGCAGCTCAGTGTACATTCTACAGGTTGCTGCGAACAGGCAGCTAAGTTTTATTTTTTTTAGCAGCAGAGACCTTGCATGTTTCTTTTGCAATCAGAACCTGCCTGTTCAGTATTTTTTTATTGGGTTTTTAATTCCGCTTAAGTAAACCAGTACTGAGAAAATATATAGTCCCTTTTGCTGAATTTTTCATTTGAAACATGCTAGGGCTCTGTATTTTTTTTTATCCAGTGGCTTCAATGCTTTGGCTTACTGAACTGAAACAAGTGTGTGTATATCAGAGTTTTTCCTGATCCAACTTTGGGTCAGTGACCCAAAGTATTGAGATCTGCCAGGAATGTCGTATTTTTAGGATTGGAACAGAAGTGCATCCGTTAAGAGTCCAGTTACTTTGTTTTATTTTTAATAGCGCATGAAAGGTGCTGTACTAAATTATGTCACTTTTTGCAGCAGTATTTGAATTTGTGTATTGTTTCCCTTAACCACTTCGGGTCCGCGCTATTGACAAAATACGTCAACAGCGCGGACCTGAGGCGCCGGGTCATGTCTTTGGACGTGATGTATTTGTAATTCCCAGTGGCGCGCGGCGGGGAAAAACAGTCCCGTCGCATCACTGAGGATTCGATGCGTGTACCCGGCGGCCGCGGTGTCCGTCGGGTACACACGATCGGCGGTGACAGAGGTAAACACACAGCTTCACGTCCTGTCAGGGAAAGAGGAGACCGATCTGTGTCTCTTGTACATAGAGACACAGCATCGGTCACCTCCCCCAGTCACCCCCCTCCCCCCACACAGAACACACCCAGGCAATACATTTAACCCCTTCCTCACCCCCTAGTGTTAACCCCTTCAATGCCAGTCACATTTATACAGTAATTAGTGCATATTTATAGCACTGGTCGCTGTATAAATGTGAATGGCGCCAAAAATGTGTCAAAAGTGTCCGATGTGTCGTAATGTCGCAGTCCCAATAAAAATCGCAGATCGCCGCCATTACTAGTAAAAAAAAAATATATATATATAAAAAAAAAAATCATTCTGTCCCTTTTTTTTGTAGGCGCTATAACTTTTGAGCAAAGCAATCACTTATTGTGATTTTTTTTTTTTTTTTTACAAAAATACGTAGAATATGTATCGGCCTTAACTGAGAAAAAAAAAATGTTTTTTTTTTTTTACATTGGGATATTTATTATAGCAACAAGTAAAAAATATAAATATATTTTTAAATTGTCGCTCTTTTTTTGTTTATAACACAAAAAATAAAAACCGCAGGGGTGATCAAATACCACTAAAAGAAAGCTCTATTTATGGGGAAAAAAGGACGCCAATTTTGTTTGGGAGCCACATCGCACAACCGCGCAATTGTCAGTTAAAGCGACGCAGTGCCGGAAGCTGAAATTTCACCTGGGCACGAAGGGGGTTTATGTGCCCAGTAAGCAAGTGGTTAAGAATGCTAGTTACTTTGCTGTAGGAGCTGCTTAGCACATTTTTATGTGAAATAGATGATTCCATGACTGATGACAGATTGCCAGCATTACATTCAGCAAAGGGATGTAATCGCAATTGGTGTCATTTCCCCACCAACCTTGAAAGCTACACAATGTTTCTTGCTGACAAGGATCAGTGATGATATGCCTCTGGTCTGACCATCATGGGAGCTCCTCCATAGGGGAAACAAAATTGACCTTTTCACACGGGTGGTCCGCCTGACGAACTCCGCTTTGATCGTCAGGGGATTGTTCCGTTGATCCCTGCTGAGCAGGCGGATGACAGGTCCGTCTCTGCTCACTGTGCAGATATAGACCTGTCAGTCCTGCTCTCCTCTATGGGGAGATTGGATGATAATGGACCGCCTATTCATTTTCATTCGATCCAATCCCCCAGACGGATGGAAAATAGGGTCTCCATCCACCTGGATTTCAAGGATCGGATATCGGTGGATGTCAGTGGACATGTCATCGCTGACATCCGCTGCTCCATAAAGGTAAGACCCCTTTCACACTGGAGCGGTGTGCTAGCAGGATGGTGAAAAAAAGTCCCGTTTGGCCTCATCTTTGGAGCAGTGTGTAATACCGCTCCTGCCCATGGGACACCGAGGCTATACTACCGGTAAAGCGGTTTTCTTGGCCGCTAGGGTGGCGTTGTAAAATGCCCCGCTAGCGGCCGAATAACGCCGCGATATTGGCGGTAAAGTGCCACTAAAAATAGCGGCACGTTATACCCTTTTCTACAAATAGCGGTGCTTTACCGCCAATGCCCCAGTGTGCAGGGGGCCTAATTGAAGGGTCTGATCAGGTCAGAGCTGATCGGAAAAAGAGTAATAATGGAGCGCACCTTGGCACACAGTGGGTGTGGCCGAATTTCTCTTGCTGACATTACCCTATCCTTCAGTTAAACCTGCCCCCAAACAGCTTCCTGCAGCTCCCAGACGGCAAAAGATTTGTGTAGGAACTATCTTGGTTACTTGGGGAGCCACAGCCTGGTCTGAAAATTTAAGGCAGACTGAAACCCTGACACATGATTCAAAATCTGAACTGTCCGGGTGAATCCTGGACAGATGGCAACCCTACCAATAGTCCTGTTGCTGATGAGCTACCAGCATCAGGATTACTCACCTGATGTCTGCCTTATTAAATATGTAGTACAGTTTTGTTGATGAATATGATCATTCTAGGAATGGTTGATTAGCTCATAGATGGACACTGGTCTAGGCTGGTGGCACAGATGGCAGGTTTGGGTACTGCAAATGGCACACAAACATAAAAATTATGTTTGTATACAACTGGCCATTTTCTAGAAAACAGCGATAGCCTTGATTGGTCCCAGATGATTTTGGGACCAGTCACAGAACGCAGTGGGCACCCGACTGTGAAGGTGCAAGCTGTCACAGCCAGGTGCCCATAGTGAAGATGCCGGCAAGGAAGGGACACGTGGAGAACATGGCTGGGTGAGCACTAACAGGTGAGTGACTGTGAGTGACTGTTTATTAAAAGTCAGCAGCCACAGTTTAGTAGCTGCAGACTTTAGAGGCTGGCGCTCCACTTTTAATTTCTGACATTTGATGGTTATTAAATAACTGTTCGATGAGGCTTAGGATTTTGAGGGGGCATTAATCACATTTTTGACCGGAGAGGCTGAATGTGCAGCCTGGTTGTAGGATCCAAGAGGCTCTAAAAGAATGTAAGTATTTGGAGAATAGCATATGCATTCCTGCAGTGCTAAGTGCTTCTGTCAATGGGCAAATGTAGCATGCTTTTGACGTCCGCTTGAGACGTCTGAGGTCATTCAGAATTCATTGATTGGTGCGTTTGACCTGTAGATGACCACCTCATGACCTTCTTTTTTATTTTGATTCCTTTAAGCTGTTTCGGCATTGTTGGACTTAATAAAATTATAAAACATTTATGCTTTGGATCTTACTTTTGATCTCGATTACATTGATTATTGAAATAATTTTTCTGTGTTTATTTTGTAGGATGTGGACGTGGATTTCCTGGCCAAGATGACCAATGGTTTTTCTGGTGCTGATCTGACTGAGATCTGTCAGCGGGCCTGCAAACTGGCAATCCGTGAATCCATTGAGAATGAGATCAGGAGAGAGCGGGAGAGACAGACAAATCCTTCAGCCATGGTATGCAGTAGTTGCCTTACAGTGCAGAAGAACATGACTCTAGTTAGGGGCCCTTATATATAGCAAGCTAAGATTTTGACTGCCAATTCCTGAGAGGTTTCCACTACCTATACAAACCAAGTGGCATGGGGTGTACTTTAAGTTGAGATTTAAACTCGCACCCCACCTATTACAGTACATGGCATTAAATGAAAAGTCTTTGCAAGCCTTGGTTTTGTTTGTCCTGCCAAGTGGTGGGTTTAAAGTTAGCTGGTGAGGGAGTTTAAATCTGCAGACAGTCTGAGTCTTTCCATAATGTGCACTGCACTCTCTGAGTCCCTTCCACTAGTAAAGTATTTAAAACCCCTTTATGGTGCATTTTAGGATGTACCACTCTGTTCTCCATTTCCCTTTTATCTTCTCTCCCCCGTCCCATGCATTCTCCATCTTTATTCCTTCTTACTCCTTGGTGGTGGGGGGGGGGGGGGGGTGTATGGGATCAGTGGCAGTGCTGAGGGGAGTTGTGATCGGCCAGGGTCATCTGCTGATCTGAGAACTGTAGTGGGGACTTTTATTGGCAACTCTAATCGCAGACAGTGTTACTCACTGTGTCTTTAGCTCTCTGGTGTCTTGTAGCATTGACACCTATGCTGAAATAAGGACATAGGGTCTCCTCCAGCCCCTCCCACTTCACATACCTCACCAGTCAGCTGACCGCTAGTCTCTGCACTCCAGCCATACCGTGAACTGAATGGGCAACTGCAAAAGGCTGAGTGAGCGGTCACAAGCTTCAGATACAGCACTGCTGAGCGGCTGTGAAAAGTCTGGGCGACCGGTGCAGGCTTCAGGAACAGTCCAGGATTCAGTGACCCCTGGCAAATTGTCATTGCCCCCCCCCGGTTGAAAACCACTGATTTAAAGGGACACTAAAGTTCCTGTTGAAAAAAAAATAACAAACATATCACATTTGCCTCCCTGAAACAGGCAGACGTCCATGTACACCCTCCCGGCGGGAAGTGGTTACTTAATTGCGTGAATTTTATTTTTGGCATTTATCTGCACTTTTTTTTATTTGAGGGGGGTTGAATCTAGAAGATATTTATTTTTACGATTATTCGTGCAGCTCTTCTGTAGTGTTTTTTTTTTTTTTTGTTCTGACAATTTATTTTTCTCTAATGCAGGAGGTGGAAGAGGATGACCCTGTACCTGAAATCCGCCGTGATCACTTTGAGGAAGCTATGCGCTTTGCTCGCCGTTCCGTCAGCGATAACGACATCAGAAAATATGAAATGTTTGCACAGACTTTGCAGCAAAGCCGCGGCTTTGGAAGTTTCAGGTATGCTAAAGGGTTTAAGTTGGAGTGTTTTTTTTTTTTTCAATGCCAATTTGCTATTGTTACGTGGAGGGTTGTTGGCTTACCAATAACAGGCTCGTGGGGTGTATAGACTTTGCCTAACACTGTTATAAAAGTGCTATGCAGCAGCTTTTCTCTGACTGTATGTATGGGGGATTACATGGTGGAAGGAAAGAAAATTGTATAATCTATGGCCTGATTAAAGTGGGAGTAAACTCCCATCTCTGACTTGTACCTATAGGTCAGCCTATAATAAGGCTCATCTCTAGGTACTGTAAATATCTCTTAAACTTGCATGGTTTAGGAGATGCTCTGCACATGCTCTCTGAAGAAGCCGCCATCCGGGCCGTTCCTTGAGAATTCTGTGTCTGTGTTATCGCGGCTTCAGGTATTGCAGGTCAGAAAAAAAAAATCACCCAGCGGTTTACTACCGCTTTAAAGTAATTGTAGCCCTATAAAAAAAAAAAAGTCCCGTTCCTTTAAAGCAAGAATAACAGCACATTGCTTGTGCTGTGTAATTTGGACTGTTGTATAATCATAAAATACTTGGCTGATCGTTCCAGGTGCTGCCTTCCTCCTGTAAACTGACCACTGTGGTCAGTTTAGGTGCCTATCTCATCCGCAGTCTCTCCTCTGTCCTCCCCTCCCTGCCTGTCTGCTCTGATCTGCTCCTCGAGCCTCCTGCTGCCATTATAACTTAGTCTTATTGCTGCAGTCCCCTATGTTGCATTAAATGATGTACCCCAGTGTATGTGTTTTTTACAAGACTCAGACACTGCTTACATGACCGCCTGTCACTTCCCCCCCCTACTTCTCCTGGGTGACGTCAGCGGGGGATTTTCTGCTCCTCCTGCTGTAGCTGACTGATTGATTGGAAGAGGGAACAGCGGGTGGTCACTGAAGGGGCGCTCTGAAATAAGAAATACAGCAGCTTATTTTTTTTAAACGCATCCACTGGGCACATCATTTAATGTAACGGGAGATTGTAGCAATATCTCACAATGGCTTTACAACCACTTACAGTTGGTAATGAGCAGCGTAATGAGCAGTGGCGGCTGGTGCTCAAATTGAGAAATTGAGGGGGGAGAAAATCAATTGAAGCCTCACTGTGCCCCTGCCTGGCACTTACCCTGTCTTGGTGGGGCAGCAAGCATTGTCCTCCATGCTTCTCGATGTGTTCTCCTGTCCGCACCTCCCATCTTCAGGTGATAGGTAACAAATTTGCGGAGTGGCCGTTCAGTGCTAGGAAAGCGAATTACTATTTGCTTTCCTATCACAGCTGCGTGAACGAGTGCCAAGCATTACCTTTTTTGCCGCCAATTGGAGCCTAGGATCTAATTGGGTTCTTCAAAAACTCCCCGCTGCTGTAATTCAGGCGCCTGGCACCCAAAAACGGTCCAGGCGCCTGAATAGGGGGTGGCAGGGGCGGCCCTAGATTCATGATGGATAGATAGATATCTATCTATCGGTGATGGAGGGGGTTGCTAAAGAGAGGACGTGATGTCCGTGTGCCCTTGTGGATGCACCGCCACTGATAATGAGGTGTTTATACAGCGTGCGTCTTTGGTGTGACTGGTGGTAGGTTGGATGACCCCTGGGAATTATTCATCCTAGAAGAGAACAGGCACTAGACTGTGGATCGCTGAGGGACGACTCCTGGAGGTAGTGTAGCAGCTTCTGTTTTTTTTTTGGCTCAAATTATAAAAGATTTAGTAAGCTGTAGTTGGACTTTAGGTCAAGTTTGTTGGAAGACTATCATTGTGATCTAGGTTTTATTTGCCAATACTCTGCTAGTATGTTGATGTTTTCTAAATGCAGTGCAATGTTCTTTCTCTCTTCCAGATTCCCCTCCGGAAGTCAGGGAGGAACCGGCCCAAGCCAAGGAGCTGGAGGCAGCGCTGGGGGAAACCACTTTGCTGAAGAAGAAGACGATCTGTATGGCTAGATGGACCCCTCCCCCCAATGCCGTCCCAACTGTACAGCAAAGAAATTCCTAGTTGAATGGACACTCTGTTTTTCATTACTCAGAACGGAATAGCTGCGCACCCCACTCCTGCTTTTTTTGTTTTTGAGAAGAGGGGTGCCAGGTCTCTGGATAAAGGCTCAACTTCTGTCACTGCTCTGAAGGGAACCTTTCATTAGATTCACACAGTGAATTATTTGCTGTAACACGTAAAAAACCCTATTAAATAATGGCGATGCAGGTGGCTTTCTGCCCCCAGGGCTGTGTATACACTAAGCTGTCTCCAGGTTTGCCTCTTCCAGACTCCGGCCTGTGAGTGGACAGGGCCGCAGGATAGGCTCCCAACCAGGATGCACAACACTGCAGGCAGAAAGCTGCTTACTAGGCTGTCTGGGTTATAGAATATCCTTATTTCCCTTATATATACTGCATCACTGTGTTTTATAGCAAACAATCCATGGTGTGAATCTGATGAAAAGATTCACTTTAAATATTGATGTTATTGAATTAAAAAAAAAAAAAACGCAGGTTGACGTCTAACGTGAATAAACTGACTGTTCACTGATTCTGATGGCTCTCCTTTTTATTTCTGTACTCCAGCTTTAAAAGTGACATGGTGTTCACCAACTGTGCAGGTATCCACTGTGTAATACTGTTTGATCTAAGAAAACATTAAAGGGACATTTTTTGTAAGGAACCAGCATAGTTTGTGACTTTGGGGTAGTCAATGTTGGGGCCTATATCCTGGAGGTTTTGTTTGCTTCGAAACAGGTTTTGCTTTTTCATACAAGCTTTAAGTCCGGGTTTGACAGATTTTCTTGGAGTCTAGGAACCAGCTAAAAGTTAGGAGCCAAAAAACGCGCCTCGTCCCGCCGAGCTCGCGTGCAAAAGAAAACACATGTGAGTAGCGCTCGCGTATGTAAACGGTATTCAAACCACACAAGTGAGGTATCGCTGTGATCGTTAGAGCGAGAGCAATAATTCTAGCCATAGACCTCCTCTGTAACTCAAAACATGCAACCTGTAGAATTTTTTAAAACGTCGCCTATGGAGATTTTAGAGGGTAAAATTTTGTCGCCATTCGAGCAGACGCAGTTTTGAAGCGTGACATGTTGGGTATCAATTTACTCGCGGTAACATTATCTTTCACAATATAAAAAAAAATTGGGCTAACTTTACCGTTTTATTTTTTAATTTAAAAAAGTATGTTTTTCCGCCAAAAAAGTGCGCTTGTAAGACCGCTGCGCAAATACTGTGTGACAACGTATTGCAATGACCGCCATTTTATTCTCTAGGGTGTTAGAATAAAAAAATATATATAATGTTTAGGGGTTCTAGTTAGAGGGAAGGAGATAACAGTGAAAAAACACATTAGAACTGCTGTTACTGTTTTACTTGTAATGCCAAACGGCCACCACAAGATGGCACCAGATCACAGAAGGCTTTGCGGCCTCAATTACCGGCGGGCATGGGCCCGCCGTGATCGCAGGGCACACAGACATAGGATCCTGTGTCTCCGTGCGCCACTACCTACCCTGCCAAAGCCGACAATTAAAGCTTTGTGGCCCAAGCTTTCTTCTGTGAAGGCTGCAAAGCCGCGGCCTCCATTACTGGCGGGCAATTGCGACCGGGGCGCCCGGATTTTGTCGAGCCCTGTTATAAGGGAATACAAAACCTGCGTGAAGCAGGTCAGGAGGTCAGCTGCAGGTTTAATGCAACCATCAGTGAATTTTGAGTGATCTCTGAAGCATCTTAAACTGATGCTGTAAGGAATCTGGCTATTGGACCTTTGCTCTATGGCAGGGGTGTCCAAACTTTTTCAAAGAGGGCCAGATTTGATGAAGTGAACATGCGTGAGAGCCGACCATTTTGCATGACATTCTGTGAGCCATTAAGATTTGGTCTAAGTGTGTTTGTACGAGCACTAATACACGGAGAATTCTCTTGCCTTTTATGACTGTGTGGTGAAGAGATGAGCTCAGGTGTGTTATTTGGATATACCGGATTTAACAGCGTATAACACACACCTTCACTTTAAAAAAAATCTTAAATTTTAAATAAAGAACTGAATCAAAATAAGGGTCACTGTCCATCAATACAGCCTCACAAGTGCCCTGAATGGGAGCACCCCCCCCCCCGTTGCCCTGAATGGGAGCACCACCCCCGCCGCCTGATTCATTCATCTGCAGCATTGGAGGAGGCGGGACGAGCGCCGACAGACATGCAGGAGAATTTCCTGTTTTATCGGCAGCCTCTTTAATCGAAAGTCCCGCCTCCTGTGATAACCAGAACAGTCATCCAATGGCAGCGCAGAAGATGGGACTTCCTTTTACGCAGGTCGCCATGTAAAACAGGAAGTACCCCTGTATGCACAGCGCTCGTCCCACCTCCTCCAAGGCAGCCAGCATGTATTTCTTTTGTGGCCACCAGCGCTCGGGGAATTGTTGGGGGGGCCACAAAAGACATTCATGTCAAAATGACCAGGCAGTCCGTCCAGGACTAGGGCCACGATTGGCCCGCAGGCCGGACATTGGACATGCCTGTCCTATGGGGATTCGGTGGGCCAGTGGGATCTTTTCCCACCTTGCACACAATTTTGCTTGGTGTCCTTAGCAGAATGATGACCCACTTTAAGTGATAATGGAGGTCTTTGGCTGTCTTGGATTTTATTTTATGGGGTTGTGTTTTTCTAAATATGTGGGGGTCCCACCTTTATTACTTCTGGGGCTGTACTGTGTTCTGGTTGCTGGGCACTTTTTACAACCGTACCGCTATTTAATTTTCCCATTGCCTTCTTTAGCTTGGACCTTGATGCAGCACAAACAGGAATGCATCAAGCTTTCTTCTTACCATGGTTTCCCTTTTTAGGGTAGTTGCAATGCAAGACTCTTTTTTTCCTCCTTTGTGGCATAGAGGGGTTTATTTTCTAAAGCAGTGGTTCTCCACCTGGGTGTCGGGACCCCCTCGGGGGTCAAATGATGATTTGCCAGGGGTCACCAAATCCTGGGCTGTTCCAGAAGCCCGCACCGCTCTTCCAACCTTTTTGCGGCTGCCCAGCAGGGCTGTTCTTGGAACCCGCGGCCGCCCACTCGGCCTCTTTGCAGCCGTCAGTTCACAGAATGGCTTGGGGGCAGAGACTAGTCAGCTGCCAGGTGAGGAATGTGAAGTGGGAGGGGCTGGAGGAGACCCTATCTACTGATTTCGGCAAAGGTGTCACTGCTACGAGACACCACAAAGGGGCTTTAATAGTGTACAAGTGGAAAGGAACCTTGGGAGCTCTAAATGTTCATGGGTTAGGGGCAAATTAGCCATCTTGCCTTGGGTGCTGACAACCCACGCTATGAAAATAATTTTATTGTTGGGGTCCCCACAACCTGGGAAATTAGGAAGGTTGAGAACCACTGTTCTAAATGCAAATCCACTTTGCACCACAAGTGCACTTGGAAGTGCAGTCGCTGTAGATCTGAGGGGGACATGCAAGGAAAAAACAGTATTTCTGCTTGTACATGATATTGGATGCTAAAACCATTAGAGCTTCCCCCCCCCTTGTTTCTGAGCTTCCCCCCCCCCTTGTTTCTGAGCTTCCCCCCCCTTGTTTCTGAGCTTCCCCCCCCTTGTTTCTGAGCTTCCCCCCCCTTGTTTCTGAGCTCCCCCCCCCTCGTTTCTGAAGCTCCCCCCCCCCCCCTTGTTTCTGAAGCGACTGCACTTATAGTGCAAAGTGAATTTGCTTTTAGTAAGAGTGCTGCAGCAGACACTGTCACAGGGCTATGGTGACAATGGTCACTTGGCTATCTTCTGTATTCCCTCTGGTGCATTTCAAGCTCGGCTGGTCATACATACATACATACATACGTTCAGTACAGACCAAAAGTTTGGACACACCTCATTCAAAGTTTTAAAAGTGGTTTAAAAAGATAAACGCTTTATTTAGAGATCTAATTTGGAAGGGTGGGCAACCTAGGATAAGCTTACAAACGCTACAACTGCCGGTCAAAGAGGGGGGAATGGCGGTTCCACATCCAAAACTATATTTTCTGGCAGCACAACTGCAACATCTGGCCGGATGCGGAACCGCAGAAAGAAATGTCATTAATAACCGACTCCTACTGACAAAAAATCCACATAATCTATTAGTTGAAGCCCTAGAAGCAGATTACTTCTGCTATAACCATGTAACTATAAAACTAATTAGCAAAACATGGCACACAATAAAAATAATCATGGGGACTCGATGGCCCGTCTGAATTCTCTCCCCTCTGGAACAACAACAATCTCCAGGAGATGTTAAGCATAGAAATTTCGAGGGACTGGGCAAATAATGGCATATGCCGACTAAAGCATATATTCAAGGGCAACGTTTTGAAGTCATTCCAAGACCTAGTAAGCGAATTCAAAATCTCAAATAAATCTTTCTATACATTTCTCCAGGTTCGCCACGCCATACAAGTACAATTTGCCGCTAAAACAGTTGAGTGGACACAGATGCCTGTTCTGTCCTCTGTAGTTGAGGCAACACAAGTCAAGGGCTTCATTTCTGCAACATATGGCAGCTTGGGAGTGAGGGCATTATGCAGAGAAGGGCCGCGGAAGAGTAAAGTGGCCTGGGAGTGCGACCTGGGCATAATCTCCCCAGACCAGTGGGATAGGATCCCCCGGCCCAAAGACTGTCTCACCTATTCTTACTATATAGGGTCTACTACACCCCCCATAAATTGTTCAAAATGGGTTGGAGACCCAATGATGCGTGCCCAAGATGCAACAATAAAGGAGATCTTTTTCATATGGTCTGGAAGTGCCCCAAATTATACAGCTTTTGGGCGGGTATTATAACACAGATAAATGAGAAATTTAGGTCTGCCCTTGAACCTACCGCTAGGATTTGCCTCTTGGGATGCATGGACGAAAATAAGGTACTGCAAGGAACCATAGAACCTATCTTGAGATGCCTATTTCAAGCTTGCAAAATAATAGCTCAAAAATGGCAAGCTCAGGCGCCCCCAAATATAGAGAACTGGTTATCAGTTATGAAACAAACAATTTCAAATGAAAAGGTACATTACACCACCCAAGGGAAGTATGATAAATTTGCAAAAATATGGAGACTGTGGCAGAGAACAGATGGTGATATAGAGTAAACATCTTGGTACACCGGAACTCGGGCACGTGGGGGCATGAACTGGCCCCTACAGGCCTGCACCTAGCTATGACAAATTTTAAACATCAGGCAAGTCGGCAGCCATATATAATCCAAACTAACCACTACCAAGCTAGTATGCTCACAAGGGTGGAGAAGGAGAGGGTCGGGGGCAAGGGAATGGGAGGTGGGATTTGGGGGGGGACACACAACAAACACAACATTTACTCAACAAGGCACGTGATATTAACCATAAACGGTTAGAGTTCCGAGATATTGTAATACTGATTTTTATAATTTAACAAATTGCCTGTACTTTTTGACGGTTATATGTATGTGTAAAGCATGGTTAAAGAAACAAATAAAAAAATCTATTTATCTAAAAAAAAGGAAAGGAACCTTGGGAGCTCTAAATGTTCATGGGTTAGGGGCAAATTACCCATCTTGCCTTGGGTGCTGACAACCCACGCTATGAAAATAATTTTATTGTTGGGGTCCCCACAACCTGGGAAATTAGGAAGGTTGAGAACCACTGTTCTAAATGCAAATCCACTTTGCACCACAAGTGCACTTGGAAGTGCAGTCGCTGTAGATCTGAGGGGGACATGCAAGGAAAAAACAGTATTTCTGCTTGTACATGATATTGGATGCTAAAACCATTAGAGCTTCCCCCCCCCCCTTGTTTCTGAGCTTCCCCCCCCCCCCCTTGTTTCTGGGCTTCCCCCCCCCCCCCCCTTGTTTCTGAGCTTCCCCCCCCCCCCCTTGTTTCTGAGCTTCCCTCCCCCCCTTGTTTCTGAGCTCTCCCCCCCCTCGTTTCTGAAGCTTCCCCCCCCCCCTCGTTTCTGAAGCTTCCCCCCCCCCCTTGTTTCTGAGCTTCCCCCCCCCCCCTTGTTTCTGAGCTTCCCTCCCCCCCTTGTTTCTGAGCTCTCCCCCCCCTCGTTTCTGAAGCTTCCCCCCCCCCCTCGTTTCTGAAGCGACTGCACTTATAGTGCAAAGTGGATTTGCTTTTAGTAAATCGACTACAGAGTGCTGCAGCAGACACTGTCACAGGGCTATGGTGACAATGGTCACTTGGCTATCTTCTGTATTCCCTCTGGTGCATTTCAAGCTCGGCTGGTCATACATACATACATACGTACATACGTTCAGTACAGACCAAAAGTTTGGACACACCTCATTCAAAGTTTTCTTTACAATTTTCATATTCATGAAAATAGTCACACTAAAGGCATCAAAACTATGAATGAACACATGTGGAATTATATACATAACAAAAAAGTGTAAAACAACTGAAAATATGTCATATTCTAGGTTCTTCAAAGTAGCCACCTTTTGCAGCAGACACATCTCTAGAACAACTGATAAGAGGAGACTGTGTGAATCCGGCCTTCATGGTAGAATATCTGCTAGGAAACCACTGCTAAAGAAAGGCAACCAGCAGAAGAGACTTGTTTGGGCTAAAGAACACAAGGAATGGACATTAGACCAGTGGAAATCTGTGCTTTGGTGTGATGAGTCCAAATTTGAGATCTTTGGTTCCAACCACCGTGTCTTTGTGCGACGCAGAAAAGGTAAACGGATGGACTCTACATGCCTGGTTCCCACTGTGAAGCATGGAGGAGGAGGTGTGATGGTGTGGGGGTGCTTTGCTGGTGACACTGTTGGGGATTTATACTGAACCAGCATGGCTACCACAGCATCTTGCAGCGGCATGCTATTCCATCCACTTTGCGGTTTAGTTGGACCATCATTTATTTTTCAACAGGACAATGACCCCAAACACACCTCCAGACGGGGGAAGGGCTATTTGACCAAGAAGGAGAGTGATGTGGTGCTGCGCCAGATGACCTGGCCTCCACAGTCATCGGACCTGAACCCAATCGAGATGGTTTGGGGTGAGCTGGACCGCAGAGTGAAGGCAAAAGGGCCAACAAGTGCTAAGCATCTCTCGGAACTCCTTCAAGACTGTTGGAAGACCATTTCAGGTGACAAGAGAAAGCCAAGAGTGTGCAAAGCAGCAATCAAAGCAAAAGGACCTAGAATATGACATATTTTCAGTTGTTTCACACTTTTTTGTTATGTATATAATTCTACATGTGTTACTTCATAGTTTTGATGCCTTTAGTGTGATTCTACAATTTTCATAGTCATGAAAATAAAGAAAACGCTTTGAATGAGAAGGTGTGTCCAAACTTTTGGTCTGTACTGTACATACATACGTACATCAGCATCGTGGAGTAAAGAAGCGATGTCTGAATTGGCGCACTCCAATAAAATCACCTTTTATTTGAATCCAAAAAAGCATAAACGACGGTCCATACAGCAAGTGAGGGGATAAGATACACCAGGCAATTCAGCTATATGGGTAGCTCTTGTTCCTTAACCACTTCAGCCCCGGAAGAATTTATCGCCTTCCTGACCAGAGCACTTATTGCGATTTGGCACTGACAATTGCTCGGTCGTGCGACGTGGCACCCAAACAAAATTCACACCTCCCACCCCCCCCCCCCCCCACAAATAGAGCTTTCTTTTGGTGGTATTTGATCACCTCTGCAGTTTTATTTTTTTGCGCTATAATCAAAGCGACAATTTTGAACGAAAAAAAAAAAATTACCTTTTGCTATCATATCCCCAAACAATATATAATTTTATTTATTTTTTTTCAGTTTAGGTCCATATGTATTCTACATATTTTTGGTAAAAAAAAAATACTAAGCCTGCAAGTAAATGTGCCTTCTGCACATCCAAGTTTCCTTTGCCTGCGACATTGGCACCTATTGACTTCCCAGTTTCATCTATGAGTGCTCATTCCTTCTTCCTTTCTAACATCAGAGGTGTAACTCTGATGGAGCAAATTATTGATCCCAAGGACTTCAAACACCCTCTGCAACCTTCCACAGCAGAATCTTGATGCTGAGGTGCCCAATATTTCTGATCTTTTAACCACTTAAGACCCGGACCAAAATGTAGGTAAAGGACCTTGCCCCTTTTTGCGATTCGGCACTGCTTCGTTTTAACTGACAATTGCGCGGTCGTGCGACGTGGCTCCCAAACAAAATTGGCGTCCTTTTTTTCCCACAAATAGAGCTTTCTTTTGGTGGTATTTGATCACCTCTGCGGTTTTTATTTTTTGCGCTATTAACAAAAATAGAGCGACAATTTAAAAAAAAATGCAATATTTTTTACTTTTTGCTATAATAAATATCCCCCAAAAATATATAAAAAAACATTTTTTTTCCTCAGTTTAGGCCGATACGTATTCTTCTACGTATTTTTGGTAAAAAAAATCGCAATAAGCGTTTATCGGTCGGTTTTCGCAAAATTTATAGCGTTTACAAAATAAGGGATAGTTTTATTGCATTTTTATTAATTTTTTTTTTTTTACTACTAATAGCGGCAATCAGCGATTTTTTTCGTGACTGCGACAATATGGCGGACACTTCGGACAATTTTGACACATTTTTGGGACAATTGTCATTGTCACAGCAAAAAATGCATTTAAATTGCATTGTTTACTGTGGAAATGACAGCTGCAGTTTGGGAGTTAACCACAGGTGGCGCTGTAGGGGATGTGAGACCTAGTGTGTTTGTTTACAACTGTAGGGGGGTGTGGCTGTAGGTGTGACGTCATCGATCGCGTACCCCTATTACAGGGATGACGCAATCGATGCTGCGGCCACAGAGAAGCACGGGGAAGCCGTGTGTACACACGGCTCTCCCCGTTCTTCCGCTCCAGGGACGGATCGCCGCACTTCAGCGGCGTTCGGGTCCGCGAATCCCGCGGTCCCGGAGCTTCGGACCGGGTCGCGGGCGCGTGCCCGCGGGGGCACGCCCGCGACCCACGGCTGGGTACTAAAATCAACGTATATATACGTTGATGTGCCCAGCCGTGCCATTCTGCCGACGTAAATGTGCAGTAGGCGGTCCTTAAGTGGTTAAAGATTCTCCAGAGGATTTGTTGTTGGTCCTTTTCTTAACTAGAGAAGCAGAGTCTTTCAAATGATAACCAGTCAACTGTTGTCTTACATCAACAGAAAGAAATTATCTTCTTTCTTGTTAATTTGTTCCTATTAAAAGTTTTGTCGGTGTAATGGGAAAAAGTGTGGAAACCACTCAGTAGCAATGTGTCACAGAATGAGATACAAGGAATATTGATATGTGCCACATCTATGCTAAATAGATGGATCTGTTGGGTTATATAACAGAATTTGTGTAGACCAATGAAATCAGCAGAAATGAAGAAACGCACAAAGAAGGCCGATGGTTGCTCAAGATGACACGTAGTATAACGGCAACTTAATTGGGGAGACCACACTGATGAACAGTGTTTAATTTTGGCAGCAATTTTGAATTTAGTTTTAAGTATTGGGATTAAAATGCCATTTCAGATTTCTGCAATTTTTTTTTTTTTTTTAGTCGACTAAATCTAAGTTGTTTAACCACTTAAGGACCAGGCCTATTTTTTTTACACTTTGTGTTTACAAGTTCAAATCTTTTTTTTTTTGTTAGAAAATTACTTAGAACCCCCAAATATAATTATATAATTATATTTAATGTGTGTTTTTTTCAGACACCCTTGAGAATAAAATGGCAGTCATTGCAATACTTTGTCACACCGTATTTGCACAGCAGTCTTACAAATGCATTTTTTTTTTAAAATGCACTATTTTTTAATTAAAAAATAAGAAAACGGTTACGTTAGCCCAATTTTTTTTTCTTTTAACCACTTAAGACCCGGACCAATATGCAGGTAAAGGACCAGGCCCCTTTTTGCGATTCGGCACTGTCACTTTAACTGACAATTGCGCAATCGTGCGACGTTGCTCCCAAACAAAATTGGCGTCTTTTTTTTTTTTTTTCACAAATAGAGCTTTCTTTTGGTGGTATTTGATCACCTCTGTGTTTTTTTATTTTTTTTGTGCTATAAACAAAAATAGAGCGACAATTTTGAAAAAAAAAAAATATCAATATTTTTAACTTTTTGCTATAATAAATATCCCCCAAAAAAATATAAAAAAACGTTTTTTTTCCCTCAGTTTAGGCCGATACGTATTCTTCTACCTATTATTTTTAGTAAAAAAAAATGCAATAAGAATTTATCGATTGGTTTGCGCAAAATTTATAGCGTTTACAAAATAGGGGATAGTTTTATTGCATTTTTATTTCTTTTTACTACTAATCAGTTATTATTATTTTTTTATTTTTTTTTGTGACTGACATTATGGAGAACACATTGGACAATTTTGACACATTTTTGGGACCATTTGTCATTTTCACAGCAAAAAGTGCTATAAAAATGCACTGTTTACTGTGAATATGACAATTGCAGTTTGGGAGTTAACCCCTTCAGTGCCCCCTAGTGGTTAAGTGTGACCTCATATGTGTTTCTAAATGTAGGGGGGGTTGACTGGGCACTTAAGGAGGATGTACAGGTACGTGCTTGTGCCCAGCTGTGCCATTCTGCTACCGTATATCGGCGTTGTGTGGACCTTAAGTGGTTAATGGGACATACCAAAGAGGAAGATCCTAAGTGTTATAACAGACAAAAGGAGTAATATGGTGGCAGCATTTAAACAAACAGCATCAGCAGCAAAACCATCCAGCCTTGGGGAGGAAGACTTCCTCTGCGGTGAGCCATTGTTCTTTTTATATGATGACAATACGATTAACTACTAAATGCATATGAAATGAATTATCTTGGGGCTGTCTGCTCTACTGGTGTACCTCCAAAGCAGACACCTGGCCCTTGATGGTACTCAAGGCCAACTTCTACTCCACACCCTGTTGAAGGAAGATCAAAATCTGAGTTACCGTAAAGGAACGAGGGTGGATACAATCGGCTTCGCCACAAAATGTAGACTTTCCACGTGCAACCGTTAATTTTCTAGAGGCAGACATCCTAACTTTCAGCATAGTCTGAATCACTGACCCAGGCAAACCTCTATTCTTCAGCATCTGGTTTTCAACAGCCAGGCCCTCAAAGCCAGCGATTTTGTAAAGCAGGATAGAAGATCCGCCCTTGAGAGGCACCTGCCAAGAGACTTTGGCAATCAATCACACTAGGATGGTCTACCAGGTCTGGCGATATTATACTGAGATGCCAACAGGTTCACTTTGGGGGAGCCCCACCACAGACCTATCTGATGAAACGCATTGAGATGAAAGGACCACTCCCCTTGGTCCAACGCCTGTTGACTGAGATAGGCCGCCTGCCAATTTTCCACATCTGAAATGTGTATGGCAGAGAGAGACGGTTTTGCCAGCCGGAGAATGCTGGCTATGTCCAGAGCCGCCAACACACTTTTTGTTCCGCCCTACTGATTGACATAAGCCACCACTGTGGCGTTGGACTGAATCTGTATCAGAGCCGATCTGTCCAGTAAGCCATGCAGTCTGATTGCCTGTATTCCCGAGACATTGATCAGTAGTCTGGATTCTTCCAGCATTCAACAACCCTGCATGGAGCTCAGCCCGATACAACGTGAGAAAAGACTTGCCCTGTCGAAGAGTTGGAGAGCAAAGCCACCAGACCAGGGAGCCCCTGGTTTCCTGGCTCGGCTGAATCTGATTCTCCAGAGACTGTTGACACTTGTCCTATTTTACAAGGATCTCCCTCTGGAGGGACTTTGTATGGGACTGCCTTGAACGCAGACCCCATCAGGCCCAGCACACGCATGCAAGTCCAATGTGAGGACCACTCGTGGGACAGCAACAGATGAATCACAGCATGCAACTTCTGGAGTTTGTCCAGAGGAAGAAACACTCTGGTCAGGGCTCAATCCAGAGTCGGATGATCCATTTTCCTGGATGGGAGCAGGACAGACTTCTGGTAGTTTAGAAGCCAACCAAACTCCAAGTTCTGGATAGTGATCTCCACGTTGTCCATTGGCGCAGATGAGGACTCCTTTTGCAAGAGGATTGCTGCTTGGGTGGTGACATAGTTGCAATATGTCTTCTGCACACACAAGAAGCATGTCGACTGATCACCCATCTGCCTGCTTTTCCGGAGACTCTGCAAAAGGACATCGGTCAGCACCTGGGTTGCAGTGGTTTTATTCTGTTGACAAGTAATTACCCTCTAAGCTTTCACTTTGTGAGTACTCCATGGAGATCTCCTCACTTGGCCATGGCAGAGACAAGGTGCAGAGGAGCTAAGACAAAAAGGAGCCTCATAGCACTCGTTCTAGACTGCATGATGCTCAGGCATTGTATACTTCTGCTCTGTATAGGAACCCTAAAAAAATAAGATATATTCTCGGCATTGTAAATCAATACTTGGTGGTCTTCAACAAATTCCCATAAATAAGCTCGCTCCCAAAGTTTGTGGGACCTTCTAGTGACGTTGGACCCACCACCATGATCTTCAGCCTGGTTGGTGATGCCAAGGAATAGGTGTCCTAAATAGTATATTGTGCAAAATGTCATCACATGTCTTCAGGGCCTCTTTCCTCATCCACATCAGGTCTAAGCACAGAAACCTGCCTAAAAAAAAATATCCAGGAAAATGGAATAACTAGTAGTATTCTGCAGTGGCGGTGCGTCCATAGAGGGCACAGGAGCACCACCCCCTCTTGCTCCTGCACCGCCACTGAATACAATACATAGATTCATGCATTGCATGAATCTATGTATTGTAGCTGCCGCCCACTATTCAGATGGCTGGCCCCCTGGTGAGTGCCAGCCATCTGAATAACGGAAGCTGGTTGGCTTTGGAAGTGCCTGTCAGAGCCTCGGGCTGTAATCGGCTTCCAAATAGTTAACCAGGGGACGCACAGGGGGTGCGTTCCCTGGTTAACACTAACGGGCGTTTCAGCCAATATGGTTCACCGGTTCTGTTTACCGGTAACCTGATTGGCTGAAGCGTCATCAAGGACGGGAGAAGACATCGAGGGACGGTGGAAGGAGGATGGCTGACCCCAGAAAGGTAAGTGCCAGGGGAAGAGGGGGCAATCTGGCAGCATGTTACAGAGCACAGTGGTGACAATTGATGGCATAGTGGGTGCGTTTGGCATTGCACAGTAGCGACGATTCATGGCTCAGTGGTGACAATTGATGGCACAGTGGCTGCATTTGATGGCATGGCACAGTGGCTGCGTTTAATGGAAACAGTGAGGCTGCAATTGTTTGTTTTTTTTGTTTGTTTTTTTCGTTTGTTTGCAGCCCCCATAAAATTTTGAGCACCAGCCGCCACTGGTAGTCTGATTCAATTGGATATGTTCAGTAACAGTGAAGGTATTTTACTGCCAAGCAGCTTCTTCGGGTCCTAATGATTGTCCCGAACACACCCCAACATTTCTATCCACACGGATAACTCACCCACCTTCTTCAAGTCTCCATAGTATGCTTCGAGGAAGCAGTTTGATTGTCCAAGAACAGTATGGAAGGTGTGAAACCACCTTTTGTTTTATTTTCATAATCCGATCACATGGGGTCATGATGTTTTGGATACGTGTTATTGGTTCAGGTTACTTGGCTGAAGGTGGGAATTGCTATTGAAGGCCCCTACCCAATCAATATCTGCCCTGACACATTCCAGGCTGATATACATCAGTGGTGTGCATTACCACATTAATTTATAGGCTCTAGTTGTGTTGACCTCATCAAAATGGTAGCTGGCAGGCTATAATGCTGATCCGGTTAGCTTTGATACTTTGCATCCCTGGCCGTGAACATAGCATAGGCTTCATACTGGCTTATATATTGCTGATGCCAGAAATAGTCCAGCAGCTAACATTTCCAGTAAGGGATCGTTAACTGTCGTTTTTGTATTTCCCATCATAGGCTTCAGCAAACCTGTCAGACAATTTCAAACTAAAAGCCCCGTCTGAGATCATGTAACTGAAGGTGCCTTCCATTAACCTTCAACAGTGTGCCTCTCTGATTTAGGTATGCTTTACTAGAGACTGAACCCCATGTTTTTCTATGCTCTGCCCAACTGCCATACCAATGTCTAGGTGTTAATAGCACTTATTGGACAAGGTGTGTAATGGTGGGTGTGGCTTACCGAAAAAGTTAAGTCCTATGGCACAAAGTGAAAGGTAATGGGAAGCAGACACCTTGTATATTGTGCTGAATAAACCATTTAAAATATCTCACTGGCTTATTTTAAAGGGCATAATAGTCATATCGATAGAATTGTGGGAGCTGCTATTGCATTTTTTTTTTAAAGTTGCAGGCTGTAGCAGGGCTGTCTTAATGAGAGGGCACACCTAGGCACTGCCCAGGGGCCCTGTGACAGACTCAGACCCTCTTATGTCTAAAATCATCCTATGACCACTAGGGGCATAGGATGAACTGAAGAATGATATCTTGGACTACCTGAGAGAGGATTATTATGTATGTATTATCCACATTATATTTCAGGATATCTGTAGGACTATTTTAAGTTTGCTGATTCTGAACTCAAAGGGTTAATTGTAGATGTGACTCTTTCATACTGCTAGATGCTAATGTTCTCACCTCCAGCCATCTCTCTATTCTTTGTGCTAATTGACTCTATTGTGTGTGTGAAGATGCTCTGTGTTGACGCTTAAGATAATGTGTATTGTATAGTGGGGGAATGCAGAGACGGGACTTTTAGTCACCTCATCTGGATAAATAATTAGCTCATGTTAATATATGTTCTGGTTACCTCCTTGTCATGGATCTTGAGATATTAAGGCGTTTCTACTTGACATCTGTTACACAGGAGAGGGACATTGCAAGCTGTTGGCTTATTCAATGCAAGGACATTTGCTTTTAAAATGCTAAGTGACCCGGCTTGTAAAAGACATTTCATTGTGTAGAGGTGTCAATCCAGGTCGGCTCCTAGACCTTTCTATTATGTGATAAAACTGTTTGAAGTCTCCTGTCAGGAGTATTGGATTAGCATGTCATTATCTAAAAGGTTAATTGAATTCTATTGATAAAGGAATGTGATGTGTCAAGCTTTGTGGTGCCGAAATGTCTCTGTATGGAAACCCCAGTGTGTGGAAAAATGGGTGGAGATTTCATTGTACTTTGATTGATGATAAGCTTGTAACCTGTATATAACCAGCTGAATGTTTCAATAAAGAGAGTCTCCTGTTTGAACATACATACAGCTCGTCTGGTGTGTGTTCTTCAAATGGATCGTGATCGGCACATAGCTATAGGTCGGATCCTGGAACCTTGGATGACTGGACCATCAGATGTTGCAATCTGATCCAATAGAAGCAGAGGAGTGTCGGGAGAGCAGGACCTGGGCGAGCAAGGGTCTCGTCACATTGGTTGGCAGCGGTGGGATTTGCTCTCCAGTTACTGGAACAACTCCAAACCACCACCATGAATGACCAGCTATGCAGCCTGCAGGAGAACCATGCTAAAAGACTTGCTTGAGAGCCGTGGAGGGAACAGGTGGGAAGAACAAGGCCACCCTGATCATTGCGCTAGCCGAGATGGATCAGAGGGATGGTGATGCAGGACCCCGGTCAGTTGAAGACTTGTTCCAGCAGTGAGTTCAACAGCGGTTGGCATTATATGGTGCTAACCCATCAGAGACTGCCATACAGAATACCATTAGAGACCTCCAGCGGCAGGATGAGAGAGAACGAGAGCGGCAAAAGGAGCTGAGAATTGTAGAAATACTGCAATTGGTGACAACGCCTAAAGAAGCAGCACCAAATGAAAGAAGAGGAGAGGTACAGATACCGGTAACCATGGAAGAGGAATTCAGAAGGAGGTTACGAGAAAAGCAGATACAGCACAGAGGACCAGTATCAGAGGAGGTCCTGCTTGGATGGTCTGATTCGATCCACTGCGAACTCTGGAAAGAAGCGCTAGCCCGTGAGCAGCGACACCAGGGAAAAGTTCTCCCCTCCATCCATAGAAAGTACTGGTCACAGTATGAAGTAAGAATGCTGTTATTGGGGGAACAACCAAAACAGGAGTGGACAGCAGAGTTAAGCAGGCTAATCCGGGCAGAGATGCGGTTGGACGAGAGCTACAGAGCCCTCTGGTGGTATGTAGTCCAAGAGTCCCCGTGGTCAGCGGATGACAGCCCCACAGAAGGCTTTGACTATGATGGCCTGGGATTGTTGTATTGGAGGATGTACGAGGACCCCGAGTTTGAGAGTGATCGGGAGTGGCGTTGGGAGGAAATAATGGAGCACAGAGAGCGAAGACTGAATGTCTCGGAAGTGCACTGGTTACAGGAAGATTTGGAATTCCTGGCCGCTCAGGAATGGGACCTGGAAATCGCCTACAAACAGCTGCTAGACTCCGCTCAGCAGCAGGGTGAGGTTCCCTTTGCCTGGAACTATGAGGAAATATCAGCTGACAGTGCTGAAACCCTGGCTGAAGAATCGTCCATGTGGCAGGGTAACGGTGTGCTTTGCCAACCTGCCCCTGCAGCTATGGTCCCGGAGGTCTTATGGCGAATGCAGCAAGTGCTGACTGACCTTGATGATCCTGTTTCTGCATGGGATGATCTTGAATGGAGGAATGTGCCTGTCCAGCAGTATGCCAGTGAATCGGCAGTGGAAAATCTGGAGATTGCCATTCCCAAAGCTGAAGTGCTGACCGCAGGGCCGAGCTCTGCTAACCTCTGCTCAGTACCTCTAGTATCTTCTGGATTACATGGACAGGAGATGGTGAACCTCTATCCCCAGACACCAGTTGCAGAGACAGGGGATTTCGTAGATTTTTCTGCTGAGGAAGAACAACCTGATGGGCCTCCAGCAGTAGAGCTGGGATCGGGGCCAAACTTCATTGTGCTCTGCCCTGCTCCAAGGGCAGTATTTGCGGAGTTACAAGGAACTTCCCCAGCTGAATCGCTGGTCACGGATATCGGTGGATGGGACTGTGGTCTCCACTCATAGCAACCCAGCGGAAGAGCTGGCAACAGAGCAGAGTGCCCCGGGCCTCTGCTCTCAACTAACAGAAGAGGGGGTTCCTGTGGTAGTGGATGGGACTTCGATCCCCACTGACACAACCCCAGAAAATGGTGCGGCTCTGAGACAGGAGGATGTCGGCTTTACTTTGCAAGCACCGGGGGATATTCACCTCGCACCAGTGGATGGGACTTCAGTCTCCACTGGTATACCCCAGAAATGGGGGCCAGTTGGCCCAGGTCCCCAACACCATGATGAACTGAGCCCAGCCACCCTGTCTGCTCTCCAGCGGCTGAAAGGACTCCAGGGAGAATGGCCAATCCAGGCCCCTCCCCAGTGGCAGGCGTGTTCTCTGATAGAGGCAGAGGATGGCGGGGTGAGTAATGCTCTGTTTGGGACAATTTATTTTGGGTACGGTATGGATACCAGCATTGGGGGACTGGAACTACTGACTAACTTCAGAGTCAACCCATCTGGTGTCTCCTACTGTGTTCGTCTCCTGCCAAAAGGGGAGCTGTGTGCCAGACCTAGCCGGGACAGGGGCTTTTGGAGAGGACTGAATGTGAGCCTCTTGCCGTCCGATTATGGGCCAGGGCCTCAAACCAGAAAGGCGGATTGGTTTATCCCGGCAGACAGTTCTAGAACCTTAAGACTACTTGTCCAACATCCTCGAGTTGACCCGTTTGGGTCCCACTGTGGATGTTGAACTGCTTCCCAGGGGGAGTAATGTCATGGATCTTGAGATATTAAGGTGTTTCTACTTGACATCTGTTACACAGGAGAGGGACATTACAAGCTGTTGGCTTATTCAATGCAAGGACATCTGCTTTTAAAATGCTAAGTGACCCGGCTTGTGAACGACATTTCATTGTGTAGAGGTGCTAATCCTGGTCGGCTCCTAGACCTTTCTATTATGTGATAAAACTGGTTGAAGTCTCCTGTCAGGAGTATTGGATTATTGGATTAGCATTAGCCCAGAGGCGATTTAGTTTGCATGTGCCGCGCTATATAAGTTTTTATGTTTTCATTCATTCATTCATGTCATTATCTAAAAGGTTAATTGAATTCTATTGATAAAGTAATGTGATGTCTCAAACTTTGCGGTGCCGAGATGTCTCTGTATGGAAACCCCAGTGTGTGGAAAAGGGGTGGAGATTTCATTGTTCTTTGATGATAAGCTTGTAACCTGTATATAACCAGCTGAATGTTTCAATAAAGAGAGTCACCTGTTTGAACATACATACAGCTCGTCTGGTGTGTGTTCTTCAAATGGATCGCGATCGGCACATAGCTGTAGGTCGGAACCCGGAACCTTGGATGACTGGACCATCAGATGTTGCAATCTGCAATCTGATCCAATAAAAGCAGAGGAGTGTCGGGAGAGCAGGACCTGGGCGAGCAAGGGTCTTGTCACACTCCTCTTTACTGTATATAAGATTGTGTTTTTGGTTCTTTTAAAGACTCCATACTTGGCACACAGACAAGTCTCGTCTCGTGTGTTAAAGGCAGCTGGAATATCTGATATCTATGTCCAGACTGATAGGAAGCGCTAATTGACGGAAGCACTCAGTCACAGTGTAGGACATTCCATGACAGGCCCCCAGCTGCATGGGGGGCCCCTGCACTTTCTCTAAAGCAGCTGGTCCTTGAACACACGCTACCCCGAAGTTGGGGGCCCCATGATGGGACCGAGAGTGATACACAGGGGAGGCAGGCTGGCAGCTGTGCGCCGTGCTGTGCAGAACAATACCTATTATTTCACAACCAGCAGGGAGGGGCAGGGCCAGACTGCCAGTGATGCTCTGACCTCATCCTATGCAGCTTGAATGCTTGGGGACTCAAAGGCTGCAGGGTAGGAGCTGGAGTGGGAGCTGCTGAGTCGGCAGCACTGAGAGCCCACCTGCGGAAGTAGCATTGTGTTTGGTGTCATGGTGAGCGCAGCTGTCCAGTACTGTTTGCACCGAAAGGCTTGGAATGCCCGGAGGGATGCTTCTTCCTCCGCCCCTCCTTCTGCCTGCTTGATTGATATAGGTGAGTCCAGTGCTGGTGGTGGGCACAGAGCAAAAAGTCTAAATGCACTGTATCCCCACTGGAAAAGGGGGTACTACATGGATGGAATAATGGTGCTGGGGATTTCAAGGGTGTATGGGGGAAAACAATGCTGTGGGGAGAATCTGGGTTTTATAGGGGGTAGCATTGTTTGAGATAGCTTGGGTGGCTATAGGTATCAGGGATGTAGAGGGGGGTCAGAAGGGGTATCTTATGGTATATGGTTAAAGTGCTGGGGGGTTATCTGGGGTGTAAAGGGGTCATAGTGCTGGGGGGGATATTTGGGGTGTAGAGAGGTCAGAGTGCTAGGGGGGGGATATTTGGGGTGTAGAGAGGTCAGAGTGCTAGGGGGGATATCTGGGGTGTAGAGGGGGTCAGAGTGCTGGGGGGCGGATATCGGGGGTGTAGAGGGGTCGGAGTGCTAGGGGGGGGGTATCTGGGGTGTAGAGGGGTCGGAGTGCTAGGGGGGGTATCTGGAGTGTAGAGGGGTCGGAGTGCTAGGGGGGGTATCTGGGGTGTAGAGGGGTCGGAGTGCTAGGGGGGATATGGGGGGTGTAGAGGGGTCGGAGTGCAGGGGGGGATATCGGGGGTGTAGAGGGAGGACCAGGGTTGGAGTGCTAGGGGGATATCTGGGGTGTAGAGGGGTCAGAGTGCTAGGGGGGGATATCTGGGGTGTAGAGGGAATCTCCATTAAGGAGGCGTGGCAAGGGGTGTGTCCTATGCCTGCATGCTTTTGCTGATAGGTGTCCCTTATTCCCATCTCAAAAAGTTGGGAGGTATGACCTTAGTAAGAGAAGTGACCATGAACCCAAAGGTCACTCTGACTGAGCTCCAGAGATCCTGTGTGGAGATAAATTCCAAAAGGACAACCATCACTACAGCCCTCCACTAATCTGGGATTTATTGCAGAATGGCTACATGGAAGCCTCTTCTCGGTGCAAAACACAAGAAATCCCACTTGGAATTTGCAAAAAAAAAAAGCGCCTGAAGGACTCGTACAGACGATCGGATTTTCAGACAGTAAAAGTCTGATTTGAGCTTTTGAAACGGAAATTCCGACCGTGTGTAGGCTCCCTCTGACTTTTATTATATAGTAGGATGCGCTAATATTAACTTATAGGTGTAAATCATACAAACAAAACAAATCAAAACAACCAAACAAATCAGGGAGAAACAGTCTCCATAAGTGTTGATGTGATTAGTCCTAAATCAGGTGCACAGTGAAGGCAGCAACACGGATTCCATAGAGGAACAAAACATAACATGAATGATGCCCTCCTTCACTAAGAGTGTAATCACATCAACACTTATGGAGACTGTTTCTCCCTGATTTGTTTGGTTGTTTTGATTTGTTTTGTTTGTATGATTTACACCTATAAGTTAATATTAGCGCATCCTACTATATAATATTTTTCTCACTGTTTGATTTGGTATCACATGGATAGCAGCTGTGTTATTTAGTTTTTTATTTTTGGTGTTCCTAGGATTAACTATTTAATTAGCGCTGTAGTACACTATTTTTTCTTATTCCCTCTGACTTTTGCTGTTGTGATTTCCTCCAACAAAAGATTGAGAGCTGGTTCTCAAATTTTCAGAAATTTTGATCGTCTGTAGCAATTCTGATGCGCAAAATTCTGATGCATGCTCGGAAACAATTCAACGCATGCTCGGAAGCATTCAACTTAATTTTCTTGGCTCGTCGTAGTGTTGTACATCACCACGTTCCTGATGGTCAGAGAACTTTTGTGTGACCGTGTGTATGCAGGCCAAGCTTGAGAGGAATTCTGTCGGAAAAACCATCCAGGGTTTTTCCGACCGAAAATCCGATCGTGTGTATGGGGCATCAGACTGTGATGAATAAGATTATCTGGTCTGATGAAATCAAGATTTAATTGTTTGGCCTCAATTCTAAATGTTATGTCTGGAGGAAACCAGGCACTGCTCATCAACTGGCCAATACCATCCCAACAGTGAAGCATGGTGGTGTCAGCACCGTGCTGTTGAGGTGTTTTTCAGCAGCAGGGACTGGGAGACTGGTCAGGGTTGAGGGAAAGCTGAATGGAGCAACATACAGGGATACCCTCAATGAAAACCTGTTCCACAGAGCTCTTGGACCTCAGACTGGGCCAAAGGTTCACCTTCCAACATGACAACGATCCTAAGCACACAGCAAAGACAACACAGTAGTGTCTTAACCACTTCAGCCCCAGAGGATTTGGCTGCCCAATGTCTAAAAAAAAAAAAAATGTTCCTCAGTTTAGGCCGATACGTATTCTTCTACATGAAGCGCCCCTGTATTTCCAAGTACAGATGCAGTTCAAATTTAGAGGGGGATGAGAGAATTACTTAGCTCTCATCTGTACGATTTGTGTTAGTTTAGTGCTGTGCTGCGCTGTTGTTTCATCCTGTGTTCCAAAGATACCTTTCCATCTTGGAACGACAGGTGGCAGCAGTGGAAACCAGTAAGAGCGCCTTCTTGCCAGCAGCCAATCAGAGGAGGTTTTCCCTCGCGGGGCATGCTGGGGAGGGTACTTCTTGAGGACGCCATGTTGGAGTCAGGAGTTCGAGATTGGTTCCGGGTGCGGCACCCACCTTCAGGGTGTGCGCACGACATGGGCCCCAGCGAGATGGCCTACCAGGCTGGGGCGCACGTGCTATGCAGAGTTCCTGACTCTGGGCCCTCATGGCCCGGAGCAACTAAAGCTACAGAGGGGCCTCAGTGATTTACTGGGTCCTCACTCTATGAGAAGATCCCAAGTGAGTTGTGCTGTTCGGTGGGGAGTCAGTCTGAGGAAAGCCCTGAGGCAGGCTATCCAATAGGGCCTAGACAAGCCGTTGGGGATCAAGGTGACCGGACACTGGGAGTTTGTATGGCAACCTGTCAGTCGGTAACCTAAAAGTCAAGAACTATCTGAAGGTAATTCAGACAATTGCTTTACTGAGAAGGAATTGCTCCATCAAGTCGCATTCCAGAGCAAGGGCCTGTGGCAGAGGTACCACTCCTATTTCCTTTGAGCCAAGTCTGTGGCAGAGGCTTGCTCCCTTAGGGTGACCACATTTCCAAACTACTATTCAGGGACACCCTCCCTTCCTAAAAATCAGCTTGTGCTGTCACAGCACAGTGATTGGACACAAGAGGCGAGATTTATGATTTCTCCAATCACAAGCTCCTCCAGGCATTCCCAGGTGATCTGCCTATCTGGTTCCGGCTAACGAGCTGGTTCCATTAAGGACTGCGCAGGCGCAATCTCATCTGACAGTCTGGTTCCAGCTAACGAGCTGGTTCTGCGCAGGCGCAATCCTTGCCGACGGAGATCTCCGAACCTCGGCCGGCATCCAGAGCGACGTGGAAAGTGAGGAAAGTGGCCAGTCGGCCTCTAGTCCTCGCTTCGCTCGGACAGCTCGCTTCGCTCGCTCGACCTCGTGGCTCTTTTTTTTTTAACATCCTCCAATCCACAGGGATGTTAAAGAATAAGCCTGGATGCCGCCCGAGGTTCGGAGATTTCCGTCGGGAAGGATTGTGATTGTGATTTTTTTTAACCAAAAATATGTAGAAGAATACGTATCGGCCTAAACTGAGAAAAAAAATGTTTTTTTTTAAAATATTTGTTGGGGATATTTATTATAGCAAAAAGTAAAAAAATATAGATTTTTTTTTTCAAAATTGTCACTCTATTTTTGTTTATAGCGCAAAAAATAAAACCCGCAGAGGTGATCAAATACCACCAAAAGAAATCTCTTTTTGTGGGGAAAAAAGGACGCCAATTTTGTTTGGGAGCCACATCGCACGACCGCACTATTGTCAGTTAAAGGGACGCAGTGCCGAATCGCAAAAAGGGGCAAGGTCCTTTACCTACAAAATGGTCCGAGGCTTAAAGCGGAGTTCCACCCAAAAATTGAACTTCCGCTTATCCCACTCCTCACCCCCTTACATGTCACATTTGGCATGTAATTTTTTTTGGGGGGGGAGTGGGGGCTTCAGGAGGAGTGGGACTTCCTGTCCCACTTCCTCCTTCCGCCGAGGGGCTGGTTAGGTGATTAAGCTTAATCGCCTACAGCAGCCCCTCCCTGTAGGCTATCGCCTAGGACACGTGACAGGTCCTAAGCGATAGTCTGTCCAATCGAATAGCGCAGCACCGAGCCGCGCTCATGCGCAGTGTCATTTGCGCATGCGCAGTGGGTGCCCGGCCATGAAGCCAAAAGCTGTCACGGCCGAATGCCCACAGTTAGAATGAAGACGCCGGCCGGGGAGGGGGGGGAGAGGAGCGGAGCCCCGGCCGGCGCGTCGCTGGAGCAGGTAAGTGTATCTTTATTAAAAGCCAGCAGCTACACTTTTTGTAGCTGCTGACTTTTAATAAACATACATTTTGGCTGGAACTCCCCTTTAAGTGGTTAAGTACATGTGTTTTTTCTTTTTAATAAATTCACACATTTCTAAAATTCTGTATTCACTTTATCATCATGGGGTACTGAGTGTAGATTAATGAGAAGAAAATAATAATTCAAACAACTGCTGCAATCTAACAACATTGAAAAAATTGAAGGGGGTGTGAATACTTTATGAATGCTCTGTATATTACAGTTTACCATTCATTAGATGTGATGGCTGCATTTGTTTTCTTTTAGGAATTTCCCCTCTGTTTTCAAACTGTGATCTGGCTAGTACCACTGGCCTAGCCTGTATTAAAGTGCCCCCACTCTGGATGAAGGAGCACAGGGGGCACCTTTGGACAGCAGCATTGTTGAGGGGGAGAGTGTTAGATGTACAAGCATATTTAAAGTGGAGTTCCACCCATTTTTTTATGTTTGTCTGTGCTGCATGCCCTAATCCCATAGCGTTCAGAATGGACAATTTTTATTTATTTTGTTTTCTTGTAAATACCTTTATTTTGTAGTCCTTCATTACTTCCTCCTCCTTATTAGCCTAGGCCAGTGATGGTGAACCTTGACACCCCAGATGTTTTGAAACTACATTTCCCATGATGCTCAACTACACTGCAGAGTGCTGGAGCATCATGAGAAATGTAGTTCCAAAACATCTGGGGTGCCAAGGTTCACCATCACTGGCCTAGGCTATTAAGTCACAAGGCTAATTGCAAGGGTTTCTGGTAGGGTTGTCCCGATACCAGTATCGGTATCGGGACTGATACCGAGTATTTGCGGGAGTTGTTGTACTCCCGCAAATACCCCCGATACCTAAATAGAATTATTCCCCCCCCCCCCCCGCCGCATACCGCAAAGCCACCGCCGCGTTAATCCCCCTGCATTAGATCGTGCATTACAAGCTTTTGTTTGAATACTTGTAATGCCCGCCGCACCATGTATAGACACTCCTCTTCTCGGGATTGGACGGATCTGTCCAATCCTGAGCAAGGGGGAGTGTCTATGCACGGATCCGTGTATAGACACTCCCCCTTGCTCGGGATTGGACGGATCCGTTCAATCCCGAGAAGGGGAGTGTCTATACATGGCGCGCCGTCATTACAAGTATTCAAACGAAAGCTTGTAATGCGCGCTGTAATGCAGGGGGATTAACGCGGCGGTATCATATCTACTACTACAGGTATGGGGGACATGGCTGCAATATGTGGGGGACATACATGGCTGCAATATGTGGGGGACATACATGGCTGCAATATGTGGGGGACATACATGGCTGCAATATGTGGGGGACATACATGGCTGCAATATGTGGGGGACATACATGGCTGCAATATGTGGGGGACATACATGGCTGCAATATGTGGGGGACAGACATGGCTGCAATATGTGGGGGACAGACATGGCTGCAATATGTGGGGGACATACATGGCTGCAATATGTGGGGGACATACATGGCTGCAATATGTGGGGGACATACATGGCTGCAATATGTGGGGGACATACATGGCTGCATCTGTGGGGGACATACATGGCTGCAATATGTGGGGGACATGCATGGCTGCATCTGTGGGGGACATGCATGGCTGCATCTGTGGGGGACATGCATGGCTGCATCTGTGGGGGACATGCATGGCTGCAATATGTGGGGGACATGCATGGCTGCAATATGTGGGGGACATGCATGGCTGCAATATGTGGGGGACATGCATGGCTGCAATATGTGGGGGACATGCATGGCTGCATCTGTGGGGGGGACATGGCTGCATCTGTGGGGGGGACATGGCTGCATCTGTGGGGGGGACATGGCTGCATCTGTGGGGGGGACATGGCTGCATCTGTGGGGGGGACATTGCTGCATTTAGGGACACATTTAAAAAAAGTATCGGTATTCGGTATCGGCGACTACTTGAAAAAAAAGTATCGGTACTTGTACTCAGTCCTAAAAAAGTGGTATCGGGACAACCCTAGTTTCTGGGATAGGCATCATGTTTCCCAGTAGTCCTTGCAAACCTGACTGAAACCTATTACATTGCTTGTGCAGCACTGAGCATGTGCGAGATATGCAAAGCTGAAATCCAGGAAGTCATACAGTCTGGCTTCATGATGCCCACACTTAAGATGGCCACGGTCTATTTCTAGATTATAAACTAATCTAAATGCTGTAACAACCTAACAAAATGGACCTTAGTTTACAGGCTAACTTTACTAGAATACATTAAGCTTGTTATATATTTTATATTTAAAAAGTGAAATTGTGGGTGGAACTCCCCTTTAACTACACTAACAAACTAAAGCTGGACTCCAGCTTACACTTTATAAGCAGTTACTGCAAACAGTTTTGATCCTTTCGCGATAACGTTTTTACATAAATGAATAAAAGCTGATCATTGTAAGTGTAGCGGCCTGCTACTTTTTTATCCGGCGCTGCTTTAAATTTAGAGGGTAGTCTGAGAGTTAGTTGACTCAGACTGTGTGATTTTTTTCAAAATTTTGGCCTCGGTTCCAGCCATGTCTGTACTGTGAGTGACCACTATTGTTGTCTGGGGTGTGGTTACCACCTCAGGCCAAGGGTGGCAGCAGTCAGGTCAAGGTGTTTTGGGTGTTCCCCTACGACAGCCAATCAGAGGGAGTTGATCGTCCCACTGTGCATGCTGGGGAGGAGTACTTAAGCAACAGACGTCATTAGTCCGGGGTCGTCGTCGATCCTGGGCCTGTCACCCCCACCACTCCCCGTGAGTGACCCTCCTTGCTGGGGGTGTGTGTTCATGTGTTCCTGGCCCCGGGACCACGTTGGTCCAGAGTTGTGATCTACTAAGTGGGCCCGGTAGTCAGACTGGGTCTACATACCTCCCAACTTTTCAACTTCAGAATTAAGGGACAAATGAGCATACCTCCCAACGAAGTTGTTGAGCGGGGGGGGGGGGGGGGGGGGAGTCCACAGATCAAGGTTGTTGAGCAGGGGGGGGGGGGGGTTCAACATGGCTCGGTGTTGTTGATTTGAGTTGTTGAGCAGGGGGTGGGGTCCGCAGATCGAAGTTGTTGAGCAGGGGGGGGGTTCCACGTCTCTGGGTTTGTTGAGCAGGGATTTAACGTGAATCGCTGGGATTTACCGCGAATCGCTGGAATTTACCGCGGCACTCGCGGGGTGGGGGGCGCAGAATCGCGACTCTTTCCCGTGAACGCGGGACTGCAGGATTTACCACAAATCGCGGGACTATCCCACGAAATCCGGGACGGTTGGGAGGTATGGGTCTACGCCTGAGGAGTGATCCTGTGCTGTCCGTCCTGAGGGAGGAAGCCACTCGATAAAGAACCTATCTTGGAGAGCACCGAGCAAGAGGCTGGTATCTCAGGAGAGGCCTTGAGCCTTATTGAAGGACGCACCATTACTGAGAGGCTGAATGATGGTCTCTTGTCAGTTCTAAGTTTTTAAGAAGTTATTCAGGGAGAGATCCGGGTGCTTAATCCCGTGCTGAGAGGATTTTGGACCGAATATACCTCCATCTGTGGGAAGGTCTGTGGCCGAAACTTTACCAAGTGACAGAGGCCTATCCAGGTGAGCAATACCCACTCTGGCTAAGTGGCGACAAAAGCTGTGTTGCTGGAAGCAGGAGTGTTTCCGGACAGAAGTTGTACACCTGAACCGACTACATATTACCCTTCCACCTCTTCTACTGCTACTTTTATTCTTTTACCAAGTTCAGCAAATAAATCAAAGAAAAATAAGTCTTATGCCACGTACACACGATCATTTTTTGTGATGAAAAAAAACGACGTTTTCTGTGAAGTAAAAAACAAAATTTTTGAAACGTCACTTTTCAAAGACGATGTTGCATACACACCATCGTTTTTTTCACAAAAAGCGAGGTTACGTTCACCACTCTTTTCCATTGAAGCTCGCTTCATAACTAGCTTCTGGGCATGCGCGGGTTGAAAAACGTTGTTTTAAACAACGTTTTCTTTATCGTACATCACGGGACACAGAGCGCATAGTCATTACATATGGGTTATATGGAGTACCTTCAGGTGTGGACACTGGTGTAATCAACTTCACAGGAAGTTCCTCCCTATATAACCCCCTCCCACTGAGAGTGCTTTAGTTTTTTCGCCAGTGTCTTAGGTGTTGGTCACGTCTAGCTGTCCCTCGGAGGTCTCGGGACCCAGGATAGCTAGCCGGATCCGTCCGAAGTGCTTCAGAGCCAAGATGTACGGTACCCGGGCCCTGCTGGAGTGGGGTTGTGCCTATAATGCCTCTCCTTGGAGGGCTGGATTCTGGGCTCCAGTGCCTTAGTTTCTTCCAAGAACTAAACGCTACTGATGCCAGGATGCTATATAGGTCCAGGGGTGTGGGTTCCTTAACACAGGACCCCGGTCCCTGAAGGTCCAAGACAATACCCACGGAGATGGGGGAAGGCTGGGCCTCTTGCATTTTGCAATACCCTGCGGCGTGGAGCAGGTAAGAGGGAACCTGCGGGACTTGGTTCGACAGTAGGTATCCCCCTGGGGGTTCTGGGTTGGCTAACAGTATGCTGGTGCATCAGCCACTATCTCCACTATGTCTGTTGAGGCAGGATGGGATTATAATGTTTACCCAGATAATATGTAAATATATGTATACTTGTGTAAGTTATATATTTGCTACTCACCCCAGGTCTGCCTGTTAACACTGATACTGCAACCCCACATGTTTTAAAGAGGAAATTGCTGGTAAAAAACTCCTGTTTCTTAGGAAGCCCATGGGGACAGCTTCCTCGCTGTGTGTGCACTACAATAAGATTAGTGCTTACCTGGTGTCTGTTGGTGCTGCATAACGCTGGTCCATGTTGTTCCTCTGCTCTGCTTCCTCCATGTGGGTTCAGCGTGGTGCGCGCGATCGTGCGCGCGTGTGTGCGCGCGCACGCCGCCTTTTATAGCGTCGGCGTGCGTCGGGGGGGCGGGCCAGCAGCGTCAGGGTCTGTATAAAGGAAAAACTTTTCTCTGGCTGGTCTTTCCCTCCTGGAGGCAGAGGAAGAAAGGATACAGAGCGTGCACCAATGGCGACGTCAGGCCTATATTAGACCTCAAACGCCTAAATCGCTTTCTAAGGATTCAGACCTTCCGTATGAACTCCATACGTTCAGTGACAACCAGCCTGCATCAGGGCGACTTCCTAGCATCTATAGACATAAAGGATGCATATCTGCATGTGCCGATTTACCCAGCACATCACAAGTTTCTTCGTTTTACGATAAACCAAAGTCATTACCAGTTCGTAGCCCTCCCTTTCGGGTTGGCAACAGCTCCACGGGTATTCACAAAGGTGTTAGCCCCGGTACTAGCCGTCCTAAGGACAGAAGGCATCTTGGTCCTAGCATACCTGGACGATCTCCTGGTTATCGACAGTTCAGCTTCCAACCTCAATCATGCAGTAGTCCGCACAGTGCGGCATCTAGAAGAGTTCGGGTGGATTGTGAACCAAGAAAAATCAAGGTTACAACCCACAAGACAGTTGGAATATCTAGGCTTTCGGTTAGATACAGAATGCCAGAGGGTATTTTTACCTCAAGAGAAGATCAGGTCGTTGATTCAAACGATTCAAATAGTCTTAGGCAAAAAGAAGCCGACTATTCGCCTATGCATGCGACTGCTGGGGAAGATGGTGGCCGCCTTCGAAGCAGCGCCCTACGCCCAGATCCATACCAGAATTCTGCAAGCAGCTATTCTCTCTGCTTGGAACAAGTCCATACAGGCATTAGACCGTCCATTAGTTCTTTCTCCAGAAGTCAGGCACAGCCCGTACTGGTGGCTGATCCCTCAAAAATTATCAAAAGGGAAAACCTTTTGCCCCATCTCGTGGAAAATAGTAACCACAGATGCCAGCCTAACAGGTTGGGGGGCAATCTTAGGAAAACGGACCCAGCAGGGACAGTGGTCAGAGGCAGAAAGTCTGCTTCCCATCAATGTCCTAGAGATCAGAGCTGTTCGGTTGGCCCTGGTCGCCTGGACTCTCCCCCTGCAGGGTCTGCCAGTAAGGATACAGTCCGACAATGCCACGGCGGTGGCATACATAAACCACCAGGGGGGCACAAAGAGCCTGGCGGCTCAAAGGGAAGTAAACCTAATTTTTGCATGGGCCGAAGCCCATGTACCCTGCATCTCAGCAGTGTTCATCCCAGGGATAGACAATTCTCAAGCAGATTTTTTGAGTCGTCAACAGTTACTCCCCGGGAGAGTGGTCTCTTCACCCCAGGTATTCCAAGAGATTTGCCAAAGATTCGGAGTTCCCGATGTGGACATCATGGCAACAAGATTCAACAAGAAATTGGACAAATTCGTATCCCGAGCCAGGGACCCCTCGGCCTACGGGACCGATGCGTTGGTTTGCCCCTGGCACCAGTTTTTCTCTCCTGTATGCGTTCCCTCCACTACAGATGATTCCCCGCCTTCTACGAAGGATCAGGGTGGAGCGCAGGCCGGTGATCCTGGTGGCCCCAGCCTGGCCCAGAAGGGCTTGGTACGCACTCATCGTGAGGATTTCAGTAAGGGCACCGTGGCCACTCCCCCTGCGCCCAGATCTGCTGTCTCAGGGCCCGATGTACCACCCTGCTTCACAGCAGCTAAATTTGATGGCTTGGCGGCTGAATCTCTAATTCTTAAGGGCAGAGGCCTCTCTGCCCAAGTCATATCTACGTTAATTCAAGCTAGAAAGCCAGTCTCTAGAAATATCTATTACAGAGTCTGGAGAACCTATGTGGAATGGTGCGAGTCTCAAGGAGGGCATCCTCGCAAGTTTTTTATTGACAGGATCTTGCGATTCCTCCAGGTTGGCGTTGACAAGGGGTTGGCTCTTAGTACTCTAAAGGGGCAGGTGTCTGCCTTATCGATATGGTTTCAAAGGCCTTTGGCCACACATTCGCTTGTAAAAACCTTTTTGCAGGGGGTCTTGCATGTAAATCCCCCTATTAGAGCTCCCCTCTGCCCCTGGAATTTAAATCTGGTCTTGTCAGCTTTACAAAAGCAGCCGTTTGAACCTCTGGCAGAAATCCCTCTTGTGCTGCTAACCCGAAAGTTGGTTTTCTTGGTGGCTATGGCTTCGGCCAGAAGGGTCTCCGAGCTGGCAGCCTTGTCTTGCAGGGAACCGTACCTTATTCTGCATAAGGACAGAGTGGTTCTGCGGCCTCAGCCTTCTTTCCTTCCTAAGGTCATATCCAGTTTTCACTTGAATCAGGACCTAGTCCTACCATCCTTCTTTCCTACTCCCCAGTCCAGAGAGGAAAGATTGCTTCATACTTTGGATGTGGTCCGAGCCATGAGAGTCTATCTCAAGGCTACAGAAAAGATTAGGAAAACAGATGTGCTTTTCATTCTTCCGGATGGCCCCAAGAAGGGTCAGCCGGCTGCCAAGTCTTCCTTGGCTAGGTGGATTAAGCAGCTGATTTTTCAGGCCTATGGTCTGAAGCGCGTTCCACCGCCTTTATCAGTTAAGGCCCATTCTACGAGGGCCATGAGTGCCTCTTGGGCGGCACACCATCAGATCTCTATGGCACAGGTTTGCAAAGCGGCAACCTGGTCTTCCGTACATACGTTTACTAAATTTTATAAGTTGGACGTCACAAAGGCTGCGGACGCAGCATTTGGGCAGGCGGTCCTACGGGCAGCAGTATAGAATCCTCTGGCCCGTTCACGCCCCCTTTTTCTGTTGGGGGAGCTATTTTACCTCCTGATATAGTTTCTGTTTGGCTATTTTTGGCCTTACGGTCTCCCTCCCTTCATGGAGCATTGCTTTGGGACATCCCATATGTAATGACTATGCGCTCTGTGTCCCGTGATGTACGATAAAGAAAAAGGGATTTTTAATAACAGCTTACCTGTAAAATCCTTTTCTTGGAGTACATCACGGGACACAGAGCTCCCACCCCTCTTTGTGGGAACATTGTGTAACCTCAGAGAAATTGCTTGCTACAAAACTAAAGCACTCTCAGTGGGAGGGGGTTATATAGGGAGGAACTTCCTGTGAAGTTGATTACACCAGTGTCCACACCTGAAGGTACTCCATATAACCCATATGTAATGACTATGCGCTCTGTGTCCCGTGATGTACTCCAAGAAAAGGATTTTACAGGTAAGCTGTTATTAAAAATCCCTTTTTTGCTACACACGGTGACTTTTTGTGAAACAAAAAACGACGTTTTGAAAAACGACACAAAAAATTCAAGCATGTTGGAATTTTTTTTGGTCGTTTTTTAAGACAAAAAACGACGTTTTGCCCACACACCATCAATTTAAATGACGTTTTAAAAAGCGTTGTTTTTTTTCATCGCAAAAAACGACCGTGTGTACGCGGCATAAGGCTTCATTCACACTACGGACCGTTCAGGTCCGCCTGTGAGTTTTGACGGCGGACCTGAACGGCCGCTCCATGCACCTCTATGGAGCATCGGATGTCAGCGGAGACATGTCTGCTGACATCCGACCCGATCCGCTAAAAACAGACATATGAGGGTCACGTCCCCATCCGTCCATGCGGATCGGATCGGGTAAGATCTGATGGAAACGGACATGCTGTCTGTTTTCATCAGATCGCTCCATAGGGGACAGCGGTGCTCGACAAGCCCCTCCCCGCTCAGTGAGCAGAGAGGAGCTTGTCATCCGTCGGCTCAGCGGAGATCTGCGGACAGACCTCCCGCTGAGCTGGCAGAAGCGGGCGCACTCCGTCGTGACAGAGTCCGCCTGTGTGAATGAGGCCTAAAATGTGGACATTGAACTTTTTCTCAACTCTCCCTAGACGGCGAGGAAATAGAGGTAACATGCCACCCAAAACAAACCAGCAGCTTCTTCGGGGTAGTGCTACATAAGCTAGGGTGACCAGACATCCCTGGTTTCAGGGGACAGTCCCCAGATTGAGGACACTGTCCCCAGACCAAGTCTGTCCCCAGTTTTGTCCCCAGATTATATTTGAACAGGGGCTGAGGCAATTTCAAAGACAGTCAGTGCAGAATTAAAAAAATGATAATTCTGAATTACACATCCCCGCTCTGCTGCTCCTACTAGCTTAGGGGGTGTATCTTTTCCATTACCTTAGCCCCTTTCTGATGATCATGTGCTGGTCAGAGCAGAGGGAATATTTCTTCAGTTTCGGGTGCATGCCCATTCAGCTCCACTCGCATGTTCTTCTGCCTTGGCTCAAGTCCCGGCCTGCTTATCTCCTTGCCTTCCCTGGTGGAGTAATCTTACCCTACCCAGTAGTAGCCGGGGCCGGAGTGTACGATTTCACAGGCTGTGAGGCGGGCAGCTGCAGCGATGGGCAGAGAGTCGCTGATTGCTGCCATTACTAGGGAAAAAAAATATGTCCCCGGATTTCATTTAAAAAATCTGGTCACCTTAAAGCGGAGCTCCAGCCACGGTAAAAATTTTTTTTAAAGTCAGCAGCTACTAACAGTGTAGCTGCTGACTTTAAATAAAGACACTTACCTGTCCTAGGCGCCCGCGCTGATGGGCCCCCCGATGCCGGTCCCACGATCGCTCCGGGTCCCGCGCCGCCATTCACAATATGGGAAACAGGCAGTGAAGCCGTACGGCTTCACTGCCCGTTTCCTACTGCGCCTCCGCGAGTCTCACGCTGGCTTGTGAATGGGCGCGCTGCTCTCTGAGAACACACACAGTTCCCAGGAAGCAGCGCGCCCATTCACAAGGAGAAGAAGAAGAAGAAAACACACCGCGGATTAGGAAGAGGCAGATTACGGACTTCCGCATAGCAACAGCTATTTCGGGTGAGTATTTTTTTTTTTTTTTTCAGGTTTTTTTTTTTTATTTTTTTCAAACAACATTGTAAAATGTTGTTATACTGGGTGGAGCTCCGCTTTAACATAAGCACCCCTGTCAGTGGTAAATGGTTTGTCTTACCCCCAAATGCAGCCATCAAATCTGAGAACTGATAAGCTGAAATAATATAAATGTTTGCTTTTGGATTTAATACTGCGGTGTACATGATATTTACCATAACCCTACTATATTTATTATAAATACAGCATTGCCATTTACAATGTATTTGCATCAAATTTCATAATTGTACCCCTGAGACTCCCCAATTCCAGGCCAAGCCGGCCTCCTGATTCCTCTTGTGGCAAATTGTATTGTAAGTCTACTGTCTGCATTCATTTTGTAAAGCGCTCAGAAAACTTCTAAATCCTGTATATTGTATAATAATAATAATCAATAGCTTTTTAGTTATTACACATTTTATACATGATGATATGCAGTACCAGCAAAAAACCTGTAGAGGCCACCCGTTCCCGCTATTACCAGTCTGGTCGGTCAGCGTGATGTCTATGATCTCTACCGGTCTTTCCTCCTGTTCCTGGCTCTTCACTCTATCGTGCTGTTGTCCTGGTGACCGAGCTCTGTTCTTCCGGGTCCGCCTGACCTCAGTGGAGTGAATGAGAAGAGAGAGAGTCGCCTCAGGTCAGAGCTACAACCTTCATTCAGATGATTATTAATCATTATTATCATTTATATTCCTTATTATTATGTATGTCTTATGGCCCTGTCTGTTATGTTTTTATTATACGTGTGTATATGTTCATATAGGTGTGTTTTCTTGTCGTTATACTGTATATTCCTTATTATATTATACTATATGTATTCCTTATTATTATACTATGTGTACCTTATTATACTATATATATTCCTTATACTGTATAGTCCTTATTATTATACTATTTATTTCATATTATACTGCATATTCCTTAAGGGGTTGTAAATGAAATCATAATAATTTTTTCATAATAAGCATCCTTTACATGCAGACATTCCTCGTTTCACTTCCTCATTGTTGGTTTTTGCTCAGAAGTTGCTCTATTTCTTCTCTGTTCTGTTCACTTCCTGCTTGTCTGATTGTTACTCACCACCGTGATGGGAGACTTTACTGCGGTGGTCAGTGACGTGCTCGCCCCCTCCTGGGAACTACATCTGTGCAGGAGGACGCTCTCTACGTGTTAGAGGCTTCAAGGAGGTGTGAATTACTGGGCGTGCCGCAATGCATACTGGGAAATGTAGTTCTTACATGAATGGGCGCTGCAAACCAGGAAGTGAATGAGAGAACAGAAACTAGAACGCCAGAGGTGATATAGATGAAGGAATTTAATAAGTATTTACGCATCGAAAGCCGCCGCATCGGTTAAACAGCGTGCGGGAACATCTCAGCATTTATTTGAATAGCCCGCGTGTATAGACACTCCCCCTTGCTCGGGATTGGATGGGTGATCGTGATCTGTCCAATCCCGAGCAAGGGGGAGTGTCTATACGCGTGGGCTGTTCGAATGAATGCTGTGATTTTCTCCATGCGGCAGCGCAGGTATGGGGGAAATGGCTGGAGGGACATGGCTGACATGGCTGCATATGTGAGGGACATGGCTGAAGGAACATGGCTGAATGGCTGAAGGGACATGGCTGCATATGTGAGGGACATGGCTAGAGGGACATGGGACATGGCTGCATATGTGAGGGACATGGCTGCATATGTGAGGGACATGGCTAGAGGAACATGGCTGGATATGTGAGGGACATGGCTGAAGGGACATGGCTGCATATGTGAGGAACATGGCTGCATATGTGAGGGACATGGCTGAAGGGACATGGCTGCATATGTGAGGGACATGGCTGCATATGTGAGGGACATGGCTGAAGGGACATGGCTGCATATGTGAGGGACGTGGCTAGAGGGACATGGCTGCATATGTGAGGGACGTGGCTAGAGGGACATGGCTGCATATGTGAGGGACGTGGCTAGAGGGACATGGCTGCATATGTGAGGGACGTGGCTAGAGGGACATGGCTACATATGTGAGGGACATGGCTGAAGGAACATGGCTGAATGGCTGAAGGGACATGGCTGCATATGTGAGGGACATGGCTAGAGGGACATGGGACATGGCTGCATATGTGAGGGACATGGCTGCATATGTGAGGGACATGGCTAGAGGAACATGGCTGGATATGTGAGGGACATGGCTGAAGGGACATGGCTGCATATGTGAGGAACATGGCTGCATATGTGAGGGACATGGCTGAAGGGACATGGCTGCATATGTGAGGGACATGGCTGCATATGTGAGGGACATGGCTGCATATGTGAGGGACGTGGCTAGAGGGACATGGCTGCATATGTGAGGGACGTGGCTAGAGGGACATGGCTGCATATGTGAGGGACGTGGCTAGAGGGACATGGCTGCATATGTGAGGGACGTGGCTAGAGGGACATGGCTACATATGTGAGGGACGTGGCTAGAGGGACATGGCTTCATATGTGAGGGACATGGCTGAAGGGACATGGCTGCATATGTGAGGGACATGGCTGAAGGGACATGGCTGCATATGTGAGGGACATGGCTGCATATGTGAGGGACATGGCTAGAGGGACATGGCTGCATATGTGAGGGACATGGCTAGAGGGACATGGCTGCATATGTGAGGGACATGGCGTGAGGGACATGGCTAGAGGGACATGGCTGCATATGTGAGGGACATGGCTGGAGGGAAATGGCTGAAGGGACATGGCTAGAGGGACATGGCTTCATATGTGAGGGACATGGCTGAAGGGACATGGCTGCATATGTGAGGGACATGGCTGCATATGTGAGGGACATGGCTGCATATGTGAGGGACATGGCTGCACATGTGAGGGACATGGCTAGAGGGACATGGCTGCATATGTGAGGGACATGGCTAGAGGGACATGGCTGCATATGTGAGGGACATGGCTGCATATGTGAGGGACATTGCTAGAGGGACATGGCTGCATATGTGAGGGACATGGCTAGAGGGACATGGCTGCATATGTGAGGGACATGGCTAGAGGGACATGGCTGCATATGTGAGGGACATGGCTGCATATGTGAGGGACATTGCTAGAGGGACATGGCTGCATATGTGAGGGACATGGCTGCATATGTGAGGGACATTGCTAGAGGGACATGGCTGCATATGTGAGGGACATGGCTAGAGGGACATGGCTGCATATGTGAGGGACATGGCTAGAGGGACATGGCTGCATATGTGAGGGACATGGCTGGAGGGAAATGGCTGAAGGGACATGGCTAGAGGGACATGGCTTCATATGTGAGGGACATGGCTGAAGGGACATGGCTGCATATGTGAGGGACATGGCTAGAGGGACATGGCTGCATATGTGAGGGACATGGCTAGAGGGACATGGCTGCATATGTGAGGGACATGGCTGGGGACATGGCTGCATATGTGAGGGACATGGCTGAGGGACATGGCTGAAGGGACATGGCTAGAGGGACATGGCTTCATATGTGAGGGACATGGCTGAAGGGACATGGCTGCATATGTGAGGGACATGGCTAGAGGGACATGGCTGCATATGTGAGGGACATGGCTAGAGGGACATGGCTGCATATGTGAGGGACATGGCTGGAGGGAAATGGCTGAAGGGACATGGCTAGAGGGACATGGCTTCATATGTGAGGGACATGGCTGAAGGGACATGGCTGCATATGTGAGGGACATGGCTGCATATGTGAGGGACATGGCTGCACATGTGAGGGACATGGCTAGAGGGACATGGCTGCATATGTGAGGGACATGGCTAGAGGGACATGGCTGCATATGTGAGGGACATGGCTAGAGGGACATGGCTGCATATGTGAGGGACATGGCTGGAGGGACATGGCTGCATATGTGAGGGACATGGCTGCATTTGGGGACACAAAGTATCGGTATTCGGTATCGGCGACTACTTGAAAAAAAGTATCAGTACTTGTACTCGGTCCTATAAAAGTGGTATCGGGACAACCCTAATGTATTTTATTACATATGGCTGTGGGGTGTATGTGTGCACACACACATCACACTCATATGTTATAATACACATAATAAAAGAAAAGAATATAAAAATAAATATACAATAATAATAATAAGGAATATAACTAATATACATATATATTATAGACAAGAATGTTATATATTTAATAATAAAATTATTATTGTTTTATTATTATTATTATTATAGTCCTCTCTACTATTGTATGTGTTGTGTATATGCATGTAAAAAAAAAAAAAAAATATATATATATAAGGGTTGTCCCGATACCGAGAATTTCCCCGAGTACTTGTACTCGGGGGAAATGCTCCGATGCCTCACCCGATACCTGGGCAGGCAGGGGAGTTGCAAGTCTTTCCTCCCCCCCGTGCTCTGTGCCGCTCTTCTCCTCCTTATCCTCCCCCCTGCTCCGTGCCGCTCTTCTTCTCCTCCTCCCCCGTGCCGCTCTTCTCCCCCTCCTCCCCCGTGCTCCGTGCCGCTCTTCTCCCCCCCTCCTCCCCCCCCGTGCTCCGTGCCGCTCTTCTCCCCCTCCTCCCCCCCGTGCTCCGTGCCGCTCTTCTTCTCCTCCTCCCCCGTGCCGCTCTTCTCCCCCTCCTCCCCCGTGCTCCGTGCCGCTCTTCTCCCCCCTCCTCCCCCCCCGTGCTCCGTGCCGCTCTTCTCCCCCTCCTCCCCCCCGTGCTCCGTGCCGCTCTTCTTCTCCTCCTCCCCCGTGCCGCTCTTCTCCCCCTCCTCCCCCCCGTGCTCCGTGCCGCTCTTCTCCCCCCCTCCCCCCCCCGTGCTCCGTGCCGCTCTTCTCCTCCTTCTCCTCCCCCCTGCTCCGTGCCGCTCTTCTTCTCCTCCTCCCCTGTGCCGCTCTTCTCCCCCTCCTCCCCCGTGCTCCGTGCCGCTCTTCTCCCCCCTCCTCCCCCCCCCCGTGCTCCGTGCCGCTCTTCTCCCCCCCTCCTCCCCCCCGTGCTCCGTGCCGCTCTTCTCCCCCCCCTCTCCCCCCCGTGCTCCCCTCCTCCCCCCCTCTCCTCCCCCCCCCCCCGTGCCGCCCCCTCCCCCCCCCCCCCCCCCCCGTGCTCCGTGCCGCTCTTCTCCTCCCCCCCCCCCCCCCCCCGTGCTCCGTGCCGCTCTTCTCCCCCCCTCTCCCCCCCCCCCCCCCCCGTGCTCCTCCGCTTCTCCCCCCCCCCCCCCCGTGCTCCGTGCCGCTCTTCTCCCCCCCCCCCTCCCCGTGCCGCTCTTCTCCCCCTCCTCCCCCCCCCCGTGCTCCGTGCCGCTCTTCTCTCCCCTCCTCCCCCCCCCGTGCTCTGTGCCGCTCTTCTCCCCCTCCTCCCCCCCCCCGTGCCGCTCTTCTCCCCCCTCCTCCCCCCCCGTGCTCCGTGCCGCTCTTCTCCCCCCCCCCCCCCCCCCCCCGTGCTCCGTGCCGCTCTTCTCCCCCCTCCCCCCCCCCCCGTGCCGCTCTTCTCCTCCCTCCTCCCCCCCGTGCTCCGTGCCGCTCTTCTCCCCCCCCCCCGTGCTCCGTGCCGCTCTTCTTCCCCCCCCCCCGTGCTCCGTGCCGCTCTTCTCCCCCCCCCCGTGCTCCGTGCCGCTCTTCTCCCCCCCCGTGCTCAGTGCCGCTCTTCTCCCCCCTCCTCCCCCCCCCGTGCTCCGTGCCGCTCTTCTCCCCCCTCCCCCCCCCCCCCGTGCTCCGTGCCGCTCTTCTCCCCCCTCCCCCCCCCCCCCGTGCCGCTCTTCTCCCCCCTCCCCCCCCCCCGTGCTCCGTGCCGCTCTTCTCCCCCCTCCTCCCCCCCCGTGCTCCGTGCCGCTCTTCTCCCCCCTCCTCCCCCTGTGCTCCGTGCCGCTCTTCCCCCCCATGCTCTGTACCGCTCTTCTCCCCCTCCTCCCCCCCGTGCTCCGTGCCGCTCCCCCCCCCGTGCTCTGTGCCGCTCTCCCCCCCCCCCCCTCCTCCCCCCGTGCTGCTCTTCTCCCCCTCCTCCCCCCCGTGCTCCGTGCTGCTCTTCTCCCCCCTCCTCCCCCCGTGCTGCTCTTCTACCCCCTCCTCCCCCCGTGCTCCGTGCTGCTCTTCTCCCCCCTCCTCCCCCCGTGCTGCTCTTCTCCCCCCTCCTCCCCCCGTGCTCCGTGCTGCTCTTCTCCCCCCGTGCTCCGTGCTGCTCTTCTCCCCCCTCCTCCCCCCGTGCTGCTCTTCTCCCCCCTCCTCCCCCCGTGCTGCTCTTCTCCCCCCTCCTCCCCCCGTGCTCCGTGCCGCTCTTCTCCCCCCTCCTCCCCCCCGTGCTCCGTGCCGTTCTTCTCCCCCTCCTCCCCCCCGTGCTCCGTGCCGCTCTTCTTCTCCTCCTCCCCCCGTGCTGCTCTTCTCCCCCCTCCTCCCCCCGTGCTGCTCTTCTCCCCCTCCTCCCCCGTGCTCCGTGCCGCTCTTCTCCCCCCTCCTCCCCCCCGTGCTCCGTGCCGCTCTTCTCCCCCTCCTCCCCCCCGTGCTCCGTGCCGCTCTTCTTCTCCTCCTCCCCCGTGCCGCTCTTCTCCCCCTCCCCCCCCCCCGTGCTCCGTGCCGCTCTTCTCCCCCCTCCTCCCCCCCCGTGCTCCGTGCCGCTCTTCTCCTCCTTCTCCTCCCCCCTGCTCCGTGCCGCTCTTCTTCTCCTCCTCCCCTGTGCCGCTCTTCTCCCCCTCCTCCCCCGTGCTCCGTGCCGCTCTTCTCCCCCCTCCTCCCCCCCCCCGTGCTCCGTGCCGCTCTTCTCCCCCCTCCTCCCCCCCCCGTGCTCCGTGCCGCTCTTCTCCCCCCTCCTCCCCCCCCGTGCTCCGTGCCGCTCTTCTCCCCCCCCCCCCGTGCTCCGTGCCGCTCTTCTCCCCCTCCTCCCCCCGTGCTCCGTGCCGCTCTTCTCCCCCCTCCTCCCCCCCCGCCGCCGCTCTTCTCCCCCTCCTCCCCCCGTGCTCCGTGCCGCTCTTCTCCCCCCTCCTCCCCCCGTGCTCCGTGCCGCTCTTCTCCCCCCTCCTCCCCCCTGTGCTCCGTGCCGCTCTTCTCCCCCCTCCTCCCCCCCGTGCTCCGTGCCGCTCTTCTCCCCCTCCTCCCCCCCCCCCGTGCTCCGTGCCGCTCTTCTCCCCCCTCCTCCCCCCCGTGCTCCGTGCCGCTCTTCTCCCCCCTCCTCCCCCCCGTGCTCCGTGCCGCTCTTCTCCCCCCTCCTCCCCCCCCCCCCGTGCTCCGTGCCGCTCTTCTCCCCCCTCCTCCCCCCCGTGCCCGTGCCGCTCTTCTCCCCCCTCCTCCCCCCCGTGCTCCGTGCCGCTCTTCTCCCCCCTCCTCCCCCCCGTGCCGCCGCTCTTCTCCCCCCTCCTCCCCCCCCGTGCCGCTCTTCTCCCCCCTCCTCCCCCCCCGTGCCGCTCTTCTCCCCCCCCCTCCTCCCCCCCCGTGCCGCTCTTCTCCCCCCCCTCCTCCCCCCCCGTGCCGCTCCTCCCCCCTCCTCCCCCCCCGTGCCGCTCCCCCCCCCCCCCCTCCTCCCCCCGTGCTGCTCTTCTCCCCCTCCTCCCCCCGTGCTCCGTGCTGCTCTTCTCCCCCCTCCTCCCCCCGTGCTGCTCTTCTCCCCCCTCCTCCCCCCGTGCTCCGTGCTGCTCTTCTCCCCCCTCCTCCCCCCGTGCTGCTCTTCTCCCCCCTCCTCCCCCCGTGCTCCGTGCTGCTCTTCTCCCCCCGTGCTCCGTGCTGCTCTTCTCCCCCCTCCTCCCCCCGTGCTGCTCTTCTCCCCCCTCCTCCCCCCGTGCTCCGTGCCGCTCTTCTCCCCCTTCCTCCCCCCGTGCTCCGTGCCGCTCTTCTCCCCCCTCCTCCCCCCGTGCTCCGTGCCGCTCTTCTCCCCCCTCCTCCCCCCGTGCTCCGTGCCGCTCTTCTGGGGGTCTGTACTGAGGGGGGGTGACACCATTTTTTTTGTACCAGTGCCAATTAGTGTCACTTGCCATCCAGTGCCACCTGCCAGTGGCAATACCAGTGCCACCATCCAGTGCCAATTAGTGCCACATTCCATCCAGTGCCATCCGCCAATGCCACCTGCCAGTGCCAATACCAGTGCCACCATCCAGTGCCAGTTAGTGCCACCTTCCATCCAGTGCCACCTGCCAGTGCGATCAAGTGCCAACTAAAGCCATCAGTGCCACCTGCCAATACCAACCAGTGCTGACTATTGCCTCCCAGTGCCACCTACCAGTGCCAACCGGTGCCACTTGCCAGTGTCACCTGCCAGTGCCAACCAGTGCCATCTGCCAATCAGTGCCACCTGCTATTACCTTATCGGTCGACCTCTATAACTAAGCATCCCAACTTGTGTTTACGATGCTTTAGTTTGTGAATGGAGAGAAGCTTCTCTCCATTCATTCAGCTGAGGCTGCAGAGAAAGGGACTGAGGAATCTGTGTCCCTAGTCCCCTTTCTCTGTCTTAAAGTGGAGATTTCAGAGGTCTGTTAAGACCCCTGATATCTCACCAAAGACCCCCAACAGGGCTGATAAAAAAAAAAAAAAAAAATTGCAATAAATATTAAAAAAATAAAATAAAAGTAAAATGTAAGTAAAAAAAAAAACACACTGACAATTCACCCCCGCCCCCCCCCCCCCAAAAAAAGAAAATCACTGTAAAAAATAATTTAAAAAAATAAATAAAAAAATACCGCCACTGTCACATGACATTAAAAAAAAAAGTATCGGTATTCGGTATTGGCGAATACTTGAAAAAAAAGTATCGGTACTCGGTCTCAAAAAAGTGGTATCGGGACAACCCTAATTATATATAATATATTGTCTTTTACTATATAAAAACATATACATTCATACTTGCCATACCCATGTGTAATAAATACACATTATAAAAGACAAGAATATAATAATAAATATATAATAATAAGGAACATATATATGTGTGTATGTATGTGTGTATATATATTGTAAGATGGGGGTTATTAGACTCCAGTGATAGATGCGGTTTGCCGTGAGTACACCAAGCCAGAACAGCGTTTTTAAGGGCCTGGTAGCCCAATTTTATTTACAAGCTCACAAAATACAAATAGCAGCCCTCACAGGGGGTTCCACCATTCCTGTATATTGTCCTCCGGCTGTTTCAGACCTCCAACTTAGGCCCACGTTCTGCTCCTCAGAACTACCCGTTTCCTAACGGTAAGCACCCGTGCTCTGTGCCGCTCTTCTCCCCCTCCTCCCCCGTGCCGCTCTTCTCCCCCCTCCTCCCCCCCCGTGCTCCGTGCCGCTCTTCTCCCCCCTCCCCCCCCCCCCCCGTGCTCCGTGCCGCTCTTCTCCCCCCTCCCCCCCCCCCCGTGCCGCTCTTCTCCCCCCTCCTCCTCCCCCCCGTGCTCCGTGCCGCTCTTCTCCCCCCCCCCGTGCTCCGTGCCGCTCTTCTCCCCCCCCCCCGTGCTCCGTGCCGCTCTTCTCCCCCCCCCGTGCTCCGTGCCGCTCTTCTCCCCCCCCCGTGCTCAGTGCCGCTCTTCTCCCCCCTCCTCCCCCCCCGTGCTCCGTGCCGCTCTTCTCCCCCCCTCCTCCCCCCCCCCGTGCTCCGTGCCGCTCTTCTCCCCCCTCCTCCCCCCCCCCCGTGCTCCGTGCCGCTCTTCTCCCCCCTCCTCCCCCCCCCGTGCCGCTCTTCTCCCCCCTCCTCCCCCCCCCCGTGCTCCGTGCCGCTCTTCTCCCCCCTCCTCCCCCCCCGTGCTCCGTGCCGCTCTTCTCCCCCCCTCCTCCCCCCCCGTGCTCTGTGCCGCTCTTCTCCCCCCTCCTCCCCCTGTGCTCCGTGCCGCTCTTCCCCCCCCATGCTCTGTACCGCTCTTCTCCCCCTCCTCCCCCCCCGTGCTCCGTGCCGCTCCCCCCCCCCCCGTGCTCTGTGCCGCTCTCCCCCCCCCCCTCCTCCCCCCCGTGCTGCTCTTCTCCCCCTCCTCCCCCCCGTGCTCCGTGCTGCTCTTCTCCCCCCTCCTCCCCCCGTGCTGCTCTTCTCCCCCCTCCTCCCCCCGTGCTCCGTGCTGCTCTTCTCCCCCCTCCTCCCCCCGTGCTGCTCTTCTCCCCCCTCCTCCCCCCGTGCTCCGTGCTGCTCTTCTCCCCCCGTGCTCCGTGCTGCTCTTCTCCCCCCTCCTCCCCCCGTGCTGCTCTTCTCCCCCCCTCCTCCCCCCGTGCTGCTCTTCTCCCCCCTCCTCCCCCCGTGCTCCGTGCCCCTCTTCTCCCCCCTCCTCCCCCCGTGCTCCGTGCCGCTCTTCTCCCCCTCCTCCCCCCCGTGCTCCGTGCCGCTCTTCTTCTCCTCCTCCCCCCGTGCTGCTCTTCTCCCCCCTCCTCCCCCCGTGCTGCTCTTCTCCCCCTCCTCCCCCGTGCTCCGTGCCGCTCTTCTCCCCCCTCCTCCCCCCGTGCTCCGTGCCGCTCTTCTCCCCCCTCCTCCCCCCCGTGCTCCGTGCCGCTCTTCTCCCCCCTCCTCCCCCCCCCCCCCCCCGTGCTCCGTGCCGCTCTTCTCCCCCCCCCCCCGTGCTCCGTGCCGCTCTTCTCCCCCCCTCCTCCCCCCCGTGCTCCGTGCCGCTCTTCTCCCCCCTCCTCCCCCCCGTGCTCCGTGCCGCTCTTCTCCCCCCTCCTCCCCCCCGTGCTCCGTGCCGCTCTTCTCCCCCCTCCTCCCGTGCTCCGTGCCGCTCTTCTCCCCCCTCCTCCCCCCCCCCCCGTGCTCCGTGCCGCTCTTCTCCCCCCTCCTCCCCCCCCGTGCCGCTCTTCTCCCCCCCTCCTCCCCCCCCGTGCTCCGTGCCGCTCTTCTCCCCCCTCCTCCCCCCCCGTGCTCCGTGCCGCTCTTCTCCCCCCTCCTCCCCCTGTGCTCCGTGCCGCTCTTCCCCCCCCATGCTCTGTACCGCTCTTCTCCCCCTCCTCCCCCCCGTGCTCCGTGCCGCTCCCCCCCCCCCCGTGCTCTGTGCCGCTCTCCCCCCCCCCCCCCTCCTCCCCCCGTGCTGCTCTTCTCCCCCTCCTCCCCCCGTGCTCCGTGCTGCTCTTCTCCCCCCTCCTCCCCCCGTGCTGCTCTTCTCCCCCCTCCTCCCCCCCCGTGCTCCGTGCTGCTCTTCTCCCCCCTCCTCCCCCCGTGCTGCTCTTCTCCCCCCTCCTCCCCCCGTGCTCCGTGCTGCTCTTCTCCCCCCGTGCTCCGTGCTGCTCTTCTCCCCCCTCCTCCCCCCGTGCTGCTCTTCTCCCCCCTCCTCCCCCCGTGCTGCTCTTCTCCCCCCTCCTCCCCCCCCGTGCTCCGTGCCGCTCTTCTCCCCCCTCCTCCCCCCGTGCTCCGTGCCGCTCTTCTCCCCCCTCCTCCCCCCGTGCTCCGTGCCGCTCTTCTGGGGGTCTGTACTGAGGGGGGGTGACACCATTTTTTTTGTACCAGTGCCAATTAGTGTCACTTGCCATCCAGTGCCATCTGCCAGTGGCAATACCAGTGCCACCATCCAGTGCCAATTAGTGCCACATTCCATCCAGTGCCATCCGCCAATGCCACCTGCCAGTGCCAATACCAGTGCCACCATCCAGTGCCAGTTAGTGCCACCTTCCATCCAGTGCCACCTGCCAGTGCGATCAAGTGCCAACTAAAGCCATCAGTGCCACCTGCCAATACCAACCAGTGCTGACTATTGCCTCCCAGTGCCACCTACCAGTGCCAACCGGTGCCACTTGCCAGTGTCACCTGCCAGTGCCAACCAGTGCCATCTGCCAATCAGTGCCACCTGCTATTACCTTATCGGTCGACCTCTATAACTAAGCATCCCAACTTGTGTTTACGATGCTTTAGTTTGTGAATGGAGAGAAGCTTCTCTCCATTCATTCAGCTGAGGCTGCAGAGAAAGGGACTGAGGAATCTGTGTCCCTAGTCCCCTTTCTCTGTCTTAAAGTGGAGATTTCAGAGGTCTGTTAAGACCCCTGATATCTCACCAAAGACCCCCAACAGGGCTGATAAAAAAAAAAAAAAAAAAATTGCAATAAATATTAAAAAAATAAAATAAAAGTAAAATGTAAGTAAAAAAAAAAAAAAAACACACTGACAATTCACCCCCGCCCCCCCCCCCCCCAAAAAAAAGAAAATCACTGTAAAAAATAATTTAAAAAAATAAATAAAAAAATACCGCCACTGTCACATGACATTAAAAAAAAAAGTATCGGTATTCGGTATTGGCGAATACTTGAAAAAAAGTATCGGTACTTGTACTCGGTCTCAAAAAAGTGGTATCGGGACAACCCTAATTATATATAATATATTGTCTTTTACTATATAAAAACATATACATTCATACTTGCCATACCCATGTGTAATAAATACACATTATAAAAGACAAGAATATAATAATAAATATATAATAATAAGGAACATATATATGTGTGTATGTATGTGTGTGTATATATATTGTAAGATGGGGGTTATTAGACTCCAGTGATAGATGCGGTTTGCCGTGAGTACACCAAGCCAGAACAGCGTTTTTAAGGGCCTGGTAGCCCAATTTTATTTACAAGCTCACAAAATACAAATAGCAGCCCTCACAGGGGGTTCCACCATTCCTGTATATTGTCCTCCGGCTGTTTCAGACCTCCAACTTAGGCCCACGTTCTGCTCCTCAGAACTACCCGTTTCCTAACGGTAAGCACACAGCCAACTTACTCCTGACCAGCGTCTTGCTGCTTAATTGCACAAACCTGCCTCATGCAGTAGCTGCACCTATGCAGCGCCTCTGACTCCTCTCAGAGGGTTTTTGGAGCTCACTCCTGGCTCCCAGGACCAGACTTCCTGTCTGTGGGTGGGGCCCTGAGCCACAGCCAGGCCAGCACTAAAGAGCTGAACACACAGTTAATGTGTCTGTCCATCCAAAATATGGTGAAAACCAGCCATCTTTCAGGAAGGACAGAGTCAAACTATCACAATATATATATATATAATCAGACAAGAATATAATAAATATATATTATTATTGTCAGTTAAAGCGACACAGTGCCGAATCGCAAAAAGTGGCCTGGTCCTTTAGCAACAAAATGGTCCGGGGCTTAAGTGGTTAAGGTTTCAAAGCTGATGTTTAGTAACTCCAACCTTCAGCTCCCTCCATATATTTTCTATGGGATTGAGGTCTCGAGACACGCAGACACAGGGAGAACATGCAAACTCCAGGCAGATGGTGTCGTGGTTGGGATTCGAACCAGCGTACCTTTTGCTGCTAGGCGAAAGTGCTACTCGCTGCACCACTGTGTATATATAAGTAAATGTAACTGACACCTTTAATGGCTGCTGGTGTTCTGCCGAGCTGGTTCCTCCTATCGATATGGTTCCCTCTTGACTGCGCAATTCGAGGTGACGGAAATCTCCTCTGAGCGGGAACAGCTGTTCGTCAGCTGTAGGCGCGCTCGCTACCAATATCTGATTATACACGCCGCCAATGCTTGGTAATACACGGTGCTCTATAGTACACACTGCTGTATACAGCAAGGGGCGGATGTGATATTGAGCTGTGCTTTTTTGATTGGTTATACACGCCGCTCTATGCTACACAACGCTCTATACAGCAATGGGCGGATGTGATATTGGGCAGTCCTTTTTTGGGGGATGGTTTTCTGAATAAGACCCCTTTCACATTGAGGAGTTTTCAGGCGGTACAGCGCTAAAAATAGCGCTGCTATACCGCCTGAAAAACTCCTGCGCAGCAACCTCAATGTGAAAGCCTGGGGGCTTTCACACTGAGGTGATGCACTGGCGGGAGATAAAAAATCTTCTGTCAGCAGCATCTTTGGAGCGGTGAGAGGAGCGGCGTGTATACCGCTCCTTCCCATTGAATACAATGGGAAACCGCGGCAATACCACCCACAATGCCCCTCTATATACCCTTTCATGGCCGCTAGCGGGGGTTAATACCGCTCCGCTAGCAGCCGCAACAAAATAGCAGCGCTATACCGCCAGCGCAGCTCCAACCCCAATGTGAAAGGGGCCTTAAATACACGTCTCACATCCGCCCCTTGCTGTATAGAGCGGCGTGTATTACCAAGCTTGTATAATAAGCCATCGGGAGTGAGCTCGTCTACAGCTAACAATCAGCTGTTGGGGCTCCGAGATTTTCCGTGGCCTCCTACTGTGCCTGCGCAGTCGAGGCATGAACCTATCCAATGGAGGAACCAGCTCGACAAGACACTGGCTCCAATAAGAGCTTGAAGGGACTCCGGGAACAAAAAGGGCAGAGCGCAGCGCCATCTAAGTGCAGTATGACCCTGCATGTCTCCCTTGTGCTCCACTGAATGTAATGCAATGCGCACATCTTACTGCTTTACATTCTTTCCCAGCCTTGATGACTAGGGATACTGTCAACTGGGACCTGGAAGTGACGTCATACATATCACTTCTGGGTCAGCTACAAGAAGGGGAGGAGATCGGATGTATGTCCATTCTCCTCCCCTCTTCCCAGCGCCACCCACTTTTCCGGTCTTGGGACCACAGATGGTGCTGAAAATGCATAGAAATACTTGTGTGTTTGCTCGTGCCTGTAGGTGTGAACTTGCTGTTATTACCCAGCATTCACACAACTTTCATAGATTCAGTTTATCTAATAAAAATTTGAGTGCTCAGGAAAAGTTTAGTAAATTTTAGGTGAAAGTAAAACAAGACCGCTTCGACAGGGTTTGACAAATTTGCTTGGAATCTACCGGCCGGCCCGCCGCGATCGCACGGCAGGGGCGCACGGAGACACAGGATCCTGTGTCTCCGTGCTCCCCCGCCGCCCCGGCCGGTAATTGAGACCTCGGCTTTGGGGCCTTCTGCAGGCTTAAGCTTCCCCGGGCACCAGGTCACTATTTCTTTTGTCGCAATTGCGACCGGGCGCCCAGATTTTGTCGAGCCCTGCGCTATGAGTGAAGTCTGACTGAAAGTAATAAACTCTCTGTAAAGATAACTGAACTTATCTTGACAGTGGATAATCAGAAGTAGAAATGTACATATAATAGTTAAAGGAAGTATTTTGTTCATGAGCATCCCACTTCCATTGCATGTCTACCACCAACCTAGTGAATCTGCTTGAAAAGTGTTGTCTGTGTATTCCACAGGATGAAGAGGGCTCCGGTGCTCCTTTTCCTGGCCTGGCTGTCCATCCTTTTCTACTCCGGCATCTGGCTTTTCATGAGCGGTTTCCTCCTAATGAGAATAGAACTCAACAATCAGAGTCTGTGTTCTCAGCCTCCTGATCCTGATCTTCTCAGCAGCACCCAACAAAAGACTACTACCTGCTGGTTTCCACGCAGGTTCAATAAGGCCGTCATTGTCATCATTGATGCCTTGAAGTATGACTTTGCCAAATATGACCCAGCGAACACCAACCCAAAGCCCTACGAGAACAAGCTGGAAGTGATCCACCAGCTGATCCAGTCCCAACCTCGGCATGCCAGACTCTACCCTTTCCGGGCTGACCCTCCCACTACCACCATGCAGAGGATTAAAGGAGTCACCACAGGTTCACTGCCGACCTTCGTGGATGTGGGCAGCAACTTTGCCAGCTATGCCATCCAGGAAGACAATTTGATCCATCAGATGGTACAGAATGGTAAGTCGGAGACTTTTTTTAGTGACCCTAAGTAGTGGTAATGCTTTAACAAGTGTTTTGTCTTGAAAAGTGTCTAAATGCCTCTTGCTTGTCGTTTGTTATGTAGTTACTGGATGGGATAGACCAGATTAGTTCCTCAAAGTGCCTTTTCTGTTCCGAAGCTGATCTTGGGTTCTGTAATGCCGCCATAGGTGTGTGCAGCCTGTTGCATTGGGGTGTACACCTGAAAGCTCAAAAACACGGTACCGATCTCTCACTGTGTTCATTCAGAAAGGGAAGAAGCTGGTAAATGACATTACCCCTTCCCCCACTCATCCTGAAATATCATCTATGTGTGCCCACTGCAGTAGCCAATGGGAAAGGAGAGAAGCCAGCCATGCTGTGGGAAGAGGCACCTGGCAGCAAGGGGAATCTGCACTGCAGGGAGTGATTAGGGTGTGCATGGGCATGCCTATGAATGCCGCATACACACAGTCGGAATTTCCGACAAAAGTTCGATGTGAGCTTTTGGTCGGAAATTCTGACCGTTTGTAGGACCAGTCAGACTTTTTCTGTCGGAACTTCTGACAGCAAAAATTTGAGATGTGGTGTTCAATTTTTCCGATAAGAAAAGTTCTTGTTGGAAATTCCGATCGTCTGTATGCAATTCCGACACACAAGAAAACATGCATGCTCGGAATCAATTTGAAGCATGCTCGGAGTCATTGAACTTGTTGTAGTGTTGTTGTCCAGTAGTGTATTTGAGTTTTGTGCTGCCCTAGGCCTAAATTGTGCACTCCCTAATTTAAATATGACCCACCCCTTTCCTGTAAAGGCCACACCCCTTGCTGTTCAAGACGCGCGCTGAAATTTGCGAGTGGGGACACTAGTTCTGAAGGCCTGGGGCAGGGGGGCAATAAATTCCCTTAATTTGCATAGATTTTCTCTCACTTCCTGTTTGGCTATGGGGCAGGAAGTGGAAGGAAATCTTTGCAATGGGACAGGGGTGGTAAAAAATAAACCGACAGAGGCTATAACCCTCCCTTACTCTATCCATAATGGAAAAAAAAGTGCTGCCTATAGTTCTACTTTGCAATTTTCCGCATATGGGATGGAGATATATTATGGATGTAATCTCATATAAAGTCCACACAGTAGGATGGAGATACATCACAGAGGTATTCTCATTTAAAGTCCCAAACACCTCCGGGTGTCCCCCCATTTTTCCTTATAGTTCTACTTTAAGCACAAATTTGTGATAATTTTATGGAGAGAACTAAGAAAACATAACCATGCCAATGGTGCAGCAGAAAAAATATAGCACAGTGAGGAAGGTTTGTGGTCCAGGATAATGGGACAGTCAAAAAATTTTAGAAGCAGCGCATTCACAGTTGTAGAATGACGGCTGCCTGCATACCGGAAGCAGTGCTTCCGGTATGCAGGCGGCGATGAGGGACGCTAGACTAATTTGCCTCTCAGCCCAGTCCGCCTCATAAGATTGGCAAGCTGGCGGTGACTCTTTCCGTGCTGTCCCCCTGCAAAGTGCTGCCCATGATGCCCATGCGTTCTGCAGTGTAGTTGAGCATCATGGGAATTGTAGTTCCAAAAAATCTGGGGTGCCAAGTAGGGGTGCAACGGATCAAAAAACTCATGGTTCGTATCGTTCCTCGGATCGGCAGTCACGGATCGGATCATTTTTCGGATCCAAAAAAAAAAGACAGTGACCCCCCCCCCCCTATAGTACAGGCACACAGTGACCCCCCCCCAAGTAGTACAGGAACACAGTGACCCCCCCCCAAGTAGTACAGGCACACAGTGACCCCCTCCCCCCCATAGTACAGGCACACAGTGACCCCCTCCCCCCCATAGTACAGGCAGACAGTGACCCCCTCCCCCCCATAGTACAGGCAGACAGTGACCCCCTCCCCCCCATAGTACAGGCAGACAGTGACCCCCTCCCCCCCATAGTACAGGCAGACAGTGACCCCCCCCCCCCCCCCATAGTACAGGCAGACAGTGACCCCCTCCCCCCCACCCCATAGTACAGGCAGACAGTGAAATAGTACAGGCAGACAGTGACCCCCTCCCCCCCATAGTACAGGCAGACAGTGACCCCCCTCCCCCCCATAGTACAGGCAGACAGTGACCCCCCTCCCCCCCATAGTACAGGCAGACAGTGACCCCCTCCCCCCAATAGTACAGGCAGACAGTGACCCCCTCCCCCCCCCCCATAGTACAGGCAGACAGTGACCCCCTCCCCCCCACCCCATAGTACAGGCAGACAGTGAAATAGTACAGGCAGACAGTGACCCCCTCCCCCCCATAGTACAGGCAGACAGTGACCCCCCTCCCCCCCATAGTACAGGCAGACAGTGACCCCCCTCCCCCCCATAGTACAGGCAGACAGTGACCCCCCTCCCCCCCATAGTACAGGCAGACAGTGAAATAGTACAGGCAGACAGTGACCCCCTTCCCCCCATAGTACAGGCAGACAGTGACCCCCCTCCCCCCCATAGTACAGGCAGACAGTGACCCCCCTCCCCCCCATAGTACAGGCAGACAGTGACCCCCCTCCCCCCCATAGTACAGGCAGACAGTGACCCCCCCTCCCCCCCATAGTACAGGCAGACAGTGAAATAGTACAGGCAGACAGTGACCCCCTCCCCCCCATAGTACAGGCAGACAGTGACCCCCCTCCCCCCCATAGTACAGGCAGACAGTGACCCCCTCCCCCCCATAGTACAGGCAGACAGTGACCCCCTCCCCCCCATAGTACAGGCAGACAGTGACCCCCTCCCCCCCATAGTACAGGCAGACAGTAGTACAGGCAGACAGTGACCCCCTTCCCCCCATAGTACAGGCAGACAGTGACCCCCTCCCCCCCCATAGTACAGGCAGACAGTGACCCCCTCCCCCCCCATAGTACAGGCAGACAGTGACCCCCTCCCCCCCATAGTACAGGCAGACAGCGACCCCCCTCCCCCCCCCGTAGTACAGGCAGACGGTGACCTACCCCCCCCCCCCCTCCGTAGTACAGGAAGACAGTGAGCCCCCCCGTGCAGACCTCAGATCAGATAGCGGCGTGTGTGTCCCTTGAGCGCGGGCTTCTCCTCCTCTGTGGGTGTAAACAGAGAGGAGGGGCCGCCACCGGGTGTACCAAGATGGCCGCGAATCGCATAGCGTGCCGATCTGAAGGGGGTGACCCGTTCGGATCACGGATCAACCGTGATCCGTTGCACCCCTAGTGCCAAGGTTCGCCACCACTGGCCTAGGCCATGATACATCGTTGTGTACGTCGCCACTTTTTTGACGTTTGGAATTTTGTGTGACCGTGTGTAGGCAACACAAGTTTGAGCCAACATGGTCATAAAAAAAAATACACCTTCCCCCCCCCATCTCCAAAAATAAAGTTGTAATTTTAGAGAAGGTGACAACAAATACAAATAAAAGAAGCTAAAGTGGTTGTAAATCTCAGACCTGAAATGTGAACAAAGCATATCCCTCTATACAGTGTGTACTTGAAGAGTAACAGGTAATACGACCACCCAGGTAATACAGGAAGACCTTGGGGGACCCTCGGATCCGTGAGAGACCAAATGAGACACAGGAACATGCTTGAGTGTGTTCATAAGAGTTTTGACTTTTATTGAGTACAACAGTGGCTTATATACAGAAGGAAGGAGGGAGGGGTTGTGTTTTAATGCCTATGTTTCTAAAAGTTATACAAACTCAGTACTTTCTTATCATGATCTTGGATAACAAGAACTAGCTGATGACTTTGCCGACACAACAGGCTGCTCCTCACAGGGTGTGTTTCTATGCTAAGCTAGTTATGTCAAAACACATGCCTTCAAAAGTTAATTTCTTCTCAAAAGAAAATATAGAGGGGAATCTACATTCTATTACACATATCTCAATTCTTCTGAGAAGGACCCTCTTAAAGGAGTTGTAAATGTTTTTTTTGCCTAAAATGAATGTCTGCAAGGTAGACAGACAGAATAGTGTAATGATTCTGTTAAAAAACAAGTAACTACCTATTAAATTCCTTCATCTATATCACCTCCGGCGTTCTAGTTTCTGTTCTCTCACTCACTTCCTGGTTTGCGGCGCTCGTTCACGTAAGAACTACATTTCCCAGTATGCATTGCGGCACGCCCAGTAATTCACACCTCCTTGACGTCTCTAATACGTAGAGAGTGTCCTGCCGCACAGATGTAGTTCCCAGGAGGGGGCGAGCACGTCACTGACCATCGCAGTAAAGCCTCCCTTCACGGTGGTGAGTAACAATCAGACAAGCAGGAAGTGAACAGAACAGAGAAGAAATAGAGCAACTTATGAGCAAAATGAACAATGAGGAAGTGAAAAGGGGAATGTCTGCAGGTAAAAGATGCTTATGAAAAATAATGTATAAGGAGGTGTGAATTACTGGGCGAGTGGGCGTGCCGCAATGCATACTGGGAAATGTAGTTATTACATGAACGAGCGCCGCAAACCAGGAAGTGAATGAGAGAACAGAAACTAGAACGCCGAAGGTGATATAGATGAAGGAATTTAATAGATATTTACTCATTTTTTAACAGAATCATTACACTATTCTGTCTGTCTACCTTTCAGACATTCATTTTAGGCAAAACTTTTTTTTTTCCTTTACAACTCCTTTAACTTTTTGATGATATTCAAATTTTTTGAGATGCACCTGTATATTTAAAATGTATTCACTTATTTCACTTTTGTTCACCCCCCCCCCCTTTTTTTTCTTAATTCCATCTCCCTATGTACCACTATAGCATTAAAATGCTCCAGAATGATTGTAAAGCTTTAAAAAATATATATATATACCTATACTTACCACCTCTATGCAAGTGTTTTGTACAGAGCGGCTCCAAAACTCTTCTTCTGGGGCACCCGTAGTGATCCTGGCTCCTCCTCCTCTTGAGTGCCCCCACGGAGAGACGCATTCCAAGGGAGCACTCGTGCAGGTGCGCTCCTGAGTCCAGCTGCTGCATTCACCCGAGACAGCGGTGCGATTTGCAGCAATACAAAAAAAAATGGGAGCAAATCGCACTGCAAAGAATCGCATGTAATTTGAACAGGAATGCAGTGCGATTGCTGATTGAATCGCATGCGGTTTCCCCCACCGATCCTTTGTGTGTATAGAAAGGGAAAAGCGCCAGTTTATTAAAAATGTTAGAACAGGGTCCCATCCAGAATGGAACTTCCGCTGTCCGGATTATCCCCCCCTCCAGTGTCACATTTGGCACCTTTCAGGGGGGAGGGATGAGCAGATACCTGTCTAATACAGGTATTTGCTCCCAATTCCGGGGAAAGATCACCGGAGTATCTGCGGAGATCTACACAATGTCCGGGCCCTCCTTCGCCCCCCGCTGTCTTCTGGGAGACACGGGTCCCAGAAGACAGCAGGGACCACTCAGCACAGCGCGACTCGATCATGCGCAGTAGGGAACCAGACTGTGGAGCCGCAAGGCTTCACTTCCTGATTCCCTTACTTAAGATGCCGGCGCCTCCATCCAGAGCCGAGGGACGGGTTGGCTTCGGGTGAGGACATTGCAGGCACCCTGGACAGGTAAGTGTCCTTATTGTAAAATTCAACAGCTGTAGTATTTGTAGCTACTGACTTAAAGCGGAGTTCTGCCTGAATTTTTTTTTTTTAAGTACATATCTGGTCAAATGCAATGCATAGATGTCCCTGTCCCCCCTAAATTTTGTATAAAATCGCAGCTGCTTGCATTGCTCACAGGGATGGTGAAAATATAGAAGCGGTCTGCCTCCAAGCTGACATCACTTCCACCCTATACCTACAGGGGTCCCAGGACTACTTCTCCAACGCCAGCGGGCACGTTTTTCTATCATTGGCAGGCCCGGGACATTATGCAAAGTTTGCATTTGAGCAGATATGTACTTAAAGCGGAGTTTCACCCAAAAGTAGAAGCTCTGCTTATCAGCCCCCCCCCCCCCCATATCAGGTGCCACATTTGGCTCCTTTCGGGGGAGCGGGTATCTGTTTTTGTAAGAATCCGTCCTCACTTCCGGGAGATCTTGCTGCGGTTCTAACATTTTTTAATAAACTGCCCACTAGATGGCGCTTTTCCATTTCTATACATACCCAGGGGCTGTGTGGGAAATCACATGTGATTCGGACAGGAATCACACCACATTCCTGTTCAAATCACATGTGATTCGTTGCAGTGCGATTTGCGCCCATTTATTTTGTATTGACTCAAATTTCACCATCAAATATTGTTACTCGGTACTTGACTGAAAGTATCAGTACCCGTACTTGCCGATAAAAAAAAAACGCTATCGGTGCAACTCTACTTTTTGTTTAGTTTTCTGCATTGTAAGTCTTCTCAGACTGAAAACTAAATTGTATAAGTAAATATTTATTTATTTTTTGCCAACCACTTAGCTGAGTTGCTGATTGTCACTGTACTGCTTGGCAAGCAATGTAAATCTGTTTATGAAGAATTGATCTGTTATTTTCCGTTATTATTTAGGGAAGAGAGTGGTGTTCATGGGAGACGATACCTGGGATGGATTGTTCCCGAAAAAGTTCTACAAGTCTTACTTCTTTTCTTCCTTCAATGTGAAGGACCTTCACATGGTGGATGATGGAATCTTGCAGCATCTTTATCCTACTGGTGAGTGAAAGTAAGACTGACATGGCATACTCCGATTTCACTGCACACTGGGAGCTACAGAAAGTCAGATAGAACCCACTTCATTTCCTGACTGTGGGAGTTTCAGCATCAACTAACCCAGGGGTAGGCAACCTGGGCCCCTCCAGCTGTTGCATAACTACAAGTCCCATCATGCCTCCTGGGAGTAATTGTAACTGCCAGCCTTGCAATACCTCATGGGAAATGTAGTTCCACAACAGCTATAGGGCCCTGGGTTGCCTACCCCTGATCTAAGCCTTTCAACCCCAGCTTGACTGTTCCTGATCTGCCCCTTGTATTAGATTTCAGTTCTTTCTATCAAAAGAGGCTTATGCCACGTACACACGATCGTTTTTCGGCATGAAAAAAAACGACGTTTTTAAAAACGTCATTTAAAATGATCGTGTGTGGGCTTCACATCATTTTTCATCTTCTGTAAAAGGATAAAAAAAAAAATCGAACATGCTGCATTTTTTAACGTTGTTTTAAAAAATGACGTTTTTTGGGTTGTAAAAAATGATCGTGTGTGGGCTAAAACGACGTTAAAAAAAACGACGTTTTAAACCCGCGCATGCTCAGAAGCAAGTTAGGAGACGTGAGCTTGAATGGAACTTCCCCTTTAGAGTGCCGTCGTACGTCACCGCGCTTTGCTCATCATTTTATAAAGACGATGGTGTGTGGGCAACGTCGATTTTATTGATGAAGTTGGAAAAACGTTGTTTTTTTCTACATGCTGAAAAACAACTGGCCAGATTCATAAAGAGCTACGCCGGCGTAACTCAGAATCTGCGCCGTCGTATCTTTAAGCGTATTCTCAAAGTGAGGTACGCTTACATTTTGCTAAGATGCGACCGGCGTAAGTCTCCTACACCGTCGTATCTTAGCTGCCTATTTACGCTGGCTGCCTAGAATATGTAAATCAGCAAGATACGCCTATTCATGAACGTACGCCCGGCCGTCGCAGTAAAGATACGCCGTTTACGTAAGGCGTTTTCAGGCGTAAAGGTAAAGGAACAAAAAGATGGCACAGCCAATGTTAAGTATGGATGTCGGGACCGCATCAAATTTTTCACGTTTTACGTCGTTTGCGTAACTCGTCCGTGAATGGGGCTGGACGTAAATTACGTTCATGTCGAAACCAATGAGTCTTAGCGGCGTAATTTGGAGCATGCGCACTGGGATACGTCCACGGACGGCGCATGTGCCGTTAGTAAAAAACGTCATTTACGTGGGGTCACACTGAATTTAAATAAAACACGCCCACATCAAACACATTTGATTTCGGCAGGCTTACCCCGGCCCATTTACGCTACGCCGCCGTAAATTAGCTTTGTGAATACAGCACTTGCCTCGCTAATTTACGGCGGCGTAGCATATCTCAGATTCGCTACGCCCGCCCAAAATTACGCCGCTCTATGTGAATCTAGCTGAACGTTTTTTTTTCATGCCGAAAAGTGATCGTGTGTACACAGCATCAGTGTCACATGTGGGTATTATTTAAGTTCGGTTTGCATGCAATTGCAGCCTGCATAGAAATGCCCACTTCTAGTCGGACATCCACTAGGGTGACCACATTTCCTAACTACCATTCAGGGACACCCTCCCTTCCCAAAAACCAGCTTGTGATGTAACGAATCACAGCACAGTGATTGGACACAAGAGGCGGGCTTTATGAATTCTCCAATCACAAGCAGGGGGCAGGGATTGTACTCCAGGCATCCAAGTACTGTCAGTGTGTAAAGCGATGATGTGGCGGCCTTTTTTGGGGGGCATCATATTGGGCCCTGGGGGGGGGGGGGGGATTGTCTGTGTCCGTTTCATTCTGGGACACTGTATTGTTCTGGAATGAAGGTGCCCGGGACAGACCTGCAAAATGTGGGACAATCTGGGACACATGGTCACCCTAACATCCACCCATGACATGCATTTTTATATTTGCATAACTCACAAGCACAAGCCCACTGCTTTCATTATGACTCTTAAGAGGAGTACTGAGACAGAGAGTTGTGGTCATTTCAGGAAGCGATGTACAGCACCCTGCTTGCCCCTCCCACCAGCCCATGATTTGCCTGCATTGCATAGAAAAGCATAGTGACTCGTGAGTCTGAAAAAAATAGGTATGTAATGAAAAAAGAAAGTGTGGGGTCAAAAATAGGAAGGGCAAAATATAAACAGATTAAACTTCAGCTTTATCAATTTTTAAACATCAACATTTCTAAACTGCTGCAGCCATTTTCTATATGTACTACTACAATGGCTGCATGGCATCTCTCAGGGTGAGCTTCCACAGTGGAGCATGCCTGTGCATTTTGTGTTGTGAAGTACCTGAACAAGGACCTTCATGGCAGGATCACCAGTGACTGTTTTAATAAACAAAAATGAGATTGACCTACAAAATACTTGCTATGCCCCCCCCCCCCCCTTTTTTTTTTTTTAAACCTTAACAGAGAAGTATGAGGATTTACTTTTTTTTTTGCAGAATCATACTTGCCTAAGTGGATGCACCATACGTTTGATACAGCACCTGTCCCCCGCCGACTCGAAGTTTCGGATTACACCGGCATGCTCTGTGAGATCGCATGTGATTCGCACTGCAGTGCAAATCACATGCGAGTCTGTGCGATGCGATTTCAGCCAAACAGATTGTATAGCTGCTATTGCATTCGGACCAAACTTGCACAGGACCCTTTTTTTGGTCTGCACCAGAATCGGATCACATAGGTGTTCACACCCATGCGATCCGATTCACGTCCGAACTGTCGGTTTGCCATGCGATATGCAAGCTGAAATGGGGGTGTCATTAACAATGTATTGACACTCCCGGCAGTTCGCATAAGGCAGTGTGAACTGCTGTGCGAGTCGGGTGTGATGCAGGATTCCGCAGTGGATTCGCAGGGTTGCCGCACCGCACAAATGTGAACTGAGCCTAAGGGTGAGAACCGAGTGATCAAACACCGCTGATCGCTCGGTTCTCAGAGCTCCCTGAGCAGAGAGCTGGTGACTGTCGGTCAGCAGCTCTGCTCTATCCTCCCTTTCTCACTAGACCGCTGGGCTGTGAAGGAGGTGCGAGCAGCCGACTCGGGCTCTGAGCGGCTCGCTGAGTGGCTGAGCCGGGTGCTGGTCCAGGTATGTGGGAGGATCCCGGCCTAGACCAGGTCACTGGCTTGGTGACTTCAGCTGACAGCGGGCTTTAGCCTGCTTCCTGCTGAGAACAGAAGTGATCAACAGGAGAAGGTACAGCCAACCATTTTCCTGTATTTCTCCTTGACCCGATGGTTTAATGAGTAGCAGCCATGAACTTGAATTTTTCTGCAGGTCATGGAATTTCATGTAGAAGTGATCTAGATTGCTATAAGAGTTTTGTTTTATGGTATTTAATTTAATATTTTTTGACAAACATTTGAACAAATATTATATACCTCTGTGACCAAGCCCTGGTAGTTGGGGTGAAATATGTCAGGGGGCGTAGGCAGAGCAGCGCTGACTGAGGCCATTCAAAGCCATATCCACATCTGAAGCACTGGGTCAGTTTTAAGAGGCGTCTTGCCCCACAAATAACATGCCCTCTTAAAGCGGTATTTCACCCTAAATATAAGACGTTCAGTACTGGCGTCAGCGCCAGTTGTGGGTTTTTTTTTTTTTTTATGACTTACTGTAATCCTTTTCTGTCCCCCGTGGTGGATCTCACATCTTCCTAAGATAGTATGGACTGTATTTCCGCGCTATGCGGCGCCTGCGCACAGACCTAGGAGCATGCGCAGGCGCCGTTTTTATCTCGGAGAAATGGCGCCTGCGCAGTCAGCTTAGGTTTGCGCAGGCGCCGCATAGCGCCGGAAATCCCGAGTGGGTATCTTAGGAAGATGTGACGCGCTGTACTGGCGCCGTCCAACGGACGAAAAGGATTTCTACGATAAAACAGTAGTGTGCTATAAAAAAAAAAAAACCCAGCATACTGGGACGCCAGTTGTAAGCGCATGGGAGATCGCTCCGCTTTATTTTTGTATGACTTAATGATCTGGTCTGTTGATCATGTTTTTATCATGTTCTTTTTTTCTGCTCAGTGGACGGGGGAGATTGGGACGTTGTAATCGCTCATTTTCTTGGGGTTGATCACTGTGGACATAAGCATGGGCCAGACCACCCAGAGACCGCCAAGAAACTCACACAAATGAATCAGATGTTAAGGTGAGAGGACATCTTCCTTGACTGCTCTGACTGTTGGACAGTTTGGGGTAGATTCACGTAGAGCGGCGTAACTTTGTGCGGGCGTAGCGTATCTCAGATACACTACGCCGTCGTAAATTAGAGAGGCAAGTGTTGTATTCACAAAGCACTTGCTCCCTAAGTTACGGCGGCGTGGCGTAAATGGGCCGGCTAATTCAAATGTGTTTGATGTGGGCTTGTTTTATTTAAATTAAGTGTGACCCCATGTAAATGACCGTTTTTTACTAACGGCGCATTCGCCGTTTGTGGACGTATCCCAGTGCACATGCTCCAAATTACGCCGCTAAGACTCATTGGTTTCGACGTGAACGTAATTTACGTCCAGCCCCATTCACGGACGAGTTACGCAAACAACGTAAAACGTTAAAAATTTGACGCGGTCCCGACGTCCATACTTATCATTGGCTGCGCCATCTTTTTGTTGCTTTATCTTTACGTTTGAAAACGCCTTGCGTAAACGGCGTATCTTTATTGTGATGGCCGGGCGTACGTTCGTGAATAGGCGTATCTCGCTGATTTACATATTCTAGGCGTAAATCAGCTTACGTGCCCCTAGCGGCCAGCGTAAATAGGCAGCTAAGATACGACGGCATAGGAGACTTACGCCGGTCGTATCTTAGCAACATTTAAGCGTATCTCACTTTGAGCATACGCATAAAGATACGACGGCGCAGATTTTGAGTTACGACGGCGTATCTACTGATACGCCGGCGTAACTCTTTATGAATCTGGCCCATTATCCCTATACATGCGTATGGCCAGATCTAAATATTGTGTATTTTCTTTTGCAAGCAGCAGGTGGCACTTTTGGTTGCTTTTCACATTCTCCAGGCTAGTCTTACCTGGTTTACCTAAAACAAAATGTCATTTACAAAGCTCAATAGCTCAAGGTAAAATTTGCACACATAAATAAGTAAGAGCTGTGATTTTTTCCTCTCTCGCCTACAAACTTTCTGTTCCTATAAAATATAAATTGAACACTTAAATATAATAAAACCTTTATAGGTTCCTTACAATTATCAGGCGTCTGTGGTAGCCTTAAAATGATGCCATGCAAGGCAAAGCAACAGGGTCAGTTAAATGCTTTGCATTGTTCTGTGTAGTGATTGTCTCCGCCCCTTATGCAAATATAGGAGCATTTTTACCTACTAAGTGGGAGGTGTGGCTAACCTATGACCCCTGAGCTGTACAGCCAGCAGAGCTGAAACTAAGAGGTCATAGAGAATCCAAAGTCTTGCACAGCAGCTGGGAAACTTTCTGGGAATGCTACAAGACGCATAGATTTGCAAGTGTGTTTAAGTTTTTCAATTTTAAGTTTCAGAATGTTAGCATTCAAGTGCTTTCTAAGAGCCCATGACCCCACTGGTCCCAACAATCTCATAACTCTTCCATTACATATAAATGTTTTCCACAGCTCCCTCATAGAACACCTGGATGACAACACCTTGCTGGTGGTGGCTGGGGACCACGGGATGACGGACACCGGGGACCATGGAGGAGACAGTGAGAAGGAAGTGACTGCTGCTCTTTTCATGTACAGCAAAGCCCCTCTTTTCTCTAAGCAGCTATTGGAGGTACTTTATCCAAAGATTGTTGATTGGATGAAACCAGATCATATACTGTATATGTTATATATACAGTCATATTAAAATGAAGTATACCCCATGGAAATTGTTGACTTTTTTTAACATATTTAATCAGTCAAACATTAGATCTTTACTCAAACAGCGCCTACAGGTAAAGGTGATATACCTAAATAAGAGCACAAGGAAAAAAAATTTTTTTTAAATGTTTATTCAACAAAAATATCAATAGCTGTAATGGTGTACTGTGGAAAAAGTATGTACACACTCAGAAGCTAGTATTGCCCTCAGTAGCAAAAACGACTTATTGTAGCTGAGCTACAACTGCACACTGGTCTCTGACATTGACTAGGTGGCATTGTTTTTTATCTCTGCTCCATGCAAAAAATGTTCGTGCTTGAGTGAATTCCCCCCTACAAAACTAGGACAATCTATACCCCTCTATTTCTTTTTTTGAGCCATTCCTTGGTGGATTTGGTTATGTGCTTCAGATCATTATTGTATTGAAAGATCCTTTTCCAATTCAGCTTCAATTTTCAAAAAGATGGTCTCGCATTCTCATCAAGCACCCATTGATATGATGCAGAATTCCTAATTGACTCAATGATGTAGATATGCCCAGGCCCTGAAGAGGCAGGCAACCCCACACCATAACTTCCATCACCATGCTTCACAGTTATTATGAGGTTTTTCTCCTGGAATACTGTCTTTGGTTTGCGGCAAACGTCTGTTACTGTGACCTCCAACAACTCTTCGATCAGTCTTCAGTGCATTGTTCCAGAAGGCCTTGTCTTTGGCTATATATCCAATGGCAAACTGCAATCTATGTTCTTTTTGGACAGCAAATGCTCTTTCGTAACACACCTCCCATTCAGATTAAAGCGGATGTCTGCTCAAAAAAAAAAAAAAAATCAAAGCCAGCAGCTACAAATACTGCAGCTGCTGACTTTTAATATTAGGACACTTACCTATCCTGGAGTCCAGCGCCTTCCGCAGCAGAGGACGAGCGATCGCTTGTCACTCTGCTGCCCCCCCGCCATCCACGGCGAGGGAACCAGTAAGTGAAGCGCTCCGGTTCCCTATGGCGCATGCGCGAGTCGCGCTGCACCCGCCAATTGACTCCCGCTGTGTGCTGGGAGCCGAGTGTTCCCAGCACGCGACGGGAGGTGACGACATGCCCGCATTCTGCCCGAGAATGCTGGGACGGAAGTGGGTGCAAATACCTGTCTTTAGACAGGTATCTGCACCCCCCTTCTCCCTGAAAGGTGTCAAATGTGACACCGGAGGGGGGAGGGTTACGATCAGCGTGAGTTCCACTTTAGGGTGGAGCTCCGCTTTAAATTGATTTTATCACTTTGTGAGTGTGGATGCATGCACATTGACCTCAGCTGTTGCAAGAGTTACCTGAAAACCCCACAATGAAATGTTTGGGTTATTGGAAACTTCCTTTTAGCATCCAAGGGTCAGCTCTTGGGTTAAATTTGCTGGGCCAGCAGTCTTTTGAAATCTGCGCCAGTATTTTCCTCACGGAAGAATGATTGAATTCAAATCTTTTTAAATGCCTAGACTCATAATCATTCACAACCCGAGGGCCTTAGAGAGCTCTAATAATTTTGGCATGATGACACCATACGTGTCAATAGCAAAGCGAACCCCCAGACTGAGGTTTTAATAAGACAAGTCCCACCCACATACACCCCTAAGGAGGTTGTAATTATTGGCACCTGATCTGGAACCCCAGATTCTAATTTTCATGGGTTTGAAGTGGTGGTAAATATATGGGGTATACTTACTTTTTCCATGTGACAAGGCTGCATTTTTCCTAAAGCGGAGCTCCACCCAAAACAGGAAGTTCTGCTTGTTTTTACCCCTCCCTCCTCCGCAGTCTCCTGGGACACATCACAAGTGCCAGAAGACTATGGGACCATTGACAAGGTGCGCAGTGCGGCTTGCTCATGCAAAGTAGGAAATCAACTGTGAAGTTGCAAGGCTTCACTTCCTGTTTCCCTTACTTGAGATGCCGACGCCTTCACCCGAAGCCGCTTGAAGAATCTATTCCGGTGAGGACATCGCTGGATCCCTGGACAGGTAAGTGCCTTTTATTAAAAGTCAGCAGTTACAGTAGTTGTAGCTGCTGACAATTTTTTTTCTTTTTTTATATATATATATTTTCTTTTACATTTTCTTGTGCAAAATTATATATACAGTGCAGAAAATAAGTATTTGAACACCCTGCTAATTTGCAAGTTCTCCCACTTGGAAATCATGGAGGGGTCTGAAATTGTCATCGTAGGTGCATGTCCACTGTGAGAGACATAATCAAAAAAAAAAATCCAGAAATCACAATTTATGATTTTTTTAACTATTTATTTGTATGATACAGCTGCAAATAAGTATTTGAACACCTGAGAAAATCAATGTTAATATTTGGTACAGTAGCCTTTGTTTGCAATTACAGAGGTCAAACGTTTATTGTAGTTTTTCACCAGGTTTGCACACACTGGAGGAGGGATTTTGGCCCACTCCTCCACACAGATCTTCTCTAGATCAGTCAGGTTTCTGGGCTGTCGCTGAGAAACACAGAGTTTGAGCTCCCTCCAAAGATTCTCTATTGGGTTTAGGTCTGGAGACTGGCTAGGCCACGCCAGAACCTTGATATGCTTCTTACAGAGCCACTCCTTGGTTATCCTGGCTTTGTGCTTCGGGTCATTGTCATGTTGGAAGACCCAGCCTCGACCCATCTTCAAAGCTCTAACTGAGGGAAGGAGGTTGTTGCCCAAAATCTCGCAATACATGGCCCCGGTCATCCTCTCCTTAATACAGTGCAGTCGCCCTGTCCCATGTGCAGAAAAACACCCCCAAAGCATGATGCTACCACCCCCATGCTTCACAGTAGGGATGGTACTCATCATTCTTCTTCCTCCAAACACGGTTAGTGGAATTATGACCAAAAAGTTCAATTTTGGTCTCATCTGACCACATGACTTTCTCCCATGACTCCTCTGGATCATCCAAATGGTCATTGGCAAACTTAAGACGGGCCTTGACATGTGCTGGTTTAAGCAGAGGAACCTTCCGTGCCATGCATGATTTCAAACCATGACGTCTTAGTGTATTACCAACAGTAACCTTGGAAACGGTGGTCCCAGCTCTTTTCAGGTCATTGACCAGCTCCTCCCGTGTAGTCCTGGGCTGATTTCTCACCTTTCTTAGGATCATTGAGACCCCACGAGGTGAGATTTTGCATGGAGCCCCAGTCCGAGGGAGATTGACAGTCATGTTTAGCTTCTTCCATTTTCTAATGATTGCTCCAACAGTGGACCTTTTTTCACCAAGCTGCTTGGCAATTTCCCCGTAGCCCTTTCCAGCCTTGTGGAGGTGTACAATTTTGTCTCTAGTGTCTTTGGACAGCTCTTTGGTCTTGGCCATGTTAGTAGTTGGATTCTTACTGATTGTAGGGGGTGGACAGGTGTCTTTATGCAGCTAATGACCTCAAACAGGTGCATCTAATTTAGGATAATAAATGGAGTGGAGGTGGACATTTTAAAGGCAGACTAACAGGTCTTTTAGGGTCAGAATTCTAGCTGATAGACAGGTGTTCAAATACTTCTTTGCAGCTGTATCATACAAATAAATAGTTAAAAATTCATAAATTGTGATTTCTGGAATTTTTTTTTTGGATTATGTCTCTCACAGTGGACATGCAGCTACGATGACAATTTCAGACCCCTCCATGATTTCCAAGTGGGAGAACTAGCAAAATAGCAGGGTGTTCAAATACTTATTTTCTGCACTGTATATATAACATTAGAACCTCTTTTAGGTTTTAATTATTATCTGTGTCTCCGCATTCCACTTGTCCTGAAGACAACTCCCAAATTTCAGTTTATGCAACAATTTATTAATATATATTTTTTTAGTTTTCTAGTACACGATTTTTTTTGTGGGGAACCTGGATCTCCTCTTTAATTTAGATCATGAAAATTAATTCAATGTCAGTACTGTTATTGTTCAAGTCTATCACCGTTACATTGAGGGGAAAAAAGTATTTGACCCCTGCTGATTTTGTACGTTTGCCCCACTGACAAAGACACGATCCGTCTATAATTTTAATGGTCGTTTTTTTTTTTTTTTAACTGTGAGAGACGGAATAACAACAAAAATATCCAGAAAAACGCATTTAAAAAAAGTTACAAATTGATTTGCATTTTAATGAGTGAAATAAGTATTTGACCCCTTCACAAGACAGGACTCAGTACTTGGTGGTAAAACTCTTGTTGGCAATCACAGAGGTCAGACGTTTCTTGTAGTTGGCCACCAGGTTTACACATCTCAGGAGGGATTTTGTCCTCTTTGCAGATCCTCTCCAAGTCATTAAAGGGGTGTTCCAGACGTTTTTTGTGTTTATTAACCGCTTAACGTCCACCGCACGACTATGTACGTCCACAGAATGTCACGTACAGGCAGATGGCCGTACATGTACGTCCCTGCCTTCTAGCGGGTCGGGGGTCCGATCAGGACCCCCTCTGCTGCGTGCTGCGGGTGGCTTACCTCTGGGAGCGATCCATCTTGAGGGGGGCGGTGGTTCGTTTCTGTCTGCCCCCTCGTGATCGCTCCCAGCCAATCCCGTCATGTCCCGCTGTGTCACTTCCTCTGCCAGTAAAATGTAAACACTGGCAGAGGATGTGATGCAGCGCTCCTCTCGGCGGTATTTTCAAACCACTGAGAGGAGAGAAGAGTCGAAGTAAGTCGCACCAACACTACACTGACACCAGTACACATAGGCACATTTAACCCCTTGCGATGGCCCCCCACCCCCCTGTCACAGTGTCACTGAATGCAGTGATCATATATGTACTGATCACTGCATTTAGTGTCAGTGTGACAGGCAGTTAGTGTTAGGTCCTGGGTAGCCCCCGTACCCCCCCCTAATAAAGTTTTAACCCCTTGATCACCTCCTTAGTTAATCCTTTCACTCCCTATTGCCAGCGTCACTAAGCGATCATTTTTCTGATCGCTGTATTCGTGTCTCTGTTGCCGCTAGGTAACTAATTTTTTTTTATTGCTTTTTTTTTTTTTTTTTACTAAAGACATGTGGCTGAATACATTTTGGCCTAAATGTTTGACTAAAATTTAGTTTATTCAATTTTTATTATAACAAAAAGTAAAAAATATTGATTTTTTTTCAAAAATGTCGCTCTATTTTTGTTTATAGCGCAAAAAATAAAAATCGCAGAGGCAATCAAATACCATCAAAAGAAAGCTCTATTCGTGTGAAGAAAGGGACGCAAATTTTGTTTGGGAGCCATGTCGCAGGACCGCGCAATTGTCTGTTAAAGCGACGCAGTGCCAAATTGTAAAAACGCCTTTGGGCATTTAGCAGCATATTGGTCCGGGGCTTAAGTGGTTAAAAGTCAGCAGCTACAAAAAGTGTAGCTGCTGGCTTTTAATAAACATACACTTACCTTCTCCAAGGTTCCCGGCCGGGGCTCCGCTCCTCTCCCCCCCCTCCCCGGCCGGCATCTTCATTTCAACTGTGGGCACCCGACCATGACAGCCTTCGGCTTCACGGCCGGGCACCCACTGCGCATTCGCAAGCGGCACTGCCCATGTGCGAACAGCGCTGCGCCGTCCCATTGGACAGGCGATCGCCTGGGACCTGTGACGTTTCCCAGGTGATCGCCTACAGGGAGGGGCTGAAGATAGGCGATTAAGCTAATCGCCTAACCAGCCCCTCGGCAGAAGGAGGAAGTGGGACAGGAAGTCCCACTCCTGAAGCCCCCACTGCCCCCCCCCCCCAAAAAAAATTACATGCCAAATGTGGCATGTAAGGGGGTGAGGAGTGGGTTAAGCTGAAGTTCCAATTTTGGGTAGAACTCAGCTTTAAGATTTCGAGGTTGACGTTTGGTAACTCGAACCTTCAGCTCCCTCCACATATTTTCTATAGGATTAAGGTCTGGACACTGGCTAAGCCACTCCAAGACCTTAATGTGCTTCTTCTTGAACCACTCCTTTGTTGCCTTGGCGGTATGTTTTGGGTCATTGTCATTCTGGAATAACCATCATGACCCATTTTCAATGCCCTGGCTGAGGGAAGGAGGTTCTCACCCAAGATTTGATGGTACATGGCCACCTCCTTTTATGCGGTGAAGTTGTCCTGTTCCCTTAGCAGAAAAACCCCCAAAGCACAATATTTCCCCCTCCATGTATGGCGATAGGGAAGATGTTCTTGGGATCATAGGCAGCATTCCTCCTCCTCCAAACACGGCGAGTTGAGTTGATGCCAAAGAGCTTGATTTTGGTCTCATCTGACCACAACACTTTCATCCAGTTCTCCTCCGAATCATTCAGATGTTCATTAGCCAACTTCAGACTGGCTGTACATGTGCTTTCTTGAGTAGGGGAACCTTGCAGGCGTTGCAGGATTTCAGTCCTGGTAGTGTGTTACCAATTGTTTTCTTGGTGACTATGATCCCAGCTGTCCTGAGATCATTGACAAGATTCTCCCGTGTAGTTTGGATTCCTCACCGTTCTCATGATCATTGAAGGCGAGGTGAGATCAAGCATGGAGTCCCAGACCGAGGAAGATTGACAGTTATTTTGTATTTCTTCCATTTGCGAATAATCGCACCAACTGTTGTCACCCTCTCACCAAACTGCTTGGCGATGGTCTTGTAGCCCATTCCATCCTTGTGTAGGTCTACAATCTTCTCCCCAACATCCTTGGACAGATCTTTGGTCTTGCCATGGTGGAGAGATTGGAATCTGATTGACTAATTGCTTCTGTGGACAGGTGTCTTTTATACAGGTAACAAGCTGAGATCAGGAGCACTCCCTTTAAGCGAGTGCTCCTAATCTCAGCTCACTACCTGTATAGAAGACACCTGGGAGACAGAAATTCGTTCTGATTGATAGGGAATCAAATACTTATTTCACTCATTAAAATGCAAATTTATAACTTTTTTGAAATGCGTTTTTCTGGATATTTTTGTTATTCTGTCTCTCACTGTTAAATTAAACCGACCATTAAAATTATATAGACTGATCATTTCTTTGTCAGTGGGCAAACGTACAAAATCAGCCGGAGTTCAAATACTTTATCGTTGGGCCCCATTTAAATGAAGAGCTAATGTTTGCCTATCCAAATATGTGACGTCAACTATTTCCTCAGGGTATATTTACTTTTTCATATACCTATTCAAATAAACTTGCAAACAGAAACATTAAATATCTCTGTTATTTTGTCTTGCATCATTTCAGGCTGTAGTTTTAGTTCCCACTTTGAGCTGCCTGCTGTTTATCTGACTGTGTTTCTGTTGTAGGACCCCGAAGCCGTCCCCCAGGTGAATTTGGTCCCAAGCTTGGCACTTCTGCTTGGTGTCCCCATCCCATACAGTAACCTGGGAGCCTTGATCAGCGACCTCTTCTGGTGGTCAGAAGATGGGGATGACCTATCGGCACTCCTTACAAAGACAAGTGCTTATCAGATTAACACACAGCAGGTCTGTACGTTAATAAGCTGTAATTATTATTATTCTTTGTAAAGCACCAGCATATTGCAGATAGTAGGGGCAGCGCGTACAGGCAGTACACCTGTAAGGGGCCCGGAGGTCCCCAGGGACTCGGATGGCAACACTTCTTTTTTTTTTTTTTATCCCCAGGGAATTTTTACATATATATATATATATATATATATATATATATATGTGTGTGTTTTATTATTATTAAAGGGCCCCGGTGGCAACCCCCCCTTTTTTTTTTTTTCTCTTTTTATTAAAGGGCCCGGGGATCCCCGGAGGTCCCATGGGCCCCGGATGGAAACCCCCCCTTTTTTTTATTTTTTTATAAAAACAAAAAGGTTAATTTTTTATATATATATGCTTATCAATTGTCTCAATTCCCCCCCCCCCCTTTCTCAATTTGTGGCAGTAAGAGTTGGGGAGCGCTATATAGGCTAAAGGTGATAGGTGGTGCATTTGGTTGTCGGAGTCACTTGATCGTTGGTAAATGATCAGAGTACATAGAAAGAGGGATGATAGGTTTTTAGGGTAGGGGAAAGCCAGGTAGGATAAGCAGTAGTAGTTGTAGAGTCATACACAGGATAAGGGTATGATCGAGGAGGACATAAGATCGTCAGTGGAAAAGCAGAGTGGACCATTTTGACCAATATTTTATTAGGACATCACAAAGGAGGTACGTTTTTTTTTAAGTGTTTAGAAAGTAAAGCTTAGTAACTTGAATTCACAGACTGAAGTAATCCAGAAACCGGCAGTGAAGGGCACAGATGATGAGCAGAGAAGGTGGAAGAGATAAATCTCACCACAACATTTGTGATAGGTCGTAGGTAGAGAGTCTCACTACATTTTAGTGGAATACTCAGTACCATGGTAACTGCATTCAATACTTGTCTCTGGAATCTATTTTAGAAGCAGGAATTCTAAAAGCTAAAAATGCTTACTAATTATTAAACTTATAATTAAAGCAGACTTTTAGGTCACGTCGGCTCTTTAACATGCTTTAGCAGAAGCACGCGCCCACATCGTGTCCCCGGAGCTGATGCGCGCCCTGTGGGTGCGATGACCGCCGGGCACCCACGATCGCTCGTGACAGAGCAAGAACTGAGATCTGTGTGTGTAAACGCACAAATCCCGTTTCTCTCAGGGGAGAGGAGACAGATCGTGTGTTCATACTAAGTATGAACAGCGATCGGTCTCCTCCCCTAGTCAGTCCCATCCCCCCTACAGTTAGAACACACCTAGGGAACACAGTTAACCCCTTGATCGCCCACTAGTGTTGTTAACCTCTTCCTTGCCAGTGAGATTTATACAGCAACCAGTGTCTTTTTTTAGCTCTGATTGCTTTTTAAATGTTACTGGTCCAATCTGTCCGCCGCAATGTCGAAGTCGATATAAATCATTGATCACCGCCATTACTAGTAAAGAAAAAAAATTGCCATAAATCTATCCCCATTTTGTGCATTTTTTACCAAAAATATGTAGAAGAATACGTATCGGCCTAAACTGAGAAAGAAATTTGTTCTAAAAAGAATTGGGTGATTTATTATAGCAAAAAGTACAAAATATTACGTTTTTTTTTTTCAAAATTGTCGCTCTATTTTTGTTTATAGTGCAAAAAAATAAAAACCGCAGAGGTGATCAAATACCACCAAAAGAAAGCGCTATTTGTAGGAAAAAAATGACATTTTGTTTGGGTACAACATCACACTACTGCGCAATTGTGAGTTAAAGCGGCGCAGTGCCGTATCGCAAAAAATGGTCTGGTCAGGAAAGGGGTTCTTTCGGGGCTGAAGTAGTTAAATACCACTTAAAGATACATTTTCTTGTTAAGAAAAATACCACTAAAAGAAAGCTCTATTTGTGGCTTAACCACTTCAGCCCCGGAAGAATTGGCTGCCCAATGACCGGGCCATTTTTTGCGATTCGGCACTGCGTCGCTTTAACTGACCATTACGCAGTCGTGTGACGTGGCTGTCAAATAAATTTGACGTTTCCCCCCCCCACAAATAGAGCTTTATTTTTGTGGTATTTGATCACCTCTGCGGTTTTTGTTTGTGCTATAAACAAAAATAGAGCGGCAATTCTGAAAAAAATATATTTTGTACTTTTTGCTATAATAAATATCTCTCATTTCCTTTTTAAAAAACAAAATTTTCCTCAGTTTAGGCCAATACGTATTCTTCTACATATTTTTGGTAAAAAAATTGGAATAAGCGTTTGTTGATTGGTTAGCGCAAAAGTTATAGGGCCGGATTCAGATACATTTGCGTATCTTTCCGGCGGCGTAGCGTTTCGTCTCTACGCTACGCCTCCTCAAATATTATGGGCAAGTGCCTTATTCAGAAAGCACTTGCTCCATAATATGCGGCGAGATAGCGTAAAGTGGCCGGCGGAAGGCCGCGCAATTCAAATGAATGAAGTGGGGGCGTGATTCATGTAAATGAATCATGACCCCACGTAATTGACCTTTCTTTCTCGTACATCACGGGACACAGAGCAGCATATTCATTACTATATGGGTTATATGGAGTACCTTCAGGTGTGGACACTGGCAATCTCAAACAGGAAGTCCCCTCCCTATATAACCCCCTCCCATAGAGGAAGTACCTCAGTTTTTTCGCCAGTGTCTTAGGTGTTGGTCACGGAATAGCTTTGCCTCCACATCCTTGGGATTAAGGCGGGCTAACCGGATCTGTCCAAGGAGCCTCAGTGCCAAAGTGGACAGTACCCGGGCCCCAAACCGTGGGGTTTTGCCTATAATGCTCCTCTCTAGAGGGCTGGACCCTGGGCCCAGGACTTGGAGTTTTTTCTAAACCAAAAGATCCTGTTTGCCAGGGTGCTGTATAGGTCCAGGACAGTCGGTTCCTTCCAGGACCCCAGTGCCTGAAGGTCTACTACGCTACCCACGGAGATGGGAGAAGATTGGACCGTTTTTGCTATGCAAACGTCCTGCGGCATGGAGCAGGTAAGAGGGGAGCCTGCGGGACTTGGTTCGACAGCAGGCTCTCCAGGGGAGATCTTAAGGGGGGTAGCCTGAGTATGCTCTGCATTGGCACCATGGTCACTATGTCTGATGGACAGGATGGCCTGAAATGTTCCCCCCCCATCACTTGATCCCCCTACCTATCTATGTATGTTTGCTAGCTACCTGCTGCTCGCTGGTTGAAGGTCTTTTTAAGAAAAAAAAAAAAAAGAGATCTGTCTCTAGGCTAAAGGGACTCCTTAGGGGCCTGTTTTAAGCCTTACCTAGCCGGGATTCAAATCTGCCGCCTGATGCGTCCTCCAGAGTGCATCTCCTCCTGGGCTCTCCTCCCCCGACAGTCGCGCGCACGTGCGCATGCATATAGAAAAATGTTCGCGCCGTTCGGGAAGGGGGGGGGGGCGGGGAGCGTGAATGCAGTGTAGAGTGGGCGTGCCTTCAATTGCTGTTATACACAGCAGGCGCGATCTTAGCTCAGATCAAAGCTGAGCTGGAAGAGAGAGGACACAGAGCTGGCAGCACAGTGACTCCCGGTGGCGAGAAAGGGGTAGTACATGCTGGAGTCAGCTCCAATGCTTTTTGTTAAGCCAAAAATCCCCTTGGCAACAGGTTGAATGCTGGCAAACATGTTGGGGGTGGGGCTGTATGTTGTGAAAAGCAATAATATTATAAAGGAAAACATACTGAGCCCCACCGTTTTTGGGCATTAGTGATCCTATTGTCCCCTAAACCTTATTTTTTGTACTCCTGGCTATAACAGTCTGTTGTTGTAGGCGGAGTCCCTCGGTTTTGTATTATGGCTTCCAAGGGTTCAGGATCAAAACACAAAAAAAAAAAAAAGGGCAAAGACAAAGGGGTTCCTCCTCTGGTTCTGATGATATGCCAATACTTTCCCCACAGGTTATTCCTATAGGGGTCACCTTGGATAAGCCATTAAGGGGGTCTGGTGCTGAGGCTGGCCCAGATCGGCCCAACCCTGTGTTATCACAGAGGAGATGCTAGCCGTCACCCTAGGGGGGGCTAGAGAAAAAAGTTAACAGCTATGATCGCTGGCTCTTTTTCTGGCAAGAAGCGGACTAGATCCCCATCGCCAAAAGGTGTATCCTCGGATGCTAAGCAGATTCTCTCTCCGGAGGAATTAGAATTTCAGGAGGATCGGTTGGACCAGAACCTAGAGGAAGGATCTACCACTGAAGAATCGTTTTCAGCCTCCCAGACGGAGAGTCTGTGGGTCCAGTCTTTGACAGACATGGTCCGCTCGGCATTTAATTTGCCATTTCCAGAGCCTCAGGTTCCTGCGGTATCCTCTTGGGGTTCTTTTAAAGCGCCTTTAAGCAACGCAGCTTTTCCGGTCCATCCTCTGTTAGAGGAATTGTTTTTTCCAGGATTGGGACGACCGGACAGAACTTTTTCTGCCGCCTAAAGCCTACGGCACACTTTACCCTGAAAGCGCCCGATCTCGTCTGATCTCGGAGGCTAAGCAGGGTCGGGCCTGGTTAGTGCCTGGATGGGAGACCGCCTGGAAGGTTTTCTGTTATTTACCCTATGGAAAAGACATTTTCTAAGAAAGGGGCGCTCCCAACTGTGGACGCAGCCATCTCATGGGTGAATAAATCATTAACTGGCCCGGGGAAAAACATACAAATGTTTAAGGTCCCGGTCGATAAACGTTTAGAGACACTTTTTCAAGCATCCTTTGCTACGGCAGGAGCAGTGGTACAGCCAGCAGTGGCTGCAATTGGAGTTTGTCAGGCGTTAAATGACCAGACAAAACAGATGCTTAAAGACATCCCTGCCCAATAGGCAGAGGAGTTATTGGATATTCCCAGAGCTCTGTGCTTTGCGGTAGAGGCTATAAAAGACTCCATCCAGCAGGCGTCTCGTTTGTCACTATTTTTAGTGCATATGAGAAGGCTCTTATGGTTGAAGAACTGGGCGGCCAAGCCCCATGCAAAAGACTACTGGCAGGTTTTTCCCTTCCATGGAAAGATCTGGATAAATACATTCAGACTGTTTCAAGTGGCAAAGGTACCCTTTTACCAGTCAAAAGAAGTTCCGGGGTCCTGCGTTTAAAAGGCAGCTCCCCCCTGTTCCGGGGCCCTCAAATTCCAGGCAGTATCGGACCTCCTGCGCGATCAAACTTTTAACAATGGATCGCAAGGACAGGCCTCTGGGGGCAAGGGGCCATGGTATCGATCCCCGACAGAGGGGGTCCGATCATCTGTGGCCACAGGCTACAGATTAGAAATTCTAAAGTTTCCTCCACAAGGAAGGCCTCAATGCGGGCGGCATTGGACATCTGCTTACCAGGGCATAATCGTAGAGGTACCAGCCCAAGAACAGGGGCTAGGTTTCTATTCCAATCTGTTTGTCATACCAAAGCCCATCGGCGATGTCAGACCAATTTTGGACCTAAAAGGTTTAAATGCTTACCTAAGGGTTCGCTCTTTCCGGATGGAATCCGTTCGGTCAGCAGCCGCCACACTCCAGAAGGATCTGGCTTCTATAGACAAAGGATGGTTACCTTCATGTACCAATCTTTCAGCCACATCAAAGATTTTTTACGCTTCGCAGTGATACAGCGTCACTTCCAATTCGTGGCGCTCCCCTTCGGGCTGGCTACGGCCACCGGGTATTCACAAAGGTCCTAGCTCCAATTCTAGTCAATCTAAGGATCCAAGGGGTCTCGGTCCTAGCATACCTGGACGACCTCTTAATCATAGATCACTCGCTTCCTTGGCTGGAATGCGCAGTAGCCCTCATGGTTCAGTACCTCGAGAGGTTCGGCTGGGTCCTAAACCGGGGAAAAATCAGCATTTCAACCTACAAAGCAGTTGGAATATCTCGGCATGAGATTAGACACAGAACAGCAAATCCTGCCCCTGGTAAAGGTCGAGGCTATCAAACAATTGATTCAGTTGGTTCTAAGCAAAAGAGAACCAACTATTCGCCTATGTATGCGATTACTAGGCAAACTAATGGCCATGTTCGAGGCGATACCGCACGCTTCCACACTCGCGTCCTACAGAAGCGAGGCGCTGTGGCTTAGTTGGTGAAAGTGCCTGTCTAGTAAACGGGAGATCCTAAATTCAGATCTCAGCAGTGCCTGCCGTGGCGTCCTTCCAAACAATTCTAGCAGCTTGCAGCAAGGGAGCAAAGGCCTTGGAGTTTCCTGTGACGCCGTCATTAAAGGTCCGGCAGAGTCTATGCTGGTGGTTAAACCCTCAGAACCTTCTGAAGGGGAGTCTTTCTGCCCAGTGGTCTGGAAGGCTAGAGAGCGGTCTTGAACGAGTTCACTCGCCAAGGAACTTGGGCAGAGGCGGAGAGGCAGCTGCCCATCAATATCTGGGAGATCGGAGCGGCTCGGCTAGCCCTCCTGGCATAGACATCCAGATTACAGGGGTCCTCGGTGAGAATTCATTCAGACAATGCCACAGCGGTGGCATATATGTGAACCACCAAGGGGGAACCAAGAGTCAAGCCACTCAGAGTGAGATGAGCTTGGGTTTTCGGTGGGCAGAGGTTTATGTACCCTGCATATCGGCGATATTCATTCCCGGGGTGGACAACCTGCAAGCGTACTTCCTAAGTCGCCAAACCCTGTCGCCGGGGGAGTGGTCTCTGCATCCACAGGTCTTTCAGACAATCTGCCAGAAGTGGGGAGTGCCAGACGTGGACGTCATGGCATCAGGATTCAACAAGAAGCTAGACAGGTTCATATCTCGAACGAGGGACCCTATGGCCTGCGTTGGTTTGCCCTTGGCATCAATCATAACTTCTATATGCATTTCCCCCGCTGCAGTTACTACCCCACCTGTTGCGCAGGATCATAGCACAGACCGGTTATCCTGGTAGCCCCAGCTTGGTACCGGAGGGCATGGTACTCACTAGTCCTGAAATTGGCAGCGGGAGGCCCTTGGACTCTTCCTCTATGGCCAGACCTACTCTCACAAGGACCGATCCTCCACCCTGCATTAGGGCGTCTAAATTTGACGGCCTGGCGGCTGAATCCCTAATTCTCAGGGGTAGAGGTCTGTCTGGGCAGGTAATCCCTACCCTCATTAAGGCTAGAAAGCCGGCCTCCAGGGTAATTTGTTACAGGGTTTGGAGGGCCTACGTAGGCTGGTGTGAGGCTAAGATGGGTTTCCCGCAAGTATACCATTGATAGAGTATTAAGTTTTCTCCAGCTAGGAGTGGATAAAGGCCTGGCATTAAGCACGATCTAGGGACAGATTTCAGCCTTATCAGTGTGGTTTCAGAGGCCGCTGGCCGCCCACTCGCTGGTTAAGACCTTCATACAGGGAGTCTTACGTGTTAATCCTCCGGTCAAATCATCACTTTGTCCATAGGACTTAAATCTTGTTCTGTCAACTCTACAGAAACAACCCTTTGAGCCGTTGGCTGAGGTACCTTTGGTTTTACTGACAAGAAAGTCGGTATTTCTGATCGCCATAGTTTCGGCCAGGAGAGTATCGGAATTGGCAGCCTTGTCTTGTAAGGAACCATATCTCATTTTACATAAGGATAGGGCGGTTTTCCGTCCTCATCCTTCCTTTCTACCAAAGGTTATATCCAGTTCCACCTGAACCAGGATGTGGTACTTCCATCCTTCTTTCCAAAACCCACCTCTAGAAAGGAGGGGTTGCTGCATACGTTGGATATTGTCAGGGCCATAAAGGCCTATCTTAAAGCTACAGAGAAGGTTCGGAGAACAGATGTGGTGTTCGTTTTACTGGAGGGGCCCAAGATGGGTCAGGCAGCTGCTTGATCCACCATCGCAAGATGGATTAAACAATTAATCGTTCAGGCCTACGGTTTGAAGAGGTTGCCTCCTCCTTTGTCGGTAAAGGCCCATTCTACCAGGGCCATGGGCACCTCCTGGGCAGCACGTCATCAGATCTCTATGGCTCAAATATGCAAGGCAGCAACGTGGTCGTCAGTCCACACGTTTACAAAATTTTTATCAATTGGACGTAAGAAGGAATGCGGATACAGCCTTTGGGCAGTCAGTACTACAGGCCGCGATTCAAGCTCCTCAGGATCTGAGGGGGCTCCCTTGATTTAGATTTGAGATTTACATTTCTTGACTAAGTTGGATTTATTATTATTTGAGTATACCTCTAAATTAAATCCTTTTTTGGAAGAGGTCTCCCTCCCCTCATTAAAGCATTGCTCTGTGTCCCGTGATGTACGAGAAAGAAAAAGAGATTTTTAAATACAGCTTACCTGTAAAATCTTTTTCTTGGAGTACATCACGGGACACAGAGCTCCCACCCCTCTTTTGGGGAACATTTTTGGGAGGCATACTGCTTGCTACAAAACTGAGGTACTTCCTCTATGGGAGGGGGTTATATAGGGAGGGGACTTCCTGTTTGAGATTGCCAGTGTCCACACCTGAAGGTACTCCATATAACCCATATAGTAATGAATATGCCGCTCTGTGTCCCGTGATGTACTCCAAGAAAAGGATTTTACAGGTAAGCTGTATTTAAAAATCTCTTTTTTTCTTTGGACGGCGCATGCGCCGTCCGTGGACGTTCCCAGTGCGCATGCGCAAAATCACGTCGCTTTTTCTCAATGTAAACGACGTGAACGTAACTTACGTCGAGCCCCATTCCCGAATGATTTACGCAAACGACGTAACCGACGTACAATTCGACGCTGTCCCATGTCCATGCTTAACATTGGCTACGCCTCCTATAGCAGGGGTAACCTTACGCCGCTCTAACGCTTATTTAAACGGCGTAAACTACGCCGCGCCGCCGCAAGTGCGTTCGGGAATTGGCGTAAATCGCTAATTTGCATATATTACGCAAAAAACGCCATAAGTGCCACCTAGCGGCCAGCGTAAATATGCAACTAAGATACGACGGTGTAAACGACTTACGCCGCTCGTATCTTAGAAGAAAGCCGGCGTCTTTTCTGAATAGCAAAAAACGATACGCCGGCTATTCTTAGTATTTACGCAGCGTATCTCTTGATACGCTGACGTAAATAACTTTTCTGAATCTGGCCCATAGTGTCTACAAAATAGGGGATAGATTTATGGCATTTTTATTTTTATTGTTTTTTTTTTTTTTTTACTAGTAATGGCGGCGATCAGCGTTTTTTTTTTTATCGGCACTTCTACATTATGGCGGACACATCGGACACTTTTGACACATTTTTGGGACCAATGACATTTATACAGTGATTAGTGCTATAAAAATACACTGATCACTGTATAAATTACACTGGCAGGGAAGGGGTTAACACTAGAGGGTGATCAAGGGGTTAAATGTGTTCCGTATAGTGTGTTCTAACTATGGGGGGGTCAGACTGACTAGGGGAAGAGAAAGATCGATGTCCATACATTATATGAACACACGATTAGTCTCTTTGCCCCTGAGAGAACCAAGATGTGTGTGTTTACACACACACACATTCCCGTTTCTCTAACGCGCAATTGCGGGTCATCGTTTCTGCCGGGCACTCGCATTGGCTCTGGGGACACGCTTCAGGCACCCACGCGCACCGCCGGAGGCGTCTTAAAGAGCCGACGTACAGCTATGACTGCTAGCGCAGGGGGGCCAGCCTGCCGCAGTATAACTGCGGCGGCTGGTCCGGAAGTAGTTAAAGGAGTTGTAAAGGAAAAAAAATTTTTGCCTAAAATTAATGATTCTGTTAAAAACAAGTAAATACCTATTAAATTATGTTCTCTCATTCACTTCCTGGTTTGCGGCGCTCGTTCATGTAAGAACTACATTTCCCAGTATGAATTGCGGCACGCCCAGTAATTCACACCTCCTTGAAGTCTCTAATGCCGCGTACACACGGTCGTTTTTTGCGATGAAAAAAAACGTTGTTTTTTAAAACGTCATTTAAATTGATCGTGTGTGGGCAAAACGCCGTTTTTTGTCTTCAAAAAAACGACCAAAAAAAAATTCCAACATGCTTGAATTTTTTGTGTCGTTTTTCAAAACGTCGTTTTTTGTTTCACAAAAAGTCACTGTGTGTAGCAAAAACTTTGTTTAAAACGACGTTTTTCAACCCGCGCATGCCCAGAAGCTAGTTATGAAGCGAGCTTCAATGGAAAAGAGTGGTGAACGTAACCTCGCTTTTTGTGAAAAAAACGATGGTGTGTATGCAACATCGTCTTTGAAAGTGACGTTTCAAAAACGTCGTTTTTTACTTCACAAAAAACGTCGTTTTTTTTCATCGCAAAAAACGACCGTGTGTACGCGGCATAACACATAGAGAGCATCCTGCTGCACAGATGTAGTTCTCAGGAGGGGGCGAGCACGTCACTGACCACCGCAGTAAAGCCTCCCTTCATGGTGGTGAGTAACAATCAGGCAAGCAGGAAGTGAACAGAACAGAGAAGAAATAGAGCAACTTCTGAGCAAAATGAACAATAAGGAAGTGTAAAGAGGCAGGTAAAGGATGCTTATTCTGAAAGAAACATTTTTTTCCTTTACAACCCCTTTAAATGGCCTGGGCAGGAAGGGGGTGAAATTGCCCGGTATTGAAGTGGTAAGTGATGCTATGTTACAAATGTAAGAGTCACAGTGGGTTTTATACAGTGTTTGCCTTTTTTTTGTTGTGTTATCATTGTACCTGCTTTAGTTTGCAGCTATGTTTTTGTGCCGAGGACTCACAATTACTATGTTTTCTCTCTCACAGGTAGCCCGTTATCTCTCCTCCTACTCTCAGGCTGCAGGGGACCTTTCTGCTGATAAGTTGAGGCTCCTCCATGATCTTTCCTCCTCCTCCATGGCAGAATACAAGCAGCTGATGTCGGAGTGGGACCAGAATGTGTTGTCGGAGGCAGAAATGAAAGAGCGACTGACCCAGCTGGTACAGAAAATGCAACTCTACCTCAGCCAGGCCCGCCATGTGTGTATGGAGTCCTGGGCCCGCTTCCACCCGCTTCGCATGATCTTCGGAAGCCTCATCCTCCTCATGTCATGCGTCGTCTCTTACATAGTCGCCGAAGCTGGATTGGCTATGAAGGTGTCTTATAGGAGTCTGCTGGGGTATCCGGTGTTTATCTCGCTGTTGCTGACTGTTGTACTCGGCCTGGGCACGTGGATGTCCTTCGTAGATATGGATTTAGTATCTATTTGTGCTTTAGGCACTATCATCTCTCAGCTCAGTTTCCTTTACATTTTCAGGTTGAAGAGGTATGCACAAAAGAGATGGTGGTCCCGGCCTTCCTCTCTCTTAGTGTCGGGGTCCTGCATTGTGCTCTTTTTCCGCTGCTGTACTCTGTTTTCGGACAGTTTTGTAGTGGCGGAGGGAAAGGCAGCTCAGTTTTTTCTCGCGTCTTTGCTCTTGGTGACAGTGGCCAAGCTACACTGGGATGGCAGACTGACCCTCCCAACTTTCACCCCGCTAGGAAGTGAATCTCTGAAGCCCTCACTTACACCTGGCTATAAGAAGGATGGATCCCGGCTGTTATTGTTACTTGCAGCCTTGGGGCTGTGCATTCGCCTCTCTAACTTCTTTCACAACTGCCGGGAAGAGACGCCGGAATGTCACCCGTCTGCTTTTCTGACTCCGCTGTTCAGTGTGCAGGATCCGGAAATAAAGAACTTTTCTTATATCTGTTGCGTCTTGTGCCTGGGGGTCATTATCTACCTCATCAGAAAGTGGCTGCAGCACTACGGAAACTTGAACAGCTCCTCCCCACTGGTGCTGTATGTCCGATGGGGGTTCCCGCTTATAGCGCTAGGGATTTCCTGCTTCTGGGCCCTTAGCTCTGGCGCAGAGGACACCTTTGCCAGGCTGCGGGAGCTCACACACCTAGCCCTGGTGGCTTTCCCCAGGGCCATATATATCTTTGCCGGAATGGGCATTTTGCTCACCCTGTGGAAACCAATGACAGTTTATATGAAGCAGAGCAAGGACCCCAGTGCGGACAACACAGTGACCACTTTTGGTGGTGCCCCGGGATCTCAGGCAGAGCTCCAGCATGTCATCCCACAGATCTACAGGAAGATGCAACGCACGCTAAAGAACCGGCTCCAGAATAGCAGAGAGGGAGAGGAAGGAAAGAAAGGAGCAGCACTGGAAGCCTATGGACTAGGCAGCGTATACTCTGCCGCAATGGTCATTACTCTGTCTCTGCTCACCCTTGTGCTTATAATGCTGCACAGTGAACGAATGACCCCTTCCTTCCTCCTCCTATTACTAGAGGCACTGGTCATTCTCCAGATCCATGGGCAGGTCTCCAATCTGTACTGGGCACCTGATGACAATGGTGAGTTAAAGTGGAACTTCAGTCAGATTGTAAAGTCTATTTCCCCCCCCTAATAAAAATAACACGTTATACTTACCTGCTCTGTTGCAGTGGATTTGCACAGAGCAGCCCGGATCCTTTCCTTCTCAGGTTCCTCTTCTGTGATCCTGGCCCCTCCCTGCTGTTCGGTGCCCCCACAGCAAGCAGCTTGCTATGGGGGGCACCTGAGCCGAGTCACAGCTCCTTCTGTCCATTCAGACACGGAGCCCCACCCCTTCTCTCCCCTGATTGGCTAGCTCAGGGCTCAACATTTCAAGCCCTGAGCTACTAGCCAGGCCTCAAGGGTTACTCGCCACCAGTTGTCCCACCCAGACCACCCCTAATTTCGCCCCAAACACGCTCTCATAAAATGACACTCAAATGTATTATGCAGAATTAAGTTATTAAAATAAATATTAACAACAACTATATCCATGCCCAAAAATGCAGGCTGCGTTTGCCCGCCTTGTGCCCACCAATGCAGCCTTGTGCCCACCATTCAGCTGTGTGCCCAGTGTCCACCATGCAGCCTTGTGCCCCTCCAATGCAGTCTTGTGTCCACCATGCAGCCATGTCCCCAGTGCCCACCAATGCAGCCATGTGCCCACCATGCAGCCGTGTGCCCACCAATGACTTTGATAGCAACGGGAGCCAATAGCGCCAATGCTGTGTCTCAGAGAAGCAGGAAGGAGAATCTTGGACAGCTGAGACACTCGTGAACATCGCTGGACAGAGAGGGACCTCAGGTAAGTGTTGGGGGAGGGCTGCTGCACACACAAGACATTTGATCTTAATGCATAGAATGCATTAAGATAAAAACAAACTTCTGCCTTTACAAGCCCTTTAAGTTCTGCTAGATCACTTCACACTGGCCCCTTTTGCAGGTATAGCTATGTAACACAGTAAAAATAGGTGTCTATACAGTTTAAAATCCAGTAATACTCTCTCGCCCTGCTCTGCAATGCTCAGTTGCTCTCCATTTTTAGGCACTGCTGAGTTTGTAGAGGCCGATCTGCTGACCGCCTTAAAGCAGAATTAAACCCTCTTATCCTTTAGCTCCCATTCACACCGAATGCAACTCTGAAATTGTGCGATTTCAAATCTGCAGGTCAGTGCGATTTCAGGTGCGACTTGCCTGACATCTGTGTCTGTGTCAGATGTCTATGTAAGTTGCAACTGAAATTGAAAAAAAGAACAATAACGCATGGTAAAAGGCTAGAGATGACTGACATTCAGATGATTAGAGTGGTATAAATACTATTGTTCTCTTTACTTTAGACTTGTTTTGTGTCCCGTGGTACGCGGTCATAGCCTGGGCTCTCGCTGCCACCCAGAGCTTCTACTCCACTGGTCACCAGCCCGTCTTCCCTGCCATTCACTGGAATTCGGCCTTTGTGGGCTTTCAGGACGGACACACAAACAACATAATCCCTGCACTGCTGGTTGCTGCCAACACCTTCTGCTCCAACATCCTCTTCTCAGGTAACAATGATTGCACGTCTCTAATCTGCAGAAATAATACAATAGCGCTAACAAATCAGAACAGAAAATGACTGGGAGTTAAGGGGAGGGCCAGTGCAATCGATAGAATATGGATTGTGCAAAGAGGCGACCCTATAACTTGCCGATAACTAAAAGACGTTAGGATCGGCCAAACCAATCAAATTGTAGCATGATTTCTTAGCCACTTGCTTACTGGGCACATATTCTCCCCCCCTGCCCAGGTGACATTTCAGCTTCCGGCACTGCGTCGCTTTAACTGACCATTGCGCGGTCGTGCGACGTGGCTTCCAAACAAAATTGACATCCTTTTTCCCCACAAGTAGAGCTTTCTTTTGGTGGTATTTGATCGCCTGTGCGTTTTTTATTTTTTGCGCTATAAACAAAAAAGAGCGACAATTTTGAAAAAATATATAATATTTTTTACTTGTTGCTATAATAAATATCCCAATTTAAAAAGTTTAGGGCGATACGTATTCTCCTACATATTTTTGGTAAAAAAAAATAAAAATAAATCGCAATAAGCGACTGGTTTGCGCAAAAGTTATAGCACCTACAAAATAGGGGACAGAATTATTATTTTTATTTTTTTTTATTACTAGAAATGGCGGCGATCTGCGATTTTTATTGCGACAGCGACGTTATGGCGGACACTTTTGACACATTTTTGGTGCCATTCACATTTATACTGCGATCAGTGCTATAAATATGCACTAATTACTGTATAAATGTGACTGGCATTGAAGGGGTTAACACTAGGGGGTGAGGAAGGGGTTAAATGTATTCCCTGCATTGTGTTCTAACTGTGGGGGGAGGGGGGGTGACTGGGGGGGGGTGACCGATCTGTGTCCCTATGTACAAGGGACACAGATCGGTCTCCTCTCCAGAGACAGGACGCTGTCTGTGTAAAACGGCAATGAGAGATGATCTCGTATGTTTACATATGAGATCATCTCTCATTGGCCACACAGAACGCATCGCAAACGGCCACTATGATTGGCCGTTCGCGGCGATCTGTGATTGGCTGTGTCCGAGGGGCACGGCCAACACAGAATTTCCCCGCTGCGCGCTCTGGAGCGCGCGCGGGGAAGGTGCTAGTGACAGGCCGTCAATTGACGGCCTGTTGGATATTTAGATCCGCGCTGGATCCGTCATTCGGCTATAGCGCGGTCTCAAGTAGTTAATCATGTGTTCATGGAGTTCTTATCCCAGAACAGTATACTATTCTCTCCAGTATATGGAGATAAAAAGAAGTGTGGCTGCAATATTTGGAGGACTCAGTGGCGGCCGCCCCCCTAATCCATGTACCCAGCCCCTAATCTACATGTAGGGCACTGGACGCAGGAATTCCAATAGGGTGTTTTTTTTTTTGAAGCACATAATTAGAGCCTGACGCTCTAAGTGGCTTAAAAAAAGGGTGGGCTTGGGGCGCAAAGCACTGCGCACCAAGCCCACTCAGTTGTGTGACAATAGCGAATAATTATTCATTATTGTCTTCCTGCTTCCCCTCCCGGCCAATCAGGAAGCAGGAGAAGTGCGATTGGCTGAGAGGAAAACCGATCATATTGGCCAGGCCGGGGGGAGGATGTACAGGAAGGTCCGGGACTCGAGAGATGGCACCCAGAGAGATCTCTCAGTGCTCTGTTTCTGCCAATTGAAAGCCTGACCGTGTAAATACCACCCGTGGCAGGGGAGGGGGGGGTGGTTTGTTTGCCTTTGCACCAGCCGCCATGGGTATGGCTGCAAAATGTTGTAGATAAAAGGCAGATGATAATGGGTGTGGCTTGTTGTGGGTGTGGTCTAACGGGTGTGGCATTCATTTGCTCTGTAAAATCTATATTTGGAGATTGTCTGATGTAAATGATATCTTCTCCCCTGAGGAAGCCGGATCCTGCCTACTGCTGCTATGGCCGTTCCTGTGTGAATCCCCCACCGGTCGGAGGAAGAGAGGGAAAAGAGAGACCCGAGAAGGGGAGAGTGAGGACGAGGACATGCCTCTAATGGAGATGAGGCTGAGAGAGAATCCTGACTGCTTCTCTGTGGCTCTGCTTCAGCTGGGGACCAAATACCTCTTCATCCAAGGAGTGCAGGTACTGAGCCAGCTAATAATATGACCATAATCACTTATTCATGTCCTGAGCCCAGTGGTACTGGGTCTGCACACACTCTTCATTCAGGAGTGCAAGTACCAAGCCAGCTAATATTTTGATCACAACCACTCATCATTCATGGAGTGCAGGTACTAAGCCAGCTAATACTGCGACCATACACACTCTTCATTCAGGAAGTGCAGGTACAGAGCCCAATTTTACTGTGCCTAAACACACCTTTCACCTGGGAGTGCGCAGGTACTGAGCCAGCTAATGTGATTATACACTTTCTTCATCCAGGGAGTACATGTATCAAGCCCAATGTTACTGTGACCACACACATTCTCCAGGGAGTTCAGGTACTGACCCTGCTGTTACTGTGACCACACATACTCTTCATCCAGGGAGTGCAAATACTGAGTCTGCTGTTCTTGTGACCACACATATTCTCCATATAGGGAGTGCAGGTACTGAGTCTGCTGTTCCTGTGACCACACATATTCTCCATCCAGGGAGTGCAAGTACTGAGTCTGCTGTTCTTGTGACCACACATATTCTCCATATAGGGAGTGCAGATACTGAGTCTGTTGTTCCTGTGACCAGACATATTCTTCATCCAGGGAGTGCAGGTACTGACCCCGCTGTTACTGTGTGACCACACATATTCTCCATACAGGGAGAGCAGGTACTGAGTCTGCAAGCACTGTTCATCCTGGGAGTTCAGTTACAAAGCCTCATCTTACTATGACCACACATACTCTTCATCCAGGGAGTGCAGATACCGAGTCTGCTGTTCCTGTGACCACACATATTCTCCATCCAGGGAGTTCAGGTACTGACCCCGCTGTTCCTGTGACCACACACACTCTCCATACAGGGAGTGCAGGTACTGAGTCTGCAAGCACTGTTCATCCTGGGAGTTCAGTTACAAAGCCTCATCTTACTGTTATCACACACACTCTTCATCCAGGGAGTGCAGATACCGAGCCCGATGTGAATGCACACTCTCAAATACCCTGGGAATGGAAATAAATATCGACAGAAACTATTTTTTGTGGCATTGTTAAAGGGGTTGTAAAGGATTTTTCTTTATCGTACATCACGGGACACAGAGCGCATAGCCATTACACTTGGGTTATATGGGTACCTTCAGGTGTGGACACTGGTGTAATCAATTTCACAGGAAGTTTCCTCCCTATATAACCCCCTCCCACTGGGAGTGCTTCAGTTTTTTCGCCAGTGTCTTAGGTGTTGGTCACGTCTAGCTGTCCCTCGGAGGTCTCGGGACCCAGGATAGCTAGCCGGATCCGTCCGAAGTGCTTCAAAGCCAAGGTGTACGGTACCCGGGCCCTGCTGGAGTGGGGTTTTGCCTATAATGCCTCTCCTTGGAGGGCTGGATTCTGGGCTCCAGTGCCTTAGTCTCTTCCAAGAACTAAACGCTACTGATGCCAGGATGCTATATAGGTCCAGGGGTGTGGGTTCCTTAACACAGGACCCCGGTCCCTGAAGGTCCAAGACAATACCCACGGAGATGGGGGAAGGCTGGGCCTCTTGCATTTTGCAATACCCTGCGGCGTGGAGCAGGTAAGAGGGAACCTGCGGGACTTGGTTCGACAGTAGGTATCCCCCTGGGGGTTCTGGGTTGGCTAATGGTATGCTTGGGCATCAGCCACTATCTCCACTATGTCTGTTGAGGCAGGATGGGATGTACTAATGTTTACCCAGATAACATGTAGATATATATATGCTTTTAAAAGATATGTATTTTGCTACTCCCCCCAGATTTGCCTGTTAGCATGATACTGCAGCCCCACGTGTATAGAGAGGAAGTGCTGACAAAACTCCTGTTTCCTAGGAAGCCTAGGGAGACAGCTTCCTCTATGTGTGCACTACAAAGATTAGTGGCTTACCAGGTGTCTGTGTTTCTAGCGCTGGTCCAGGCTTCTCCTCTGCTCTCTGCTTCCTCCATGTTGGTTTCAGCGTGGGGGGGCGGGGGCGCGCGCGCGCGTGCGTGCCGCCTTTTACAGCGTCAGCGTGCGTGGGGGGGGGCGGGCCAGCAGCGTCAGTCTCAGATAAAGAAAAAAAAAGCATTTCCTGGCTGGTCATTCCCTCCTGAGAGCAGTGGAGAGTGAGGACATAGAGCGCGCAGCTGAGCCAGTTCTGGCTAACAGTGACACCCAGTGGTGGTTTGTGGATCTTCAGGTCTGGACTTAAAAGTCCACACTGACCAGAAAAAAAAAATATATATATTTTTTTTGCTTAAAGGGACTCAGCCTTAGATCTGGTAGTATCTGAGTCGGTGCAACCTTGGACTCCAGCTAACGGGCATTGGTGTGGCAATACTCACAGGACTTTCCTCTGTATTGCCGCCTTCTCAGGCGTATGAAAATTTTGAAAAGATTTTACCATAGCCTGTCCTTATTAGTGTTTCACTTCTAGCTACAACAGTTGGGTGTTGGCTGTAGGGGTGTCTCAAGGTTGTGCAATGGCTCCCAAGGGATCAGGACCAGCTAAGGCTGCAAAAGGTGCCAAAAAAGTAAAGGGGTCTCCAACGGGGTCAGAGGATTTGGGCCAGGCTCCAGTGGTCCCACCCTCACCAGATAGACCACCGAACAGCATCGTGCAGGAGCCATTGAGGGTGCTAGGGGCAGAGGCAGCCCCCAATCAACCCATTCCCGTTTATGTTACGGAAGAAATGCTAGAATCCACCCTGGGTGGGCTAGAGAAAAGGTTAACTGCTTTAATTGCCCGCTCTTTGCCGGGTGGCAAACGGGCTAGATCCCCGTCACCTAAAACGGTGTGTTCAGATGCAGAGGTCCTCTCTTCGGAGGAATTGGACCCACAGGGGGATCAAGCGGACCTGAGTCCTGACGGGTCAGACATGGAAGATTCCACTATAGATGAAATTTTTTCGGCTTCTCAAGCAGAGAGTCTGTGGATCCAGTCTCTGACGGATATGGTTCGCACTGCTTTTAAACTTCCAGTGTCAGAACAATTAGCCCCCGCGGTATCCTCTTTAGGTTCCTTGAAGGCACCATTGAGTGGTGCATCTTTCCCGGTTCACCCCCTTCTGGAGAGTGTGATTTTTCAGGATTGGGCTCGACCTGATAGGATTTTTATCCCTCCTAAAAGGTTTACCATTCTCTATCCTATGGAAGAAGAATTTGCAAAGAAATGGGCACTCCCTACCGTGGACGCAGCCATTTCCTGCGTAAATAAATCCCTGACCTGTCCGGTGGAAAATGTCCAGGTGTTTAAAGATCCAGTCGACAAAAAATTGGAGACCCTACTGAAGGCTTCTTTTACCACAGTAGGTGCCGTGGTTCAGCCAGCAGTGGCAGCCATTGGCGTTTGTCAGGCTTTAAAGGATCAGACTAAACAGATATTAAAGGACATACCGGCTCAGCAAGCTCGTGAATTGGCTGACCTCCCAAGAGCTCTCTGCTTTGCAGTAGATGCTATTAAGGACTCCGTTCAACAGGCGTCCCGTTTATCTCTGCTGTTGGTTCATATGCGTCGCCTTTTGTGGCTAAAAAACTGGTCAGCAGAGGCACCCTGCAAAAAGCTTTTAGCAGGATTTCCCTTTCATGGTGGGAGACTATTCGGTGAAGACCTAGATAAATATATCCAGACCATATCAGGTGGTAAAAGTTCTTTCTTGCCCATCAAGAAAAGATCACGTGGGCCCGCATTTAAGCGACAGGCCTTCGCAGGCTCGGCCCCTTCAACTTCCCGTCAGTATCGACGGCCTCCCGGGCGTTCGGCATTTAATAGCCGCCCACAAGGACAAGCCACGACAGGCAAGAGGCCATGGTCTCGCAAGCCGGTTAAACCAGTCCTTAAGTCAGATTTATGAAGGGGCGCCCCCACTCTCTTGGGTGGGGGGAAGGCTTCGGTTCTTCTCCGAAGTGTGGAAGGCCAGAATTCCCGACTCTTGGGTAAGATCCGTGGTAACCACGGGCTACAAGCTAGAGTTTCGGGAAGTCCCCCCTCCTCATTTTCAGGGGTCAAATCTTCCAAGCGACCCATTAAAGAGGGCCTCTCTTGCAAAAGCATTGGATCGTCTCTTACTCCAAGGAGTAATCGTAGAAGTACCAACCCAGGAATGGGGTCTGGGATTCTACTCCAACCTTTTCATAATACCAAAGCCCAATGGCGATGTCAGGCCTATCTTGGACCTCAAACGCCTAAATCGCTTTCTAAACATTCAGACCTTTCGTATGGAGTCCATACGTTCGGTGGCAGCCAGCCTACATCAAGACGACTTTCTAGCATCTATAGACATAAAAGATGCGTATCTACACGTGCCAATCTACCCGGCACATCACAGGTTTCTTCGTTTTATGATACATCACCGCCATTACCAGTTCGTAGCCCTCCCTTTCGGGTTGGCAACAGCTCCGCGGGTATTCACAAAGGTGTTAGCCCCGGTGCTAGCCGTCCTAAGGACAGAAGGCATTTTAGTCTTGGCATACTTGGACGATCTTCTGGTTATCGACAGCTCAGCCTCCAACCTCAATCAGGCAGTAGGTCGCACAGTTCAGCATCTAGAGGAATTCGGATGGATTGTAAATCTAGAAAAATCGGTATTGAAACCCACAAGGCAGTTGGAATATCTAGGCCTTCGGCTAGATACAGACTGCCAGAGGATAATTTTACCTCAAGCAAAGATCAGATCAATAGCTCAAGCAGTTCAAATGATCTTAGGCAAGAAGAGGCCGACTATTCGCCTATGTATGCGACTGCTGGGGAAGATGGTGGCCGCCTTCGAGGCTGTGCCCTACGCCCAGATCCATACCAGATATCTTCAGGCAGCCATTCTCTCTGCTTGGAACAAGTCCATTCAGGCGTTAGATCGTCCGTTAGTGCTCTCCCCGAAGGTCCGGCGCAGCCTGTCTTGGTGGCTGGTCTCTCAAAATTTGTCAAAAGGGAAATCCTTTTGCCCCATCACGTGGAAGATAGTATCCACGGATGCCAGCCTGTTAGGTTGGGGGGCAGTTCTAGAAGAACAGACCCAGCAAGGGCTGTGGTCGGGGGCAGAGAAACTGCTTCCCATCAATATCTTGGAGATCAGAGCTGCTCGACTGGCCCTGATCGCCTGGACTCTCCCCCTTCAGGGTCTGCCAGTAAGGATACAGTCCGGCAATGCCACTGCGGTGGCATACATAAACCACCAGGGGGGCACGAAGAGCCCAGCAGCCCAAAGAGAAGTAAACCTGATTTTCTCATGGGCCAAAGCCCATGTACCCTGCATCTCGGCGGTGTTCATCCCAGGGATAGACAATTCTCAAGCAGATTTTTTGAGTCGTCAACCGTTGCTCCCGGGGGAATGGTCGCTTCACCCCCAGGTATTCCAAGAGATTTGCCAAAGATTCGGAGTCCCAGACGTGGACATTATGGCAACGAGATCCAACAAAAAGTTGGACAAATTCATATCCCGAGCCAGGGATCCCTCGGCCTACGGGACCGATGCCTTGGTTTGCCCTTGGCACCAGTTTTCTCTTCTGTATGCGTTCCCTCCACTGCAGATGATTCCCCGCCTTCTACGGAGGATCCGGGTGGAGCGCAGGCCTGTGATCCTGGTGGCCCCAGCCTGGCCCAGGAGGGCTTGGTACGCACTCATCGTGAAGATGTCAGTCGGGGCGCCGTGGCCGCTCCCCCTGCGCCCAGATCTACTGTCTCAAGGCACAATCTGCCATCCTGCTTCACAGCAGCTAAATTTGACGGCTTGGCGGCTGAATCCCTAATTCTTAAGGGCAGAGGCCTCTCAGATCAGGTCATATCTACGTTGATTCAGGCTAGGAAACCGGTCTCCAGAAAGATTTATTACAGAGTCTGGAGAACCTATGTGGAGTGGTGCGAGTCTCAAAAATGGCATCCTCGAAAGTTTTTTATTGACAGGATCTTGCGATTCCTCCAGGTTGGCGTTGACAAAGGGTTGGCGCTTAGTACTCTAAAGGGGCAGGTGTCGGCTTTATCAATATGGTTTCAAAGACCCTTGGCCATCCATTCGCTTATGAAAACCTTCTTGCAGGGGGTCTTGCATGTGAATCCCCCTATTAGAGCTCCCCTCTGCCCCTGGAATTTAAATCTGGTCTTGTCAGCTTTACAAAGGCAACCGTTTGAACCTCTGACAGAAATCCCTCTTGTGCTACTAACCCGAAAGTTGGTTTTCTTGGTGGCTATGGCTTCAGCCAGAAGGGTTTCCGAGCTGGCAGCCTTGTCATGCAGGGAGCCATACCTTATTCTGCATAAGGACAGAGTTGTTCTGCGGCCTCAACCTTCTTTCCTTCCTAAGGTCATATCCAGTTTTCACTTGAATCAGGACCTAGTCCTACCATCCTTCTTTCCTACTCCCCAGTCCAGAGAGGAAAGACGGCTTCATACTTTGGACGTGGTTCGAGCCATGAGGGTCTATCTCAAGGCTACAGAGAAGATTCGGAAAACAGATGTGCTTTTTGTTCTTCCGGATGGCCCCAAGAAGGGTCAGCCGGCTGCCAAGTCTTCCTTGGCTAGGTGGATTAAGCAGCTGATTTTTCAGGCCTATGGTCTGAAGCGCGTTCCACCTCCCTTATCAGTTAAAGCCCATTCTACGAGGGCCATGAGTGCCTCCTGGGCGGCACACCATCAGATCTCTATGGCACAGGTTTGCAAGGCGGCAACCTGGTCTTCCGTACATACGTTTACTAAATTTTATAAGTTGGACGTTGCAAAGGGTACGGACGCAGCTTTTGGGCAGGCGGTCCTACGGGCAGCAGTATAGAATCCTCTGGCCCGGTTCACGCCCCCTTGTTTTTCTGTTGGTGGAGCCATGTTTTCTCCTGACAATGTTTTTATTTGGCTATTCTTGGCCTTACGGTCTACCTCCCTTCATAGAGCATTGCTTTAGGACATCCCAAGTGTAATGGCTATGCGCTCTGTGTCCCGTGATGTACGATAAAGAAAAAAGGATTTTTAATAAACAGCTTACCTGTAAAATCCTTTTCTTGAAGTACATCACGGGACACAAAGCTCCCACCCCTCTTTTGGGGAACATTGTGTAACCTCGGGAGAATTGCTTGCTACAAAACTGAAGCACTCCCAGTGGGAGGGGGTTATATAGGGAGGAAACTTCCTGTGAAATTGATTACACCAGTGTCCACACCTGAAGGTACCCATATAACCCTAGTGTAATGGCTATGCGCTCTGTGTCCCGTGATGTACTTCAAGAAAAGGATTTTACAGGTAAGCTGTTTATTAAAAATCCTTTTTTTTTGTTCCTAAATATCTTCCTTTACCTTAGTGCAGTCCTTCACTTACCTCATCCTACCATTTTGCTTTTAAATGTCCTTATTTCTTCTGAGAAATCCTCACTTCCTGTTCTTCTGTCTGTAACTCCACGCAGTAATGCAAGGCTTTCTCCCTGGTGTGGAGAAAGCCTCTTGAGGGGGAGGGGGCGAGCAGGACAGTCAGGACACTCTCTACTTTGCAGATAGAGAAAAGGAGCTTTGTGTAAGTGGGCGTCCTGACTCCTGACACTCCTGCTCGCCCCCTCCCCCCCTCAAGAGGCTTTCTCCACACCAGGGAGAAAGCCTTGCATTACTGTGTGGAGTTACAGACAGTGAAGGAGGACTGCACTAAGATAAAGGAAGCTATTTAGGTTTTTTTTTTTACCTTTACAACCCCTTTAATCTTTTCTATATTTGGACAGTTGTCACCTTTTAATCAACAATTGATGGCAACAGGATTTGTGGAAACTCACTCGAAAGCAATTGGTTACTAATTGATTATTGGTCTAACATTGGCATGCTTTATACTACCAGCCAATCTGTAGACATTTATAGGGCTGGTAAAGTAAAATGAAGCCTAAGTCCCCTTTTACATTTAGGGCCCTTTCACACTAGCGGACCGTTCGTCCGCTCATTACAAGTCCGTTTACGGACTTGTAATGGGCCCCTATGGGAACGGATCCGTTAGCGGATGATGCATCCGCTAACGTCCGCCAGATCCGCATCCGTTTTTGCGGACAGAAGAATGTCCTATTTTTCTTCCGTCCGGCCAAACGGATCGGATGCAAACGGACAGACGGTCCGTTTCCATCCGACTCCCCATAGGGGAGAGCGGAGGAGAGACAGGGCGGTCCCTGCACAGTGTGCGGGGACCGCCCTGTCCGCCGACAGCTGAGCGGAGACCCCTGCTGAGCTGACGGACACACGGAGCGGACCAAAAAACGGACCGCTCCGTGTGTAAGGAGCCTAATACGACTTGTCCCACAATTTTGGACTGCAAAATCATATGACGAGTCATTCTCCATTATTTTCAATGACTTCCATTCATACTGGCACCACTTTAAGTGGTGCCTACTTCAAAGTAGTCCTTGCACTACTTTGGTCTGATTTTTATGCCACTTACACAGGCATTCATTGAAATCGCCGCCGCGAATTGCTGTAAAATCGCGGCCGAAAATCGTGGTAAAATCATGCGACTTTGAAGTCGTACAAGTGTGAAAGGTGTCTTACTTTAACACCTGGATGTAACCCCACTGCCAGACAAACATGGGCTTTGACTATCGCAACTAAAAAGATTCGGAGCAGTAATTCAGTTTGATAATCATTCTTTTTAAACTCATGTTTGCTTTTTGTTTCCTTACAGCTCCTGTCCTGTGTCTGTGCGGCTATGATTCTTCGGCGGCATCTTATGGTGTGGAAAGTCTTCGCTCCAAAGTAGGTTAAAGGCTACTTGTATCTGAAACGACCACATACATGTCCTTAAAGCGGAGTTTCACCCTAAATATAAGATCTCCCATGCGCTTCAGCATACTGGCGTCAGCGCCAGTATGCTGGGTTTTTTTTTTTTTTATAGCACACTTACTGTTTTATCGTAGAAATCCTTTTCTGTCCCCCGCGGTGGACGGCGCCAGTACAGCGCGTCACATCTTCCTAAGATACCCGATATGGACTCGGGTATTTCCGGCGCTATGCGGCGCCTGCGCACAGACCTAGGAGCTGACTGCGCAGGCGCCGTATTTCTCCGAGTCCTATTTCGGAGAAATACGGCGCCTGCGCAGTCAGCTCCTAGGTCTGTGCGCAGGCGCCGCATAGCGCCGGAAATACCCGAGTCCATATCGGGTATCTTAGGAAGATGTGACGCGCTGTACTGGCGCCGTCCACCACGGGGGACAGAAAAGGATTTCTACGATAAAACAGTAAGTGTGCTATAAAAAAAAAAAAAACCCAGCATACTGGCGCTGACGCCAGTATGCTGAAGCGCATGGGAGATCTTATATTTAGGGTGAAATACCGCTTTAACCACACATAGAAAAAACCTTACCTTTCTATGAATACAGGACAGGAAGATGTTTAATTCTAGGTTGTTGTCCCTGGAGGAAGGGTGTCCCAATTTCTAGTTAGAAGGTTTTTCCAACTAAAGAAGCTGGAAAACAGACTTGTATAAGGAGGGGATTCTTTTTGTATGGCAAATGACAATATCACTCATGATCCTCAGGGATTCACTGCATGAAGCAGCCCCACATTCAGGGATTCACTGCATGAAACAGGGCCCCACACTCAGTGATTCACTGCATGAAATGGCCCCAGATTCAGGGATTCACTGCATTAAATGGCCCCAGATTCAGGGATTCACTGCATGAAACAGGGCCCCACATTCAGGGATTCACTGCATGAAACAGGGCCCCACATTCAGGGATTCACTGCATGAAACAGGGCCCCACATTCAGGGATTCACTGCATGAAACAGGGCCCCACATTCAGGGATTCACTGCATGAAACAGGGCCCCACATTCAGGGATTCACTGCATAAAACAGGGCCCCACATTCAGGGATTCACTGCATAAAACGGGGCCCCACATTCAGGGATTCACTGCATAAAACGGGGCCCCACATTCAGGGATTCACTGCATGAAACAGGGCCCCACATTCAGGGATTCACTGCATGAAACAGGGCCCCACATTCAGGGATTCACTGCATGAAACAGGGCCCCACATTCAGGGATTCACTGCATGAAACAGGGCCCCACATTCAGGGATTCACTGCATAAAACAGGGCCCCACATTCAGGGATTCACTGCATAAAACGGGGCCCCACATTCAGGGATTCACTGCATAAAACGGGGCCCCACATTCAGGGATTCACTGCATGAAACAGGGCCCCACATTCAGGGATTCACTGCATAAAACAGGGCCCCACATTCAGGGATTCACTGCATAAAACAGGGCCCCACATTCAGGGATTCACTGCATAAAACGGGGCCCCACATTCAGGGATTCACTGCATGAAACGGGGCCCCACACTCAGGGATTCACTGCATTAATGGTCCCAGATTCAGGGATTCACTCCATAAAACGGGGTTCCACATTCAGGGATTCACTGCATGAAACAGGGCCCCACATTCAGGGATTCACTGCATGAAACGGGGCCCCACACTCAGGGATTCACTGCATGAAATGGCCCCAGATTCAGGGATTCACTGCATGAAACGGGGCCCCACATTCAGGGATTCACTGCATGAAACGGGGCCCCACATTCAGGGATTCACTGCATGAAACGGGGCCCCACATTCAGGGATTCACTGCATGAAACGGGGCCCCACACTCAGGGATTCACTGCATGAAACGGGGCCCCACACTCAGGGATTCACTGCATGAAACGGGGCCCCACATTCAGGGATTCACTGCATGAAACGGGGCCCCACATTCAGGGATTCACTGCATGAAACGGGGCCCCACATTCAGGGATTCACTGCATGAAACAGGGCCCCACACTCAGGGATTCACTGCATTAATGGTCCCAGATTCAGGGATTCACTCCATAAAACAAGGGTTCCACATTCAGGGATTCACTGCATGAAACAGGGCCCCACATTCAGGGATTCACTGCATGAAACGGGGCCCCACACTCAGGGATTCACTGCATTATTGGTCCCAGATTCAGGGATTCATTCCATAAAACAAGGCCCCACATTCAGGGATTTAATGCATGAAATGGCCCCAGGTTCAGGGATTCACTGCATGAAACGGGGCCCCACACTCAGGGATTCACTGCATTAATGGTCCCAGATTCAGGGATTCACTCCATAAAACGGGGTTCCACATTCAGGGATTCACTGCATGAAACAGGGTTCCACATTTAGTGTCGTCGTCCTTTGTGTTTTCCTCCTTTGTGTCCTCCTCCGCGTCCTCCCCCTCGGTGTCCCCCTCCGCGTCCTCCATGGCGTCCCCCTCCGTGTCCTCTTCTGCTCCCCCTTTTCTCCTCTGGTCCCCCCTGCCCCACATCTGTCAGGATAGAAAGCCGATAAAGGAGTCGGTAAATGTGTAATTTACCGACTCCTTCCTTTTTCGAAAGCAGTGATCACCATCTCTGTCCATTCATAACTGAGCATCGTTAACTTTGTTTTTACGATGCCACAGTCCACGCCTCATCAGTTACACCTATCGGTGCCCATCAGTGCTGCATATTAGTGCTACTGTCACATGGCATTAAACATTTTTTTATCGGTAATCGGTATCGACGAGTACTTGAAAAAAAGTATCGGTACTTGTACTCAGCCTTAAAAAAGTGGTATCGGTGAAACCCTAGTCTATAGTATCCCTTGTTCAGTATTGCATTTATAGTATCCCTTGTTCAGTATTACCTCTATAGTATCCCTTGTTCAGTATTACCTCTATAGTTTCCCTTGTTCAGTATTACATTTATAGTATCCCTTGTTCAGTATTACCTCTATAGTATCCCTTGTTCAGTATTACCTCTATAGTATCCCTTGTTCAGTATTACCTCTATAGTATCCCTTGTTCAGTATTACATTTATAGTATCCCTTGTTCAGTATTACCTCTATAGTATCTCTTGTTCAGTATTACCTCTATAGTATCCCTTGTTCAGTATTACATTTATAGTATCCCTTGTTCAGTATTACCTCTATAGTATCTCTTGTTCAGTATTACCTCTATAGTATCCCTTGTTCAGTATTACATTTATAGTATCCCTTGTTCAGTATTACCTCTATAGTATCCCTTGTTCAGTATTACATTTATAGTATCCCTTGTTCAGTATTACCTCTATAGTATCCCTTGTTCAGTATTACCTCTATAGTATCCCTTGTTCAGTATTACATTTATAGTATCCCTTGTTCAGTATTACCTCTATAGTATCCCTTGTTCAGTATTACATTTATAGTATCCCTTGTTCAGTATTACCTCTATAGTATCCCTTGTTCAGTATTACATTTATAGTATCCCTTGTTCAGTATTACCTCTATAGTATCTCTTGTTCAGTATTACCTCTATAGTATCCCTTGTTCAGTATTACATTTATAGTATCCCTTGTTCAGTATTACCTCTATAGTATCTCTTGTTCAGTATTACCTCTATAGTATCCCTTGTTCAGTATTACATTTATAGTATCCCTTGTTCAGTATTACCTCTATAGTATCTCTTGTTCAGTATTACCTCTATAGTATCTCTTGTTCAGTATTACCTCTATAGTATCTCTTGTTCAGTATTACCTCTATAGTATCCCTTGTTCAGTATTACCTCTATAGTATCCCTTGTTCAGTGTTACCTCTATAGTATCCCTTGTTCAGTATTACATTCATAGTATCTGTAACGGTCAACACCGTTTACGATCTTCCATCAACCCACCCAAGACAGCTTATCCGACACTCCGACAACCCATGCAGACAGGATCCATTCCATTTCCCAAATAACAAGACTCACAGCTCTGTTTCTGGTTTCAAAATGTATGAATACTTTTAATGGTAACTCTCAGTCTTATATAGTTACAAACATGTCACAGGGACAATGAAACTCTCAACCCCCCCCAACCTCACACAAGGGGGCTTCAATACACCTTCAGATGGACTAATTACTAATCATTATCTAGCCAGACATTCTGTCACCGCAGAGGAGGTAATTACTACAGTTAACAAGTCACATTCTACATCTTATCATCAAATATATTCTTCACACCAAACAGTATCATTAGCATACACAATGAAATATCTTAGAAGCAGATCTAATTAACACAATGGACACAGAATGCAATCAGAGCAAGACACTTTGACATCCCAGTAGCAGACTTAATTAGCATCTCAACAGCCTAGGTTAAGCACTAAAGGAGGCATTCTATTGACCGGTTGTGGGTCAGCATAAAATCACCTGTAGAATGTCCAGATCTCCTGCAATACATTAATTATCATTTCTCAGCCATCCTATGCCTAAAAGGGGCACAGGATGACCCTAGACCCAAGAGTCATTAGTGACGCTGGCACAGGAGTACCCCCCTCCTTCAAAAGTCTCTGGGTATCACGGGCCATTCTGTTACAGTATCCCTTTAACTTCTTGTCCTCTTCTTGTCTCTCAGGTTCCTGTTTGAAGCTCTGGGCTTCACAATCAGCAGCATCTTTATGGTGTGTGGGATTGCACTGGTTCTGCGGGTGGACTGTGTCGTTCGTGACTGGTTCCGGAGGCTCTTGGTCCAGCAGAGCAGGTAGCAGCGGAGGATGGACCGAAACACTGCTCAGAACTCACTCAGTGCCTTTCCCAGTCCAGGCTGTGGGCTGCTGCACTAATTCCACTCCGCCAGCTGGCAGAACCCCGGACCTTTACGCCACATTTGTTTCATCTGTCTATTCGGAGGATTTGCCAAGAGACGGCAGTAGCTTAGACTCGCCTGGTGTTATCAGCAGCCATTTTCTGACGGCTCTCCTGTCAAGTTTTCCATGATATCTCCCCTCAAGTATCTATTGTCAAGCAAACAGTCCACTATCATTGCTGCAACATGGAGATCGGTGAGGGTGAACTGCATCTTACTGGAGAATAAATGTAGCTTTTGGGAGAGCAGAGTTAAAAAAAAAAAAAACATTCATAGAAGAACATTTACCAACCACTGCCAAGAGCTTGCCATAGGCGTTCAATACGTCACCAGTGACCGCACAATAAAGATTGCTTGAGTGTATGTGTGCAAGTGGTGCTGGAGTCTTCAGAAATAAAGGGAATCTCGTGCTACATTATTATTGGGGTTCCTCTTGTATGCATCACACCAGGGAAACCTATCAAAACAGACACAGAGAGACAAGGCAGAAAATATTTGTATTTTTTGTACTCGCCATGAAATCTTACTGTGCATTCATTGAAGGACACAGTGGAGACCTTAACCACCTAAGCCCAGGACCATTATGCAGCTAAAGGACCTTGCCCTTTTTTGCGATTCGGCACTGCGTTGCTTTAACTGACAATTGCGTGGTCCTGCGACGTGGCTCCCAAACAAAATTTGCGTCCTTTTTTCCCCACAAATAGCTTTCTTTTGGTGGTATTTGATCACCTCTGCGGTTTTTATTTTTTGTGCTATAAACAAAAATAGAGCGACAATTTTTTTTTTTTGCTATAATAAATATCCCCAAAAAAAGATATAAAAAAAGGGATTTTTAAATACAGCTTACCTGTAAAATCCTTTTCTTGGAGTACATCACGGGACACAGAGCGGCATATTCATTACTATGTGGGTTATATGGAGTACCTTCAGGTGTGGACACTGGCAATCTTCAAACAGGAAGTCCCCTCCCTATATAACCCCCTCCCCTAGAGGGAGTCCCTCAGTTTTGTAGCAAGCAGTATGCCTCCCAAAATGGTCACCCAAAAGAGGGGTGGGAGCTCTGTGTCCCGTGATGTACTCCAAGAAAAGGATTTTACAGGTAAGCTGTATTTAAAAATCCCTTTTTCTTTATCGTACATCACGGGACACAGAGCGGCATATTCATTACTATGTGGGATGTCCGAAAGCAATGCTTTAATGAGGGGAGGGAGACATCTTCCAAAGAAGGATTCAATTTAGAGATAAACTCAAATCATAATAATAATTCCAACTTAGTCAAGAAAAAAAAATTTTTTTTTTTTTTTTTTATAACCAAGGGTGTTTCTGATCCCGAGGATTTCAAACTGCAGCCTGTAGTACTGCCTGTCCAAAGGCAGAATCCGCATTCCTTCTCACGTCTAGTTGATAAAACCTTGTAAACGTGTGGACTGATGACCACGTTGCCGCCTTGCATATCTGAGCCATAGAGATCTGATGGTGTGCTGCCCAAGAGGCGCCCATGGCCCTGGTAGAATGGGCCTTTACCGACAACGGAGGAGGCAACCTCTTCAACCCGTAGGCTTGAATGATTAATTGTCTAATCCATCTTGAGATGGTGGATTTTGCAGCTGCCTGCCCCTTCTTGGGGCCATCTGGTAGAACGAATAACACATCTGTTTTCCGGATCTTTTCTGTAGCTTTAAGATAGGCCTTCATGGCCCGGACAATATCCAAGGTATGCAGCAACCCCTCCTTTCTAGACGTAGGTTTTGGAAAGAAGGATGGAAGTACCAAATCCTGGTTTAAGTGAAATTTGGATATAACCTTTGGTAGAAAGGAAGGATGGGGCCGGAGAACTGCCCTGTCCTTATGCAGAACAAGATATGGTTCCTTACATGATAAGGCTGCTAATTCTGACACTCTCCTGGCCGAAACTATGGCGACCAAGAAAACCAATTTTCTTGTCAGTAAGAGTAAAGGAATCTCAGCCAAAGGCTCAAAAGGCTGTTTCTGTAGAGTGGACAGGACAAGATTTAGGTCCCAAGGACAAACTGGTGCCTTGACAGGAGGATTAATACGCAAGACCCCCTGTAAGAAGGTCTTTACCAGCGAGTGGGTGGCCAGCGGCCTCTGAAACCACACTGACAGAGCCGAGATCTGTCCTTTGATTGTGCTTAGTGCCAGGCCTTTATCCACTCCTAGCTGGAGAAAACTTAACACCCTATCAATAGTATATTTGCGGCAATTCCATCTTTTGGATTCACACCAGCCTATATAGTTCCTCCACACCCTGTAATAAATTACCCTGGAGACCGGCTTTCTAGCCTTAATCAGGGTAGGGATTACCTGCCTAGACAGACCCCTACCCCTGAGAATCAGGGATTCAGCCTCCAGGCCGTCAAATTTAGACGCTGTAATGTAGGGTGGAGGATCGGACCTTGTGAGAGTAGGTCTGGTTGTAGCGGAAGAGTCCAAGGGTCTCCCACTGCCATATTCAGGACTAGCGAGTACCAAGCCCTCCGGGGCCAAGCTGGAGCTATTAGAATGACTGGCTTGTGCTCCACTCTGATCTTGCGCAACAGGCGGGGGAGTAACTGTAGTGGAGGAAATGCATATAGAAGTTTGAATTGATGCCAAGGGCAAACCAACGCATCGGTTCCGCAGGCCATAGGATCCCTCGCTCGCGACACGAACCTGTCTAGTTTCTTGTTGAACCTGGATGCCATTATATCTACGTCTGGCGTTCCCCACCTCTGGCAGATTGTCTGAAAGACCTGGGGATGCAGAGACCACTCCCCTGGCAACAGACTCTGGCGACTTAAGAAGTCTGCCTGCAGGTTGTCCACTCCGGGAATGAATATCGCTGAAATGCAGGGTACATGAACCTCTGCCCATTGAAAAATCAAGTTCACTTCCCTTTGAGCGGCCTGGCTCCTGGTTCCCCCTTGGTGGTTTATGTATGCCACCGCCGTGGCATTGTCTGACTGGATTCTCACCGGGAACCCCTTTAATCTGGAGGTCCATGCCAACAGGGCTAGGCGAGCAGCTCTGATTTCCAAGATATTGATGGGGAGCTGCCTCTCTGCTTTCACCCAAGTTCCCTGGCGGGAGAACCCCTCGAAGACCGCCCCCCAGCCTGCCAGGCTGGCGTCTGTGGTAACTACCTTCCAGACAACAGGGCTGAAGGATCTTCCCTTTAGAAGGTTCTGAGGGTTCAACCACCAGGCCAGGCTTTGTCGGACCCTTGATGATAGCGTCAAAGGGGACTCTAAGGCATGTGCCCTCTTGCCCCAGGCTGCTAGAATGGCTGCCTGTAGGACGCGAGTGTGGATCTGAGCGTATGGTACTGCCTCGAATGTGGCCACTAGCTTGCCTAGTAATCGCATACACAGGCGAATAGTTGGTCTTTTCTTGTTTATAACCAACTGAACCAACCCCTTGATCGCCCTGATCTTTACAAGGGGCAGGAACACCTTTTGACGTTCCGTGTCTAACCTCATGCCGAGGTATTCCAACTGCTTTGTAGGCTGGAATGCTGACTTTCCCTGGTTTAGGACCCAGCCGAATTCTTCGAGGTACCGAACCGTGAGGTTTACTGCCTTCTGCAGACCCGTCCGTGAATGATCTATAATTAAAAGGTCGTCCAAGTATGCTAGGACTGTGACTCCTTGGATTCTTAAATTGGCCAGAACTGGGGCTAGGATCTTCGTGAATACCCGGGGGGCCGTGGCCAGCCCGAAAGGGAGCGCCCTGAATTGGAAGTGTCGCTGCCCGACCGCGAAGCGTAAAAACCTTTGATGCGACTGAAAGATTGGTACATGAAGGTAAGCATCTTTTATGTCTATGGAGGCCAGAAAATCGTCCTTCTGAAGCGCGGCGGCTGCTGACCGGATGGATTCCATCCGGAAGGACCGCACCCTTAGATAACCGTTTAACCTCTTTAGGTCCAAAATTGGCCTGACATCGCCGTTGGGCTTTGGTATGACAAAGAGATTGGAATAGAAACCTAGGCCTTGCTCTTGGGCTGGCACTTCTATAATTACGTCCTGGCAAAGCAGGTGATCCAAAGCTGCCAGCATTGAGGCCTTCCTTGCTGGATCCCTTGGTAGCCTTGATTCTTGAAAATGAGGCGGAGGATACCTTAGAAACTCCAGTCTGTAACCTGTGGTTACAGATGCCCGGACCCACTTGTCGGGGATCTTGGCTTCCCAAACTTCTGAGAAGAGACGAAGCCTTCCCCCCACCCGTGAGAGTGGGGGCGCCCCTTCATAAGGCAGACTTAGGGGCTGTCTTTGACGGTTTGCGATACCACGGCTTCTTACCCCCAGGGGTTTGTCCCTGCGATCTACTGTTACCGTTGGATCGCGCAGGCGGCCGTCGATACTGCCTGGAATTAGAGGGCCCCGAGACAGGAAAAAGCTGCCTTCTAAATGTAGGAGCCCGGAATGTCTTTTTGACCGGTAAAAGGGTACTCTTGCCATTTGAAATAGTCTGAATATATTTATCCAGATCCTCTCCGAAGAGTCGTCCTCCATGGAAGGGAAATCCTGCCAGAAGCTTTTTGCATGGGGGTTCTGCCGCCCAGTTCTTCAACCATAAGAGCCTTCTCATGTGTACCAAACATAGTGATAAACGAGAAGCCTGCTGGATGGAATCTTTTATAGCATCTACCGCAAAACACAGAGCTCTGGGAATGTCAGCAAACTCTTCTGCTTGTTGGGTAGGCATGTCTTTTAACATCTCTTTTGTCTGGTCTTTTAATGCCTGACAAACTCCAATTGCAGCTACCGCTGGCTGCACCACTGCTCCTGCCGTAGCAAAGGATGCTTTTGAAAGTGTTTCTAATCTTTTATCAACCGGATCTTTAAACATATGTATGTTTTCCACCGGGCAAGTTAGTGATTTATTCACACATGAGATGGCTGCATCCACTACTGGGAGCCTCCATCTCTTGGAGAATTTTTCCTCCATGGGATAAATGACCGCAAATCTTTTCGGTGGCAGAAAAACCCTGTCCGGCCGTACCCAATCCCGAAAGATCAATTCCTCCAAGAGAGGATGGACCGGAAACACTGCGTTGCTTAACGGGGCTCTCAAAGAGCCCAGAGAGGATACCGGAGGAACCTGAGGTTCTGGCAATGGCAAACTAAATGCCGATCGGACCATGTCCGTCAAAGACTGTACCCACAGTCTCTCTGTCTGGGAGTCTGAAAATGGTTCCTCCGAGGTAGACCCCTCCATCCCTGAACCCTCTTGGTTCAGGTCCAGTTGATCCTCCTGTGATTCTAATTCCTCCGGAGAGAGAATCTCAGCATCTGAGGATACACCCCCTGGTGATGGGGATCTAACCCGTTTCTTACCAGGAATAGCTCTAGCGATCAATGCTGCTATTCTCTCTTCTAGCCCCCCTAGGGATACGGCTAGCATCTCCTCTGTGATAAACACAGGGCTGGGCTGATCTGGGCCAGCCTCCGCACCAGATCCCCCTAATGGCTCATCCAAGGCGCTTCTTAAATTAATAAGCTGCGGGGAAAGAATCGGCATATCAGAATCAGAAAGGGAACCCTTTTGTTTTTTGGTCTTTTTTGTACCCTTTGACCCCGAACCCTTGGAAGCCATAATACAAAATCGAGGGACTCCGCCCACACAACAGACTGTAGTGGCCAGGAGTACAATTCCAGAGTTTAGGGGAGAATAGATCACTAGTGTCCCCACAAACTGATGGGCCCGTATGTTGGTCTTTTTTCTTTTTTTTTTTTTTTTTTTTTTTTAAATAATTATATATTATATATTTTCTTTGACCATATACAATGACCCTAATTTAAGTTTGCCAGCCTCCAACCTGCTGTCAAATAAGGGGGATTTTTTGGCTTAACAATAAAGACATTGGGACAAAGTCCATATGTACTACCCCTCTTCCGCCACCGGGAGTCACTGTTCTGCCGCCCTGCGTCCTCTCCTTGAAAAAATCAGCCACAGACTGAGCCCTGACAAGGCCTGCTGTCTATAACAGCAGAAGGGCGCGCCCCTGTATGACGCCGCAGGCCCGCCCCCCCCCGCCCTCCTGTCTGGATGGCGCGAAACCGTCAATAAGACGCGCGCGTGCACGCGCGCGCGCGCGTACCCGGAAACAGGAAGAACATGGAGGAGCCGCGCTGCTGGAGATCCATGGCGCAGAAACGGCGGCAGATTCAAAACTCCCGGCCAGGTAGGACTCTCTCAAGGCCCCTAAGGATCCTTTACTAGCCTCTAGGAAGAAACAGCAGGTTAGCTAGCAACACCTTTAGACAGGGGGGCCTAGTGATGGGGGGAGAAAGGGTGTCATCCTGTCTCTTAGACATAGTGATCACGGTTGCCCATGCAGAGCATACTCAGGCTATCCCCCCTTTTAGGTTACCCCGGGGAGCCTGCTGTCGAACCAAGTCCCGCAGGCTCCCCCTTACCTGCTCCATGCTGCAGGATGTTTGACCAGCAAACTGATCCAGTCTTCTCCCATCTCCGTGGGTAGCGTAGTAGACCTTCAGGCCCTGGGGTCCTATGAAGGTACCCACTGTCCTGGACCTATATAGCACCCTGGCAAAACAGGAACCTTATGGTTTTTTGCAAACTCCAAGTCCTGGGCCCAGGGTCCAGCCCTCCAAAGAGGAGCATTATAGGCAAAACCCCACGGTTTGGGGCCCGGGTACTGTCCACTTTGGCACTGAGGCTCCTTGGACAGATCCGGTTAGCCCGCCCTTAATCCCAAAGGATGTGGAGCAAAGCTATTCCGTGACCAACACCTAAGACACTGGCGAAAAAACTGAGGGACTCCCTCTAGGGGAGGGGGTTATATAGGGAGGGGACTTCCTGTTTGAAGATTGCCAGTGTCCACACCTGAAGGTACTCCATATAACCCACATAGTAATGAATATGCCGCTCTGTGTCCCGTGATGTACGATAAAGAAAAACTTTTTTTCCCTTAGTTTAGGCCGATACGTATTCCTTTACATATTTTTGGTATATAAAAAAAAAAAATCGCAATAAGCGTTTAACGATTGGTTTGCGCAAAATTTATAGCGTTTACAAAATAGGGGATAGTTTTATGGCATTTTTATTAATATATATATTTTTTTTTTACTACCAATTGGCAGCGATCAGCGATTTTTTTTTCATGACTGCGACATTATGGCGGCCAAGGTCACGGGCACGCACGACCCACGGCTGGGCTCTTAAAGTCGACGTACCTGTACGTGCCCGGCCGTGCCATTCTGCCGACGTATATCAGCGTTAGGCGGTCCATAACTGGTTAAGATTTATTTTTTATTTTATTTTTTTAATATAATTCTTTATTCAAATTTTTTTTTCAGTTATAACAAAAGACAGACAGTATCAAGAGAATGAATACGTCTATGTTACGATATAAAAAAAACAATACTGAAACAATTCTAGCCACCCGACCAAAGTAAATAAAAACAGTAATTGGAGCCTGCAACATATCAAAATAAAACTTCATAAAATGAAGGATATATACTTGAAAAACAAAGGAAATAAGAAATGTGCCTAGTAGAAAATATTACCACTATTGTTAACCTAAGGTACATTCCCTATTTCTGCCTAAATTCTTCCTCACTTTTACCTGTTAGGCTCTTGGTTTAAGACCTTAAGATCTTGACCGTGGGGTTATACTGCCACCTGCACAAGTAAGACACAAAGAACAAAAAACAAAAGCACACCCTAGGCCAGTGATGGAGAACCTTGGCGCCCCAGATGTTTTGGAGCTACATTACCGTGATACTCAACTACACTGCAGAGTGCATGAGCGTCATGGGAAATGTAGTTCCAAAACATCTGGGGTGCCAAGGTTCACCATCACTGGCCTAGGGGCAACCCCGTCTGGTGGCCAAACTTGAGACAACTCGGTTACAAAGAAGTGAATAGAAGAAACACAACTGGTCACAAACAGAACAAAGATTGTCATTCAATAAACACAAAAATAAAAGATTTTACATTGAGTACAAAAAAAATGATGCTTGTAATCACTGAAGAACATGGTGGAGATCTTTAGACCTTAACCACTGGGATGTCTCATAGTAGTGTCTACTAAAGGCTGGGAAAAAATAACAATGAACGCTCCCCCCCTAAGGCAAAGGTAACTACACTGCCACCTACAGGACTTTGTGACCAAAAGGAGAATCCGAGGATGGCAACAACCTTGGTGACAGGAAAGATTGAAAGGCTTCTCTGCCTCAGCCGCTCTCCGGTGTTTCTCGGGCTTACCGGTCTCACCGCGAGCCCGGGAAAGGATCCTGTGGTTTGCACGGCTGTCCATAGAGGTGAAGAGAGATCATCTCTGATTAACTCTATGATCTAGGACAGTGGTCATCAACCCCCCATCATTACACAGGACCCCATACTACCCCCATCATTACACAGGACCCCATACTACCCCCATCATTACACAGGACCCCATACTACCCCCATCATTACACAGGACCCCATACTACCCTTATCATTACACAGGACCCCATACTACCCCCATCATTACACAGGACCCCATACTACCCCCATCATTACACATGGCCCCTTTCCCCATAAACCCAATTATTACACAGGACACCTCCCCCCCACCACACACATCCTTACACAGGATCCCCCTCTATACTAAAACCATCATCACACAGGGCCCCCTCCCCCATACTACCCCCATCATTACACAGACTTTGAATGAGGTGAGAGAGGTTTAGCCAATGTTCACAACCAACAATGAGACAAAATCTATTTATTATTTCCAAAGTGTTATGTAACGAAGTGGCAACAACAATGATTGCGAGTTACCCGGCATAATAGCCAATGTACACAGCACAAATTAAAGTAAATATATAAAGATTTATTACAATTGTTGTACATCAATGGGCAACAATAAAACTTGAAAGTTGCAGGGCCAGTGGATGCACATATACAATAAACAAAATGTACATACATATAAACAGAAGTATGTAGACATGATACAGACATCAATATTATCCAGCATGTACAGGCATAAAACAAGCATCGATAAAGCCCTACTAGTTTCGCGAGACCCTGCTCGCTTCTTCAGGGGCGATGCATGAATGTTGTATCTGCAATGCAAGTGATAAAATCAATAGATGTATGTTGTTAAATGGGAGGCAGGCGGAATCATTGGCAAGAGAGGTCTGAAGAGGGACCTCATACTTACCCATGGGCTGAAATGAATTTTTGTGTACTAATAGGGATGGAGGTGTTAGCGGGGTCACACCAGACCTTTATTTTCTTTTTCATCATTACACAGACCCCTCCCCCATACTACCCCCATCATTACACAGACCCCTCCCCCATACTACCCCCATCATTACACAGACCCCTCCCCCATACTACCCCCATCATTACACAGACCCCTGCGTTCCCTCTCCATCGGTCTCGTCTTGATAATATCCAGAGGATGCCAGGCTAACACCAGGCACACCCCGCTAAACCCTATGGGGAAGAAGTTCTTCAGCAGGCTGATGGTCTGCGGCTTGTTGGACATGGTGAGTGAGAGGGGTCGGTGTGACTGTGCCCGCAACTAACAGGTGCTCTCCCCGGGCAAGGTTTACCTTACCGAGCTAGCCTCCCTTCACAGGCTGCAGACCACAGCCATCCAAATCACCAGTGTCCCCAACATTTAATTCCGCCCTCATCTCCTAAATGATAGCCAAATCCACCCATCAACGATTTGCAGGCCCAAGGGGCAGCTGCTTTGGGCCCCACAATGACGACTAAGCCCGGGGTAGCTGCCTCTTTCACACTGCATTATATACCGGCTTTGTATATAACAAGCAAACCTGGATGTCTGTATGTCTTTACAGTTTATAGAATAGCAAATTTTGTGACCAATTTTTGGGGCAATTACTGTAGGTGCATATGGCACTATCTTTAAAGCTGCTTTTTTATTTGCCTACCCCCTTGACTGCATAGGGAATTTTATTCTGACTGACCCATATGATTACTGGATGGTTTAACCACTTTCCCACTGGGCACTTAAACCCCCCTTCCTGCCCAGACCAATTTTCAGCGCTGATGCACTTTGAATGACAATTGCGCGGTCATGCTACACTGTACCCAACTTATATTTTTATCATTTTGTTCCCATAAATAGAGCTTTCTTTTGGTGGTATTTGATCACCTCTGCGGTTTTTATTTCTTGTTAAAAATGTAATATAAATAAATCGGTGCAGCCTCATCAGCGTACATAACAATGAAGAAAAACAACTACCAAGCTTTTGTTTACATCACGTGATCAGCTGTCATTGGCTGACAGTTGATCACGTGGTAAGGGGCTGGGATCGGCCCCTTACTCGGATCTGTGATCATCCGAGTCTCAGTGACTCTGATCACAGCGCGCATGCGCCCTGCAGGGGTGTTTTGCTTTTTAGGCCAAAAAGTTCAATTTTGGTCTCATCTGACCAGATCACCTTCTTCCACATGTTTGCTGTGTCCCCCACATGGCTTCTCACAAACTGCAAACAGGACTTCTTATGTCTTTCTTTCCCCAATGTCTTTCTTCTTGTCACTCTTCCATAAAGGGCAGATTTGTGGAGAGCATGACTAATAGTTGTCCTGTGGACAGATTCTCCGCCCTGAGCTGTGGATCTCTGCAGCTCCTCCAGAGTTACCATGGGCCTCTTGGCTGCTTCTCTGATTAATGCTCTCCTTGCCCGGCCTGGTCAGTTTAGGTGGACGGCCATGTCTTGGTAGGTTTGCAGTTGTGTCATACTCTTTCCATTTTCGGGTGACATATTGAACAGAACTCTGTGAGATGATCAAAGCTTGGGAGATTTTTTATAACCTCACCCTGCTTTATACTTCTCCACAACTTTATCCCTGACCTGTCTGGTGTGTTCCCTGGCCTTCATGGTGCTGTTTGTTCTAAGGATCTGCTGTTTGTTCTAAGGATCTCTAACAAACCTCTGAGGGCTTCACAGAACAGCTGTATTTATACTGAGATTAAATTACACACAGGTGGACTCTGTTTAGTAATTGGGTGACTTCTGAAGGCAATTTGGTTCCAGTATATTTAAGTTGGGGGTATCAGAGTAAAGGGGGCTGAATACAAATACACGCTGCACTTTTCACATATTTATTTGTAAAAAAAATAATTGAAAAACATTTATTATTTTCCTTCCACTTCACAATTATGTGCCACTTTGTGTTGGTCTATCACCATTAAAGTAGAAGTCCACCCTAACACTAAAATCCTTTGCATCTACAGACATCCACGATCTAACACTAACCTATCTATCCCTGCAAAGAAGAGATCACTATATATACCGTATTTATCGGGGTATTGCGCGCTCCGGCGTATAGCGTGCACCCCTAAAGTGGACCCGCATTCCTGTGGAAAAAATATTTTTGTACTTACAGTTTTGGTGTCTTGCTCGGCGTCCATCGGCGGCCTCGTTGGGTCCGGCGTCCGTCTGCGGCTTCGGGTGTCCTCTTCGTCGGGTCTGGCATCCTTCTGCGGCGTCCTCCCTGCTCGATCCCCGCTTTCCCGCGCCGAGTTTGAATACTGCGCCAGCATATACCGAGCGCGGTACACTCGTGTATTGTCGGGCAGGCTCGGCTACTCTCGCGCTCACGTTCTGTACGTCCAGGACGTGAGGGCGAGAGTAGCCGAGCCTGCCCGACTATACACGAGTGTACTGCGCTCGGTATATGCTGGCGCAGTATTCAAACTCGGCGCGGGAAAACGCGTATCGGCGTATATCGAGCACCCACGATTTTGCCCTGATTTTCAGGGCAAAAAAGTGTGAGGTATACGCCGATAAATACGGTACTTTTTTTTTTTAAGCCAATCCCACGCTGAGCTGTCAGGCTGCGGCTTCCGTGTAGGCTGGGTGCAGAGGAGACACCCGACAATGGAAGCCCCATAGTAAGTCTATAGCCTCATACACACGATCGGATTTTCTGCAGACAAATCGTAGGACTTTTTTCCGAAGGCTGTTGGTCGTGAACTTGTCTCGCATACAAACGTCAAAGAATTGTCGGCCAACGAACACGAGACTACGTGATTTTTTAGCTCTTTAGCGCCACACTTTGGTCAACTTATGGTAATGTTGTGTTATGGTGGGCATTGCTTCTGAGCATGTGTGTCTGTACTTTGGAGTTTTGTCTGACGGACTTGTGCACACACGGTCGGATTATCCGACAACACACATTTTTGGCGGACAATTTTACAGCATGTTATAAGCCGAGTTTTTCAGCAAAATTTTTGTGTGCTGAAAATGCCCCCCTCGGCTTATACTCGAGTCACCTTTTTGCGCCTGATCTCCCGGACTTTGGGGACCTGGTACTGGCCGGCCGTAGGTCCCCTGGACCCCAAACTTGGCACATATGAGAAAAATAAAGAGGGGTTGGGACTTTGTATGAGGCCTGTGGTATGCACCACCACAGGCCTCCATCCCTGTAAGGGTGTAAAAAATGGAGGGTTGGGACTTTAAATGAGATGCGATTAGCGAAATGCGATTAAGTATATATATGGGAAAAAAAAAAAATGACAATGCATAAATTAACTGTTGGTGGTAGATCTGTGGAGGCACTCTGTTAAACTCCTGAAAATCGCATCTCCATCCCTGGCTAATATTAGAAAAATAAAGAGGGGTTGGGACTTTGTATGAGGCATGTGGTATGTGGTATGCACCACCACAGGCCTCCATCCCTGTAAGGGTGTAAAAAATGGAGGGTTGGGACTTTAAATGAGATGCGATTAGCGAAATGCGATTAAGTATATATATGGAAAAAAAAATAAAAATTCCATAATGACCAGGCTCAAAAATACCAAACCAAGAAGCACAAACCAAATTAAACTGTCTAACTGTGTGTAATTAAAACAGAGGTTTAGTTGCAGAGATTTGCAAATACCTGGGAAGCTGCAGGCCAAGCGTCAAGGCACTCTGTGTAACTGCAGTCCTAACTATGATTTTTATAGCCTCCAAAGGAGGAGCACAGGTGTGCTAATTAATAGACAGGGAGCAGATGGGAACCTAGACCTGCCCCTATCTATAGTTGGTCTGGCAAATGAGAGCACTGGAAAGACAAAAAAACAGGGGTGAAACCAATACATGCCTGCCAACAGGGCCGGATTAACAGAGGGGCTGATGGAGCTGCAGCTCCAGGCCCCTTTCTCAAGATAGGCCCATTTGCCCCAGTTTTTTTTTTAGATCGACTTCAGGGGTTGTAGCTCGATGACCAGAGGTCACAGAAACCCCACATTTGGGGGGTAGTCAGTTGAAGACCTACCCCACAACCGGTTAAAATATAGGATGGCTATCATTTATGGTTCCGGAGATACGGCCTGCTTGCACAGCCTGTCAGAAGCTACATACAGAGCGGCCATTATAAATACAAGCTGACACACTGCAGCAGACGGAGAAAAAAAATCATCATTTGTTTTTTTGCTAGAAAATGACTCTATGGTGGTCTTTGCAACTTTTTATGTTGCACGGTATAGAGCTGCACGATTCTGGCTAAAACGACAACTGCAATTTTTTTGCTTAGAAGATAGATCACAATTCTCTCACGATTCGTACGGCATAACATCATCTTTCACATTAAAATGAAAAAAAAATGGGCTAACTTTACTGTTTTGTTTTTATGGTTTGTATTATTCATTGAAGTGGCAAATGCAGTGTGACATAAAATATTGCAGCAATTGCCATTGTTGTCTCTGCTAAAATATATATAATGTTTGGCGGATCCAAGTAATTTTCTAGTAAAAAATATTGCTTTTTAACTTAAACAAGTGTTGGACTTTAAGTGGTTACATTTCTTGCATTTACACACAGAAGTTTGATCTAAAAAGGAAGTTGGTTACAATGTTTCATGTTGTTTACAAACTTGGCAGACAGTCGGATATTTTCTTTACACACAGAAGTGTATCCCTTTGATATAAGAAGAATGCGTTAGTTACAATGTTTCCTGCTAAGAACTTGGCAGACTGTCCAGATATTTTCTTTTGACAGCTGAAAGTCTCTCCACTTGTTATATGAAAGAATCAGCAAACTCTGCATTGGAGATGTCAGGGGGGGTGAATCAAGATCACAATTTTAACGATTAATTGTGCAGCTCTAGCACGGTACTGTATTTGCGCAGCAATTTTTCAAACATGTTTTTTTTGGAAATAAACTGTTTCATACATTAAAAAAACACTAAAGTTAGCACGATTTTTTTTTTTTTTTTGGTATCCTAAGCAATGCTTTAAACATTTTTTAGGTTAGATGTTTAGAGTTACAGAGGAAGTCTAGTGCTAGAATTATTGCTCTCGCTCGAATGATCGCGACGTATGTAACCTGTGTGTATCTGGCTCTGATACTAGCCAGTGCCTACCCAGCTACTGGCTGGTATCTCTCCCCAGCCTGTCCCCACACACCCTCTCACCTGCTGACCTGTAGATGGGGGAATCACTCCTGTAGTGTTATCGTGTCCTGCCAGTGAGTACAATGATCAGTGTTGCTATCTATAGCTGGCAGCACTGATTGTTTTTGGAAAAGCAGGCTGGTTGTACTCAAGTCGATTAATAGATTGACTTGTGTAAAACCAGCTAGCCCATACATAGATCGACTATGGCTTGTCTCGGCATAATTGGTGTAATTTCAATTCATGTATGACCCGCTTAACCACTACGCAGTCCCTAAACATCCTTCCACTCCTATACATTGTGCCCACTGTCATACCCTCTACACTCCTCTCCTGTACATAGTGCCCACTGTCATACCCTCCACACTCCTCTCCTATATATAGTGCCCACTGTCATACTCTCCACACTCCTCTCCTGTACATAGTGCCCACTGTCATACCCTCCACACTCCTCTCTGTACATAGTGCCCACTGTCATACCCTCCACACTCCTCTCCTATATATAGTGCCCACTGTCATACTCTCCACACTCCTCTCCTGTACATAGTGACCACTGTCATACCCTCCACACTCCTCTCCTGTACATAGTGTCCACTATCATACCCTCCACACTCCTCTCCTGTACATACTGCCCACTATCATACCCACCACACTCCTCTCCTGTACATAGTGCACACTGTCATACTCTCCACACTCCTCTCCTGTACATAGTGCCCACTATCATACCCTCCACACTCCTCTCCTGTACATACTGCCTGCTGTCATAGACTCCTCTTCTGTACATACTTCCCACTGTCGCACCCTCCACACTCCTCTCCTATACATAGTGCCCACTATCATACCATCCCCATTCCTCTCTTGTACATACTGCCCACTGTCATACCCTCCACACTTCTCTCCTGTACATACTGCCCCATCATACCCTCCACACTTCTCTCTGGTACATACTACCCTCTGTCATACCCCCACACTCCTCCTGTACATACTTCCCACTGTCATACTCTTCACACTCCTCTCCTGTACAAACTGCCTACTGTCATACCCTTCACACTCCTCTCCTGTACATAGTACCTGCTGTCATATACTTCTCTCCTGTACATACTGCCCACTGTCATACCCTCCACATTCCTCTCCTGTACATACTGCCCACTGTTATACCCTCCACACTCCTCTCCTATACATAGTGCCCACTATCATACCATCCGCACTACTCTCCTGTACATACTGCCCACTGTCATACCCTCCTCTCCTATACATAGTGCCCACTATCATACCATCCACACTCCTCTCCTATACATAGTGCCCACTGTCATACCCTCCACACTCCTCTCCTGTACATGGTGCCTGCTGTCATACACTTCTCTCCTGTACATGATGCCCACTGTCATACCCTCCACACTTCTCTCCTGTACATTGTGCCTTTTGCCGTACCCTTTGCACACTTCTCCTGTACATAGTGCCCAATGTTAGACCCTCCACATTCCTCTCACTCACCTGCACATACTTCCCACTTATATACCGCCCGTACTCCTCCCCTATGTCGCTTACCCACAAAAACAGTTCTTTAAAATGATACTGAATACCCTCAATGTTACCAGCTCTAGAATGGACACACTTGTTAGTTCAACTAAAGGAAATCTCAGTTCTCATATTTGTTCTGTCCCATTATTAGAACTTATTTAATGTTGTGTTTACTACGGTGATGTACAGAGGAACATCGGGGATCTCAGCTACTTTCCTGACATTACTACTTTTTAGAGGCCCTGGGGTAGGTTATGCCACAATGTACAAATATGCACAGCATATTAGCACATTAGGGTACACTTACATTTTCAGACTGGGCCCTCCATTGCTGCGCTGTGATTCCCACGCATTTATTTATTATTTATAAAAGGCCCCACCAAAATCCTCAGCACCAGGCCCATGATGTTCTTAATCTGGCCCTGCCTGCCAAACCAAAATACCACCAAAATAGGTGCGGACCACATCAAACTGGGTCAGCTAGTCAAAAAATGACAATGCATAAATTAACTGTTGGTGGTAGATCTGTGGAGGCACTCTGTTAAACTCCTGAAAATCGCATCTCCATCCCTGGCTAATATTAGAAAAATAAAGAGGGGTTGGGACTTTTTTTTTTTTTTTCCATATATATACTTAAACGCATTTCGCTAATCGCATCTCATTTAAAGTCCCAACCCTCCATTTTTTACACAACTTGGCACATATGTAGCCCCACTTCTCTACACATGTGCAAAGTTTGTTGTCCGGGGGACCTACGGCCGGGGAGCACCAATTTTTCAAACCCGGGCACCCCTTCCATAGACTCCCATGTTAAACGGTCATTTCTCTGGTGACTTTGGGAACCTGGTACCGCCGGTTGTAGGTCCCCTGGACCCGGAACTTGACACACATGTAGCCCCATTTCTCCCCTACAAGTGTGCAAAGTTGTTGTCTGGGGGACCTACAAGCAGGGAGCACAAATTTTTCAAAGCCGGGCACCCCTTCCACAGACTCCTATGTTAAACGTCGGTCTAGTCATGGACACGGTCAGGCATGGACACCTTAAGGCATGGACACAGTGAGGCGTGCACATGGACGCAGTAAGGCATGGGCACAGTGAGGCACACATGTAGCCCCATTTCTCCTCTACAAGTGTGCACAGTTTGTTGTCCGGGGGACCTATAACTGGGGAGCCCCGATTTTTCAAAGCTGGGCACCCCTTCCACAGACTCCCATGTTAAACGTCAGTCTAGTCATGGGCTCAGTGAGGCATGCACATGGACACAGTGAGGCACACATGTAGCCCCATTTCTCCTCTACAAGTGTGCACAGTTTGTTGTCCGAGGGACCTATAACTGGGGAGCCCCGATTTTTCAAAGCTGGGCACCCCTTCCATAGACTCCCATGTTAAACGTCAGTCTAGTCATGGGCACAGTGAGGCATGCACATGGACACAGTGAGACATGGACACAGCGAGACATGGACACAGTGAGGCATGCACATGGACACAGTGAGACATGGACACAGTGAGACATGCACATGGACACAGTGAGGCATGGACACAGTGAGGCATGCACATGGACACAGTGAGGCATGGACACAGTGAGGCATGGACACAGTGAGGCATGGACACAGTGAGGCACACATGTAGCCCCATTTCTCCTCTACAAGTGTGCACAGTTTGTTGTCCGGGGGACCTACAACTGGGGAGCACCGATTTTTCAAAGCCGGGCACCCCTTCCATAGACTCCCGTGTTAAACGTCAGTCTAGTCATGGGCACAGTGAGGCATGGACACAGTGAGGCATGCACATGGGCACAGTGAGACATGGGCACAGTGAGACAAGGACTAGTGTTGAGCAGAATATGCCATATTCGAATTCGCGATATATCTCGAATATATAGTCGAATATTCAACATATATTCGCTAAATACGAATATTCGTGATATTTTTTGGAAATGAAATCATTGCGAATTTTCGCTATCGCGAATGCGAATGCGAATTGCGAATTGCGAATTGCGAATATTCGAGAAATGCGGAATGGAGCATTCTGATTGGCACAGAATATTCGTGATATATTGCAATATAAAATAATTGCGAATATTCGAGAAATGCGGAATGGAGCACTCTGATTGGCTCAGAATATTCGTGATATATTACAATACACAATAATTGCGAATATTCGGCAAATGCGGAAGGAGCACTCTGATTGGCTCAGAATATTCGTGATATATTACAATACACAATAATTGCGAATATTCGAGAAATGCGGAAGGAGCACTCTGATTGGCTCAGAATATTCGCGATATATTACAATACACAATAATTGCGAATATTCGAGAAATGCGGAAGGAGCACTCTGATTGGCTCAGAATATTCGCGATATATTACAATACACAATAATTGCGAATATTCGAGAAATGCGGAAGGAGCACTCTGATTGGCTCAGAATATTCGCGATATATTACAATACACAATAATTGCGAATATTCGAGAAATGCGGAATGGAGCACTCTGATTGGCTCAGAATATTCGCGATATATTACAATACACAATAATTGCGAATATTCGAGAAATGCGGAAGGAGCACTCTGATTGGCTCAGAATATTCGTGATATATTACAATACAAAATAATTTCGAAATTTCGAGAAATGCGGAATGGAGTACTCTGATTGGCTCAGAATATTCGTGATATATTACAATATAAAATAATCGCGCGATATCGCTATTTGCCGAATAATCGCATTGCGATTTTTCGGCAATATAAAATGAGCGCTGCAGCTACTCGGCCCAAGGTCTCTAATCATACCAGCAATGCTTTTAGACGTCGATGGGGATCTCTAGGATGTGATCTGTTCTAAAAAAAAAATTAAAACATTTGAATATTCGAAATAGCGAATATTCGCCGCGATATTCGCGTTATTCGCGAATACTCGAATATGCAATATTCGTAGCGAATATTCGCAATGCGAATATTCGTGAGCAACACTAACAAGGACACAGTGAGACATGGACACAGTGAGGCATGGACACAGTGAGGCATGGACACAGTGAGGCATGGACACAGTGAGGCATGGACACAGTGAGGCATGCACATGGACACAGTGAGAAATGGACACAGTGAGGCATGGATACAGTGAGACATGGACACAGTGAGGTATGCACACAGTGAGGCATGCACATGGACACAGTGAGGCATGGACACAGTGAGGCATGCACATGGACACAGTGAGACATGCACATGGACACAGTGAGGCATGCACATGGACACAGTGAGGCATGCACATGGACACAGTGAGGCATGCACATGGACACAGTGAGGCATGGACACAGTGAGGCATGCACATGGACACAGTGAGGCATGGACACAGTGAGGCATGGACACAGTGAGGCATGCACATGGACACAGTGAGGCATGGACACAGTGAGGCATGGACACAGTGAGGCATGCACATGGACACAGTGAGGCATGCACATGGACACAGTGAGGCATGCACATGGACACAGTGAGGCACACATGTAGCCCCATTTCTCCTCTACAAGTGTGCACAGTTTGTTGTCCGGGGGACCTACAACTGGGGAGCACCGATTTTTCAAAGCCGGGCACCCCTTCCATAGACTCCCGTGTTAAACGTCAGTCTAGTCATGGGCACAGTGAGGCATGGGCACAGTGAGACATGGGCACAGTGAGACATGGGCACAGTGAGACATGGGCACAGTGAGACATGGGCACAGTGAGACATGGGCACAGTGAGACATGGACACAGTGAGGCATGCACATGGGCACAGTGAGACATGGACACAGTGAGGCATGGATACAGTGAGACATGGACACAGTGAGGCATGCACATGGGCACAGTGAGGCATGGACACAGTGAGGCATGCACATGGACACAGTGAGACATGGACACAGTGAGGCATGGATACAGTGAGACATGGACACAGTGAGGTATGCACACAGTGAGGCATGCACATGGACACAGTGAGGCATGGACACAGTGAGGCATGCACATGGACACAGTGAGGCATGGACACAGTGAGGCATGCACATAGACACAGTGAGCCATGGACACAGTGAGGCATGCACATGGACACAGTGAGGCATGCACATGGACACAGTGAGGCATGGACACAGTGAGGCATGCACATGGACACAGTGAGGCATGCACATGGACACAGTGAGGCATGGACACAGTGAGGCATGGACACAGTGAGGCATGCACATGGACACAGTAGGGCATGCACATGGACACAGTGAGGCACACATGTAGCCCCATTTCTCCTCTACAAGTGTGCACAGTTTGTTGTCCGGGGGACCTACAACTGGGGAGCACCGATTTTTCAAAGCCGGGCACCCCTTCCATAGACTTCCGTGTTAAACGTCAGTCTAGTCATGGGCACAGTGAGGCATGGACACAGTGAGACATGGGCACAGTGAGACATGGGCACAGTGAGACATGGGCACAGTGAATCATGGGCACAGTGAATCATGGGCACAGTGAGACATGGGCACAATGAGACATGGGCAAAGTGAGGCATGCACATGGGCACAGTGAGGCATGGACACAGTGAGGCATGCACATGGACACAGTGAGGCACACATGTAGCCCCATTTCTCCTCTACAAGTGTGCACAGTTTGTTGTCCGGGGGACCTATAACTGGGGAGCCCCGATTTTTCAAAGCCGGGCACCCCTTCCATAGACTCCCGTGTTAAACGTCAGTCTAGTCATGGGCACAGTGAGGCATGGACACAGTGAGGCATGCACATGGGCACAGTGAGACATGGACACAGCGAGACATGGGCACAGTGGAACATGGGCACAGTGAGACATGGGCACAGTGAGACATGGACACAGTGAGGCATGCACATGGGCACAGTGAGGCATGGACACAGTGAGGCATGGACACAGTGAGGCATGGACACAGTGAGGCATACTTAGTCATACTGTGTTTCCCCGAAAATAAGACACCGTCTTATATTTTTTTTCCTCAAGAAATCACACTATGGCTTATTTTCGGGGGGTGTCTTATTTTTATTACAGAAAATAAAGGTTGCCTACCTGAACCACACTTGCGCTTCTTAGCATTTCCTCTGTCCACCTGTAGACTGAGATTATCGTATTCTGCACGCCATTTTTGGACCATTCGGATATCCAACTTCTTCTCTTTGCACTCATCTTGTCTGGCTGTACAGAATGATAGGCCAGCAAAGCTGATGTGGAGCACAGTGGAGCTGGGGTGATCTCTTTGGGCTCAGTACGGTAGCAGCTTTTCCCCCTATCCCCTGGTGTTTGTGTGGTGTGAGAGAGGGGTTTGCTGGTCAGTGCTGGGAGAAGCTTTACAGCTTTACGTTCTTCTCCTCACTTCAGCTCCAGCACAGTACCGTACGCCTATCACGTGTTGTTTCCCGCTCCGCGCCGCGCTGTTACGCATACGACACGCCCATCACTATGTCTTATTTTCGGAGATTCGCCACGCCATTGCTACATCTTATTTTCGGAGATTCGCCACGCCATCGCTACGTCTTATTTTCGGAGGGGTGTCTTATATTTCCATCTTGTGTCGAAATCCCGCTACGGCTTATTTTCGGGGAAACACGGTAGCTATGACTAAGCATTGAAGCCCAATGCAAAACGCGTCAGCTGTCTTTTGTTCCCACTGTATGCTGTTTTTGTAGTGCATCCATCTATTTTACCCTAATAAAGGGCGTTTTTTGAATTTTACTTTCTTTTGAGTGCGGCTGTTCAAACTTCTTCTTCTGATTACAGTGAGGCACACATGTAGCCCCATTTCTCCTCTACAAGTGTGCACAGTTTGTTGTCTGGGGGACCTACAACTGGGGAGCACTGATTTTTCAAAGCCGGGCACCCCTTCCATAGACTCCCGTGTTAAACGTCAGTCTAGTCATGGGCGCAGTGAGGCATGGACACAGTGAGGCATGCACATGGACACCCTAGGCTTATACTCGAGTCAATACGTGTTCCCATTTTTTGTGGTAAAATTAGGTGCCTCGGCTTATATTCAGGTCGGCTTATACTCGAGTATATATACGGCATGTATAGTGATTTCTTCTTTACATGGCTAGATAGGTTAGTGTTAGATCGTGGATGTCTGTAGGGATTTTAGTGTCGGGGTGGACGTACACTTTAAATCCCAATAAAAATAGATTTTACATTTTTTGGTTGTAACATAACAAATGTGGAAAGTTTCAAGGGGTATGAATACTTTTTCAGGGCACTGTATAAAGGTGAGCAGCTGGCATGTCGCTGGTGGAAGCGCACAGCACAGGCGGAGTTTTGATGCACAAAAGAATAAAACATTTAAAAAAAAAAAACACTTGGACTTCTTTATTGCACAGTTTTATGTTTTTTATTTATTTCTCCACTTTGATCACTTTTATGTATACTGTATAGTGGAAGTTGTATGTTGTTATGATGCATTTATATGATCATTTTGCATGTTATTATTATTAGGTACACAAAGCTGTTGTTAAGACTTCTATATAACTCTCAGTGTGGCACGTTATACATTGTACATATTAGGAGAACTAATACTGTAAAACAGCGGTCTTCAAACTGCGGCCCTGGGGCCGGATACAGCCCTTTACCTGCCTTTATCCGGCCCTTGGGTCACTACTTCCTAAGATACAAGACACGATTCTGCCAACTGCTAATAGCAATGAAGCACAATGTCTCCCACTGACACCGATAATGGGACACTATTCTTCCCACTGATACTAATGATGGGGCATTATTCCTCCCCTCCCAATGATACTAATGATGGGGCACTTACTGTGCTGGTTTATTGTTATCTTTATTTTGATTTTTTCAAAAGGAAATAACAAACACCTTTAAAAAAAAACGATGGGGCACTATTCCTTCCCTTCCAAGGATACAAATAATGGGGCATTATTTTTTCCCTTCCAATGATACTAATAATGGGGCAATATTCCTCCCCTCCCAATGATACCAATGGTGGGGCACTATTCCTTCACTCCCAATGATACTAATAATGGGGCACTATTCCTTCCCTCCCAATGATACTAATGATGGGGCATTATTCCTCCCCTCCCAATGATACTAATGATTGGGGCACTATTCCTTCCCTCCCAAATGATACCAATAATGGGGCACTATTCCTTCCCTCCCAATGATACCAATGATGGGGCACTATTCCTTTCCTCCCAATGATACTAATGAGTGGGGCACTATTCCTTCCCTCCCAATGATACTAATAATGGGGCACTATTCCTTCCCTCCCAATGATACTAATGATGGGGCATTATTCCTCCCCTCCCAATGATACTAATGATTGGGGCACTATTCCTTCCCTCCCAAATGATACCAATAATGGGGCACTATTCCTTCCCTCCCAATGATACCAATGATGGGGCACTATTCCTTCCCTCCCAATGATACTAATGATTGGGGCACTATTCCTTCCCTCCCAATGATACTAATAATGGGGCACCATTCCTTCCCTCCCAATGATACTAATGATGGGGCATTATTCCTCCCCTCCCAATGATACCAATGACGGGGCACTATTCCTTCCAATTAAACCAATGACGGGGTACTATTCCTGCCAATGATGGGGTACTGCTTCTCCCCAATACCAATTATGGCGATGTTTACTCCCACCGATGCCAAGAAAATATCCACTACTACTGGCCACAGTCCGGCCCCCCTAAAGTCTGAAGGTTAATAAACTGGCCCTTTTTTTTAGAAAGTTTGGAGACCCCTGCTGTAAAACAAAAACAAAATGTTTTGTTTTTTTATACACGGGTTTACAAACCCCCCCCCCCCCAAAAAATATAAAAACATATAATGGAACCTATCACTTTAAGAAAACCAGAATGGGAGGAACCGCTGAGCACCCTCAGGGGCCAGGAGATCGACACTCACACAAAGAGTGGGGATCGGCGGTGCGGACGGCAGGAGTGGTAAGTATACACTGACATGTACAGAAGAACTTCGTATTTCACATCTAAATTCAGTGTCACTTTTAAGCAATGGTCTCCAAACTTTCCAAAGGTCCAGGGGGGTGGTATTGTGGGCAGTGGGGGTAGAAAATGTCCGGGGCCCATCATCAAAGAGAATAATCATTGCCTCAGGGCTGGTCGTCCGGTACATATAGCTTGTGGTCAGTAGGAGGAGGGGTAGTGTCCCATCATTGGTATCAGTGGGAAGAATAGTGTCCCATCATTGGTGTCAGTGGGAGGAATAGTGTCCCATCATTGGTGTCAGTGGGAGGAATAGTGTCCCATCATTGGTATCAGTGGGAAGAATAGTGTCCCATCATTGGTGTCAGTGGGAGGAATAGTGGCCCATCATTGGTGTCAGTGGGAGGAATAGCGGCTCATCATTGGTGTCAGTGGGAGGAATAGCGGCCCATCATTGGTGTCAGTGGGAGGAATAGCGGCCCATCATTGGTGTCAGTGGGATGATTAGTGTCCCATCATTGGTGTCAGTGGGAGGAATAGTGTCCCATCATTGGTGTCAGTGGGAGGAATAGTGTCCCATCATTGCTATCAGTGGGAGGAATAGTGCCCCATCATTGGTATCAGTGGGAGGAATAGTGTCCCATCATTGGTATCAGTGGGAGGAATAGTGGCCCATCATTGGTGTCAGTGGGAGGAATAGTGGCCCATCATTGGTGTCAGTGGGAGGAATAGTGGCCCATCATTGGTGTCAGTGGGATGAATAGTGCTCCAAGGGCCAGGTAAAGGAAGCAAAGGACCACATCCGGTCCGCAGGCCACAGATCGGAGACCGCTGCTTTAAAATATAAGTTTGTATTTCTTACAACTACACAATCCCGGCGTCTATGACGATTCAGAAACCTTTTTCTGTCTTGGTGAGGAAAGAGTTACATTGTATTTGTAGTCAGTTTTACCCACCGATCACTAGATGGCGCTCTGTATGTCTCCCTGTAATATGATATTCCCTTATTGTTGTTATATAACCTCACAATCCGCCAACAAGCCAGAGGAGATTATCACTGTAAGTATATCAATGGACAGGTGACCCCTGTCTGTCCTGTGATTGGGGGAGAAGGGGGGGGGGGTGATGTCACGTGCCCTCCAATGTATCAATAATAAATGTCTTCCTCTGTCTCCTTCTTCCTGTCTCTGCTCTGCTTCATCTCCATATGGGGCTCCGAAACTTCCTTCTATCCCTTCCCCCTCCATACTCCTCTCTCCTCACTCACATTTCATTCTTTCCTCTTCTTTCCCATTTGCCCTCTTTCACTTTTCACTCCCTCCTCTCTTCCCCCCCTCCCCCAACTCTCCTCTGTCACCCCTCACCTCTTGTCCCACTCATCTGTCACCTCCCCTCCACCTCTCCTCTTCCCTCCTCCACCTCTCCTCTTCCCTCCTCCACCTCTCCTCTTCCCTCCTCCCCTCTCCTCATCCCTCCTCCCCTCTCCCCTCCTCCACCTCTCAACTCCACCTCTCCTCTTCCCTCCTCCACCTCTCCTCTTCCCTCCTTCACATCTCTTCTCCCCCTCCCCCAACCCTCCACTGTCACCCCTCACCTCTTGTCCCACTCCTATCCCCACTCAGATACAGTGAGGCATGTACATGGACCCCTCCTCTCCTCTCCCCTCCCCACCTCTCCTCTCCCCTCCTCCCCTCTCCCCTCCTCCACCTCTCAACTCCCCCTCCACCTCTCCTCTCCTCTCCTCTCCTCCACCTCCCCTCTCCTCCCCTCCACCTCTCCTCTCCCCTCCACCTCTCCTCATCTCCCCTCCTCCACCTCTGAACTCCACCTCTCCTCTCCCCTCCTCCACCTCTCCTCTCCCCTCCTCCACCTCTCCCCTCCTCCACCTCTCCTCTCCTCCACCTCTCCCCTCCACCTCTCCTCTCCCCTCCTCCTCTCCCCTCCTCCACCTCTCAACTCCCCCTCCACCTCTCCTCTCCCCTCCTCCACCTCCCCTCTCCCCTCCTCCACCTCCCCTCTCCTCTCCTCCACCTCCCCTCTCCTCCCCTTCACCTCTCCTCTCCCCTCCACCTCTCCTCATCTCCCCTCCTCCACCTCTGAACTCCACCTCTCCTCTCCCCTCCTCCACATCTCCTCTCCCCTCCTCCACCTCTCCCCCCCCTCCACCTCTCCTCTCCTCCACCTCCCTCCTCCACCTCTCAACTCCCCCTCCACCTCTCCTCTCCCCTCCTCCACCTCTCCCCTCCTCCACCTCTCCTCTCCTCTACCTCTCCCCTCCACCTCTCCTCTCCCCTCCTCCACCTCTCAACTCCACCTCTCAACTCCCCTCCTCCTCTCCCCTCCTCCACCTCTCAACTCCCCCTTCACCTCTCCTCTCCCCTCCTCCACCTCTCAACTCCCCCTCCACCTCTCCTCTCATCCACCTCTCAACTCCACCTCTCCTCTCCCCTCTCTCCTCCACCTCTCCCCTCTCTCCTCCACCTCTCAACTCCACCTCTCCTCTCCCCTCCTCCACCTCTCCTCTCCCCTCCTCCACCTCTCCTCTCCCCTCCTTCACCTCTCCCCTCCTCCACCTCTCAACTCCCCTCCTCCCCTCCACCTCTTCTCTCCCCTCCTCCACCTCTCAACTCCCTCTCCCCTCCTCTACCTCTCAACTCCACCTCTCCTCTCCCCTCCTCCCCTCTCCCCTCCACCTCTCCTCTCCCCTCCTCCACCTCTTAACTCCACTCCTCCACCTCTCAACTCCCCTCCTCCACCTCTCAACTCTCCCCCTCCACCTCTCCTCTCCCCTCCTCCACCTCTCAACTCCCCCTCCTCCCCTCTCCACCTCTCAACTCCCCTCCTCCACCTCCCAACTCCCCCTCCTCCACCTCTCAACTCCCCCTCCTCCCCTCTCCCCTCCTCCACCTCTCAACTCCACCTCTCCTCTCCCCTCCTCCACCTCTCCTCTCCCCTCCTCCACCTCTCCTCTCCCCTTCTCCACCTCTCAACTCCCCCTCCTCCCCTCTCCCCTCCTCCACCTCTCAACTCCACCTCTCCTCTCCCCTCCTCCACCTCTCCTCTCCCCTCCTCCACCTCTCCTCTCCTCCACCTCTCCTCTCCCCTCCTCCACCTCTCAACTCCCCCTCCTCCCCTCTCCCCTCCTCCACCTCTCAACTCCACCTCTCCTCTCCCCTCCTCCACCTCTCAACTCTCCCTCCAGCTCTCCTTTCCCCTCCTCCACCTCCCCTCTCCTCCCCTCCCCTCTCCTCTCCTCTCCCCTCCTTCACATCTCCTCCCCCTCCCCCCAACCCTCATCTGTCACCCCTCACCTCTTGTCCCACTCCTATCCACACTCATCTGTCACCTCTCCTCCCCCTCCTCCACCTCTCCTCTCCCCTCCTCCACCTCTCCTCTCCCCTCCTTCACCTTCTGTTACCCCTCACCTCTTGTCCCACTCCTATCCCCACTTATCTATCACCTCTCTTCTCCCCCTACACCTCTTCTTTCCCCCTCCCCCCAACCCTCCTCTGTTACCTCTCACCACTAGTCCCACTCTTATACCCACTCATCTGTCACCTCTCCTCTCCTCTACCTCTTCCCCTTCTCCAGCGTTTGCCTCCTTCTCTCACACCCCCACTTCTTCCTCTCTCCTGTCACCCCCCCCCCCCCCTCAACCCAGCTGTCCTCACTTCCCACTCCTCTTACCTCTCTCCCCCCATCCATTTAACACCCCCCCCCCCAAAAAAAATCTTCTTCTCCACTTGTCTCTCACTTCTCTCCCCCCCCCCCACCTCTCCTCTCCACTTTTCACCTTCTTTACTTGTCTCTCATTTTTCCTCACTCCCCCTCACCTATCCATCTCTCTTCTCCACTCCACTCTTCCCCTTCTCTTCTCTCACTTCTCCACTCTCCCTCCTCACTTATCCACCTCTCCTCTACACTCTTCCCCTTCTCCACTCAATTTCTACTTCTCTCTCCCCAAACACCTATCCTCCTCTCCTCTCCTCTCCTCTCCACTTATCTCTTACTTCTTCTCTCTCCCCCCTCATCTATTCACCTCTCCACTCTTAAACTCCTCTGTCTCTTACTTCTCCTTCCCCTCAAATAATCCACCTCTCCTCTCTACTCTTTACCTTCTCTACTCCTCTCTCACTTCTCCACTCTCCCCCCTCATCTATCCACCTCTGCTCTCCACTTTTCCCCTTCTCCACTCGTCTCTCACTCCCTCCCCCCACCTATCCACCTCTCCTCTCCACTTGTCTTACTTCTTCTCTCTCCCCCCTCATCTATCCATCTCTCCACTCTTCACCTTCTCTCCCCCCTCACCTATCCACCTCTCCTCTCAACTCCTACCCTTCTCTACTTGTCTCTCACTTCTCCTCTCTCCCCCCCCCTCACCTATCCATCTCTCCTCTCCGCTCCCCCCTTCTCCATTCGTCTCTTAATTCTCCCCCCCCCCCCCCCATATTTAAAAAAAGAATTTGAATTTACAATCACTTTAATCACTTGCCGACCAGCCGCTGTCATTATACTGCGACAGGTCGTCTCATTCCCACAAATCGCTGTACTGGTACGTTGGCTCCTTTAAGACCCATAGCAGGTGCGCGCATGCCACCGCACGGCGAGGGAACCGATGCCCAATGTCCGCCGGCCACCCGCAATCGCAGTAAAGAGAGCCACAATTGGATCTCTCAATGTAAACAGACAGATCCCAGTTCTGACAGGGGAAGAGAGAGATCTGCTGTTCTTAGTAATTAGGAACAGCAATCTCTGTCCTCCTCCAGTCAGTCCCCTCCCCACACAGTTAGAAACACCCATGGAACACATTCAACCCCTTGATCGACCCCTAGTGTTAACCCCTTACCTGCCAGTGACATTTATACAGTAATCAAAGCATTTTTATAGCACTGATCGCTGTATAGATGTCAATGGTCCTTAATCACTTGCTTACTGGGCACATAAACCCCCTTTGTGCCCAGGCGAAATTTCAGCTTCCGGCACTGCTTCGCTTTAACTGACAATTGCGCGGTCGTGCGATGTGGCTCCTAAACAAAATTGACGTCCTTTTTTCCCCACAAATAGAGCTTTATTTTGGTGGTATTTGATCGCCTGTGCGGTTTTTATTTTTTGCGCTATAAACCAAAAAAGAGTGACAATTTAAAAAAATATATATATTTGTTACTTGTTGCTATAATAAATATCCCAATTTTTTTTTTTTTTTTAACTATTTTTTTTTCTCAGTTAAGGCCGATACGTATTCTTCTACGTATTTTTGTAAAAAAAAAAAAAAAAAATCGCAATAAGCGACTGCTTTGCGCAATAGTTATAGCGTCAACAAAATAGGGGACAGAATTACGATTTTTTTTTTTTACTATTTTTTTTTTACTAGTAATGGAGGCAATCTGCGATTTTTATTGGGACTGCGACATTACGGCAGACACATCGGACACTTTTGACACATTTTTGAGACCATTTACATTTATACAGCGACCAGTGCTATAAATATGCACTAATTACTGTATAAATGTGACTGGCATTGAAGGGGTTAACACTAGGGGGTGAGGAAGGGGTTAAATGTATTCCCTGGGTGTGTTCTAACTGTGTGGGGGGAGGGGACTGACTGGGGGAGGTGACTGATCGGTGTCCCTATGTACAAGGGAAACAGCATCCGTCTCCTCTCTCCCTGACAGGACGTGGAACTCTGTGTTTACACACAGAGCTCCACGTCCCTGCTCTGTCACCACCGATCGCGTGTACCTGACGGACACCGCGGCCGCCGGGTACACGCATCGAATCCTCAGCGATGCGACGGCACTGGTTTTCCCCGCTGCACGCCACCCAGTGGCGCGCGCAGAGGCGATTTAGTTTGCATGTGCCGCGCTATATACGTTTTTCATTCATTCATTCATTCATTCATGACTTCCAAAGACGTGATCCCGGCACTTCAGGTCCGCGCTGTTGACGTCTTTTGTCTATAGCGCGGATCTGAAGTGGTTAAAAGTATCAAAAGTGTCCAATGTGTCCGCCGCAATGTCGCAGTCCCACTGAAAATCGCAGATCGCCGCCATTACTAGTAAAAAAATAAAAATGCCATAAATCTATCCCCTATTTTGTCGACGCTATAACTTTTGCGCAATAAACGCTTATTGCAATTATTTTGCCAAAAATATGTAGAAGAATACGTATCGGCCTAAATTTTTTGGGAATATTTATTACAGCAAAAAGTAAAAAATATTGATTTTTTTTTCAAAATGGACGCTCTATTTTTGTTTATAGCGCCAAAAATTTAAAACCGCAGAGGTGATCAAATACCATAAAAAAAAAAGCTCTATTTGTGGGGAAAAGAAGGTTGTCAATTTTATTTGGGAGCCACGTCGCACGACCGCGCAATTGTCAGTTAACCACTTAAGACCCGGACCTTTAGGCAGCTAAAGGACCGGGCCAGTTTTTGCGATTCGGCACTGCGTCGCTTTACCTGACAATTGCACGGTCGTGCGACGTGGCTCCCAAACAAAATTGGCGCCCTTTTTTTCCCCACAAATAGAGCTTTCTTTTGGTGGTATTTCATCACCTCTGCGGTTTTTAATATTTTTTACTTTTTGCTATAATAAATATCCCCCAAAAATATATATATAAAAAAATGTTTCCTCAGTTTAGGCCGATACGTATTCTTCTACCTATTTTTGGTAAAAAAAATTGCAATAAGCGTTTATCGGTTGGTTTGCGCAAAATTTGTAGCGTTTACAAAATAGGTGATCGTTTTATTGCAATTTTATTAATTATTTTTTATAAAGGGTAAAAGTTTGTCGCCATTCCACGAGCGGACGCAATTTTGAAGCGTGACGTGTTGGGTATCAATTTACTCAGCATAACATTATCTTTCACAATATAAAAAAAAAAAAATAGGCTAACTTTACTGCTGTCTTATTTTTTTATTAAAAAAAGTGTACTTTTTTCCCCCAAAAATATGCTCTTGTAAGACTGCTGCGCAAATACGGCGTGACAGTATTGCAACGACTGCCATTTTATTCTCTAGGGTGTTATAATAATTAAATCTTTATATATATATATATATATACATATATATGTTTGGGGGTTCTAATTAGAGGGAAGGAGATGGCAGTGAAAACACAGGGGAAGTCTTGTCATGCCAACAGCCACCACAAGATGGCACCAGATCACAGAAGGAAGCATAGGCCTTCAGAAGGCCGCAAACCCGCGGCCTCAATTACCGGCCGACGCGGTGGGGGCGCGCAGAGACACGGAATTTTGCGGCCTTTTGCAGGCCTATGCTTCCTTCTCCAGACGCCAGGTCACTAATTCTAATCGCAATTGCGACCTGGCGCCCGGACTTCGTTGAGCCCTGCATTAGACTCACTCAGCACAGAGAAACAAACAGAGATATCTTCGCAATAAAAAAAAGGTAGGAATCTGCAACAAAGGTTGTTATAGTCCTTGTATTGTACAGAGATCACCCAGAGGGGAATGCTTTTATTCTCAACAAAAGTGGAGTTATGCTTTAAGCCCTGTATATATAAAAAGTAGAAAAACACTGCGCTAAACCAAAAAGAAAAGAAAAGCTGCCAGCTCTCAAACAAAGTAAATGGAAAATCTAAATAATTATCTATCTAAAAAGGTATCAAAATACAGATACCGTATTTATCGCGGTATAACGCGCTCCCGCGTATACCGCGCACCCCTAAAGTGACCCCCAATCTGTGTAAAAAAAGTTATTTTTGTACTTACAGTTTTGGTGTCTTGCGCGGCTTCGGGTGTCCTCTTCGGCAGGTCCGGCATCCTTCTGCGGCATCGGGTGGCCTTCTGCGGTGGGTCCGGTGTCCTTCTTCTGCGGGTCCTCTTCGGCGAGTCCGGTGTCCTTCTGCGGCGGGTCCGGTGTCCTCTTCGGTGGGTCCCGTGTCCTCTTCGGCGGGTCCGGCGTCCTCGCGTCCTCCCCACTCGTTTCCTGCGCCGAGTTTTGAATACTGCGCCAGCATATACCCAACGCAGTACACTCGGGCAGGCTCAGCTTCTTCCGCGCTCACGTCCTGTACGTCCAGGACGTGACCGCGGAAGAAGCCGAGACTGGCCGAATATACCCGAGTGTACTGCGCTCGGTATATGTCGGCGCAGTATTCAAAACTCGGGAAATCGGGTGATTTTCAGGGCAAAAAAGTGCGTGATATACGCCGATAAATACGGTATCTCTTCATCGCAGATCTCCCCCATCGATATTACACTGCCGCCCTTTCTATAACATCCCAGCACTCCGCCTCTCTGCTACCACAATCACACAAGACGCGACGCATGGCAGGGCCGGGCAAAGGGTAGTACTTTGCTAGTGAAAGGTGGGTGTTTGATTGCTGAAACCGCCCCGCTGCTTAACGCAAAAGACCCGCCTTTTATCTGGGCCTGTCGTGTTTCTCATCTTGTGTGATAAAAAGGTAGCAGAGGGAAGTGGGATTGCTGCGATATTAAAGAGGCAGTCCGCCGGCCAGGTAAATCACATTGGCGGGCCTGATTCGGCCCGCGGACCGTAGTTTGAGGACCCCTGCCTTAAACAAACAATTTTAAGAGGCAACGTATTACTTTCTCACCACCTTTAAATTACCACTGTTAGCGATCCACCATAAATCTCTTTTCAAGGGGGCAGTAAGGGAAGCTGCAGTGAGAATAAGCCCTTAAGCACTTGCCATCTGCTGCACGCCGATATACATTGGCAGAATGGCAACGGTAAGCAAATGGGCGTACCTGTACGTTCCCTTTTAGAAGGACCCACAGACTCGATGTCCGCCAGTGTCCCGCGATTGGGTCACAGAGAGACAGAACAGGGGGTGCCCTGTTCTGCCTAGTGTCAGGACACTAATCTACTGCTCCCTGTCATCGGGAGCAGTGATTAGTGTCGTGTCACAGTAAGCCCCGCCCCCACACAGTTAGAATCACTCCCTAGAACACACGTAACCCCTTCCTCGCCCCCTAGTGATTAACCCCTTCCCTGCCAGTCACATTTATACAGTAATCAGTGCATTTTTATAGCACTGATCGCTGTATAAATATGAATGGACCCAAAATAGTGCCAAAAGTGTCCGTTGTGTCCGCCATAATATCGCAGTCATGATAAAAATCGCTGATCGCCGCCATTACCAGTAAAAAAAAAATATTAATAAAAATGCCATAAATCTATCCCCTATTTTGTAGACGCTATAACTTTTGCACAAACCAATCAATAAACGCTTTTTTTTTTACCAAAAATATGTAGAATACGTATCGCCCTAAACTGAGGCAAAAAAAGTTTATATAGATTTTTTTGGGGATATTTATTATAGGAAAAAGTTTTTTTCAAAATTGTCGCTCTATTTTTGTTTACAGCTCAAAAAATCAAAACCGCAGAGGTGATCAAATACCACCAAAAGAAAGCTCTATTTGTGGGAAAAAAAGGACGCCAATTTTGTTTGGGAGCCACGTCGCACGACCGCGCAATTGTCAGTTAAAACGACGCAGTGCCGTATCGCAAAAAGTGGCCTGATCAGGAAGGGGGTAAATTCTTCTGGGGCTAAAGGGGTTAAAGTCACATTGTAAAATGGATTAGAGAAACTTTTTCTTACTCTTTGTAGAGATTGAGGTCAGACATACCAGTTCAGTGAAATCTTGTGAGTGCTAAGAGGCGGAGTCTGTCTGATAGAACCACCTGATCAGTCACAGTTTTCTAATTAAAGGAAAAAAAATTTAATTCATTTTTAAATCATCTGAGCATATGTTCTGTGAAGGCTCGGGAGAAATTTGCATTTGTATAGTAATAGGATTTGCGCTACAATTATCACTGGTAAAAAGCAGTTTTTCACACATATTATAAATATATATAAATATTTTTTTTATTATTATTATTTTATTATGTTTATTTATATATTCATATATATATATATATATATATATATATATATTTTTTTTATTATTATGATTATATATATATATATATATATATATATATATATATATATATATATTTATTATGATTATTTATTTATTTTTCATGTTTGCCTTTTACATCACAAAAAAAAAAAAGATTGTGAGATATTATTGGCAATAGGCAGACTTTGACTTAAAAAAAAAAGAAAAGACTTGGCACATGTGAATGTGACGGCTCAGTGTGAATGGTGGACTTTGCTCGGAGTATGTCCCCGCCTGTTGCTGGAGCTGTGAATAGCTGAGGCCTCCACCCGCCCCATCCTGGGAAGAAGGAGGACATTGTGGATTCCACACAGGAGACTCTGCTCCGGCCTCCAGACACACAGAACATTGCAAAAGGACGGTGAGATCTCTTTTTATTCTCTGCAATTCCATCCAGAGCCAAAAACTTAGAAAACTGCTCTGGAGTTCTCGCATGGAGACTCAGCATTGTCCACCTAATCCCACATTCTCCTGATTAATCCCAATGTTTACAGCAACATACACATACAGCTGCTGTGCCCAATATGAGGGGTTCCCACCATCCCTGTGCTGAGTTCCCGGGTCTGTACACCTGCTGTGCCCATTATGAGGGGTTCCCACCATCCCTGTGCTGAGTTCCGGGTCTGTACACCTGCTGTGCCCATTATGAGGGGTTCCCACCATCCCTGTGCTGAGTTCCCGGGTCTGTACACCTGCTGTGCCCATTATGAGGGGTTCCCACCATCCCTGTGCTGAGTCGCCGGGTCTGTACACTTTCTGTGCCCATTATTAGGGGTTCCCACCATCCCTGTGCTGAGTTCCCGGGTCTGTACACCCACTGTGCCCATTATGAGGGGTTCCCACCATCCCTGTGCTGAGTTCTTGGGTCTTTACACCTGCTGTGCCCATTATGAGGGGTTCCCACCATCCCTGTGCTGAGTTCTTGGGTCTTTACACCTGCTGTGCCCATTATGAGAGGTTCCCACCATCCCTGTGCTGAGTTCCCGGGTCTGTACACCTGCTGTGCCCATTATGAGGGGTTCCCACCATCCCTGTGCTGAGTTCCGGTCTGTACACCTGCTGTGCCCATTATGAGGGGTTCCCACCATCCCTGTGCTGAGTTCCCGGGTCTGTACACCTGCTGTGCCCATTATGAGGGGTTCCCACCATCCCTGTGCTGAGTCGCCGGTCTGTACACTTTCTGTGCCCATTATTAGGGGTTCCACCATCCCTGTGCTGAGTTCCGGGTCTGTACACCCACTGTGCCCATTATGAGGGGTTCCCACCATCCCTGTGCTGAGTTCTTGGGTCTTTACACCTGCTGTGCCCATTATGAGGGTTCCCACCATCCCTGTGCTGAGTTCTTGGGTCTTTACACCTGCTGTGCCCATTATGAGGGGTTCCCACCATCCCTGTGCTGAGTTTCTGTCTCTTTTCACCTTCTGTGCCTATTATGAGGGGTTCCCACCATCCCTGAGCTGAGTTCCCAGGTCTGTACACCTGCTGTGCCCATTATGAGGGGTTCCCACCATCCCTGTGCTGAGTCGCCGGGTCTGTACACTTTCTGTGCCCATTATTAGGGGTTCCCACCATCCCTGTGCTGAGTTCCCGGGTCTGTACACCCACTGTGCCCATTATGAGGGGTTCCCACCATCCCTGTGCTGAGTTCTTGGGTCTTTACACCTGCTGTGCCCATTATGAGGGGTTCCCACCATCCCTGTGCTGAGTTCTTGGGTCTTTACACCTGCTGTGCCCATTATGAGGGGTTCCCACCATCCCTGTGCTGAGTTCTTGGGTCTATACACCTGCTGTGCCCCATTATGAGAGGTTCCCACCATCCCTGTGCTGAGTTCCCGGGTCTGTACACCTGCTGTGCCCATTATGAGGGGTTCCCACCATCCCTGTGCTGAGTTCCGGGTCTGTACACCTGCTGTGCCCATTATGAGGGGTTCCCACCATCCCTGTGCTGAGTTCCCGGGTCTGTACACCTGCTGTGCCCATTATGAGGGGTTCCCACCATCCCTGTGCTGAGTCGCCGGGTCTGTACACTTTCTGTGCCCATTATTAGGGGTTCCCACCATCCCTGTGCTGAGTTCCCGGGTCTGTACACCCACTGTGCCCATTATGAGGGGTTCCCACCATCCCTGTGCTGAGTTCTTGGGTCTTTACACCTGCTGTGCCCATTATGAGGGGTTCCCACCATCCCTGTGCTGAGTTCTTGGGTCTTTACACCTGCTGTGCCCATTATGAGGGGTTCCCACCATCCCTGTGCTGAGTTTCTGTCTCTTTTCACCTTCTGTGCCTATTATGAGGGGTTCCCACCATCCCTGAGCTGAGTTCCCAGGTCTGTACACCTGCTGTGCCCATTATGAGGGGTTCCCACCATCCCTGTGCTGAGTTTCTGGCTCTTTTCACCTACTGTGCCCATTATTATGAGGGGTTCCCAGGTCTGTATACCTGCTGTGCCCATTATGAGGGGTTCCAGGGCTGATCCTAGGCAGGTGTGTGGGGTGCAGTGCACCCAGGCGTCCAATAGGATTGCCTATCCTTTCAGCCAATCAGGTGACAGGTCTCAGGCCCACTTCCTGTTTGGCCGGGAGGAGGACCAGTGTTAGAATAGCAACTATTCTTTCGCTATTCTAACACACCCGGATTGGCTGTGAGCGCATTCACTGCGCCCCAAGCCCACCCTACTTTGAAGCCTATTAGAGCCTTTGGCTTTAATCAGTGCTTCAAAAATAACACCCACACCTGTATTGTAATTCATGCGCCCAGGACTGGACGCATGGATTCAGGGGGACGGTGCCCGTGTGCCCTTTAATGGACGGGCTGCCCTTGGTTCCCACCATTCCTGTACTAAGAGCCCAGGTCTGTGCACCTGCTGTGCCCATTATAAGGGATCCCCACCATCCCTGTGCTGAGTTCCTGGGTCTCCACACCTGCTGTGCTCTGTAATTCTCCTTACTTGCACTTTGTTCATTCTTCAGGATAAGATTTCGGGAATCCGATCCAAGTTTAGCAGAATGCCGGGAGGAAGAATGTGAAACTAGTTCTGGCCTGTTCAGTTGGTTGTTGAAAAAACAATTGCTGACTATTAAAGTTTATAGGTGATAAAACCAGAGATTGCCAACTCCAGGAATATTTGCCTCCTGGGGGGTCAGGAAGGATATTTTCATTGTTGGAGTAGATTGAAATATACTTTATTAGAGTTGTTTTTACCTTTCTTTGGATTACCTGTGGGTATAAGGCGGGGTCTCCAAACTTCGAGAAACAAACAAAATAATTTTCATAAATCAATTCATAATAACCAAATTAATAGTTTTTTTTTTTTTTTAAATCAGTATAACATGTTTCAGAACAAATGCGGGAGAACTTCAGAAAAATCCCCCCTAACATCAGTCCTCCCCCCCCTCCCATACATCAGGGTACACCTTAAAAGTCCCCCTTTACATTGGGTTCCCCATCAGAGTGCCCTCCCCTCCTCTTGCATCTCGGTCCCCCATCAGAGTGCCCTCCCCTCCTCTTGCATCTTGGTCCCCCATCAGAGTGCCCTCCCCTCCTCTTGCATCTCGGTCCCCCATCAGAGTGCCCTCCCCTCCTCTTGCATCTCGGTCCCCCATCAGAGTGCCCTCCCCTCCTCTTGCATCTCGGTCCCCCATCAGAGTGCCCTCCCCTCCTCTTGCATCTCGGTCCCCCATCAGAGTGCCCTCCCCTCCTCTTGCATCTCGGTCCCCCATCAGAGTGCCCTCCCCTCCTCTTGCATCTTGGTCCCCCATCAGAGTGCCCTCCCCTCCTCTTGCATCTCGGTCCCCCATCAGAGTGCCCTCCCCTCCTCTTGCATCTTGGTCCCCCATCAGAGTGCCCTCCCCTCCTCTTGCATCTCGGTCCCCCATCAATGTGCCCTCCCCTCCTCTTGCATCGCGGTCCCCCATCAATGTGCCCTCCCCTCCTCTTGCATCGCGGTCCCCCATCAGAGTGCCCTCCCCTCCTCTTGCATCTCGGTCCCCCATCAGAGTGCCCTCCCTTCCTCTTGCATCTCGGTCCCCCATCAAAGTGCCCTCCCCTTCTCTTGCATCGGTGAAAATTTTTGAACATGCTCTATTTTTTAACGTTGTCGTTTTTAAGGTTGTAAAAAATGGTCGTGAGTGGGCTTTAACGACGTGAAAAAACAGCGCATGCTCAGAAGCAAGTTATGAGACAGGAGTGCTCGTTCTGGTAAAATTTGCGTTCGTAATGGAGTAAGCACATTCTTCACGCTCTTTTACTAACACAAAATCAGCTAAAGCAGCCCAAAGGGTGGCGGCATCCGCATGGAACTTCCCCTTTATAGTGCAGTCGTACGTCACCGCGCTTTACTAGAGCATTTTTTTTCACGACCGTGTGTAGGCAAGGCCGTTTTAATGATCGGGTTGAAAAAAACACTGTTTTTTCTAGACCCTTAAAAACTTCATTTTTTAGAACCCGAAAAACGGTCGTGTGTACGCGGCATGAGAGACAGGAAGTGCTGCTATTTATGGGCTGCTTTGATTGTAGATTGTCCACAGCTGGCAGCAAGTGGGGCTAGTAAGTCAAAGGTGATGCATCAAACTGAGAGAACATAGCCATAACTCCAGAGCTCCTCTGTGGCACAACAAGACTGCAGCCGAGTGCCCTCCTCTTGCATCGCCCTCCATCAGAGTGCCCTCCTCTTACATTGTGGTCCCCCATCAGAGTCCCCTCCTCTTACATTGTGGTCCCCCATCAGAGTCCCCTCTCCCCCCTTTCATTGTGCCTACCCTCCCCTTTACATGTGGATCCTCTCTGATTTACATCAGGGTCCCCATCAATCCGCTCCCCTCTCCTTGCGTCCATTTTATTATTGGTTTCCTGTATTTTACACTGTTGACAGAGGTGCAGTCAATTAGGCCTCCACAGAATTGCGCAGTGCTGTCAGTTTAACACTGGAAGATTCCTGACAGGTGGATAAAGCAGACTGATGACTGGTGTGGTGATGCGTCTTGCCTGCCCAATCAGCAGCCTGGCAGGTGGGTCAGTGACGGAGCTGTAATGCAGTAGAGACAATGTAACTTACAACTGTGGCTATACTGTCTTGGCTGCTGAAACACAAGACAAGCTAAGAGAGATCACTTTATTTAATTTGCATTTTGTTCAGCTTTAGGTAAATATCTTTTATCACAATGATAATATGTTGACCCGTTTTCTGTCATTCTAGGGTTTGACCGTGAAACGGTGACCTCAGCCTTTGACCATGTCGAGTTTTCTTCGCTCCTTTGTCTCAAGCATCTCTGGAGCCGTGCAGGACTTTCCTCGTCATCGTTTACCGCTACTCTGCGCAGCTGGCCTGGGCATCACCGCCATCGCCTCCTGGGTGTGGTGGAGGAGAAAGCAATGGCAGCTGTGTCAGGTAGGCACAGTGACGCAGCTCCTCATATACCCCATTAAGTCATGCCGCCCTGTCTCCGTTCAAGAGGCCGAATGCCTAGAACTTGGTTTAAGGAATGGGGAGCTGGAAGATCGGCACTGGCTGGTGGTGACCGAGGACGGTCACATGGTGACGGGCAGGCAGGAGCCACGACTTGTCCTTATCAATGTGAATAGGCTTGGAGACTCTCTGTGTCTCGATGCTCCTGGAATGGAGAAGATAATGGTGCCCTTTTCTCAGCCAAAGACCAACAAGGTGTTGGACTGTCGGGTCTTTTCAACTGACATCCAAGGCCGAGACTGCGGAGATGATGTGTCTCGGTGGCTGACCACGTATTTTCAAAGCAGCCAGCCATACCGCTTGGTGCACTATGAGCCTGGGGTCATGAAACCACGAAAGGCAAATGATCAGGAAAGACCGTTCCGAGACAAAGACGTCATTCCCTATTCAGATGCCGGCCCCGTCATGCTCCTTTCTGAAACATCCCTGGAGGAGCTAAACAAGCGCTTAGAGAAGCCGGTCACTCTGGGAAATTTCCGACCCTGCATTGTAGTGTCTGGATGTGAGGCATTTGCTGAAGATAGCTGGCATGACGTGATAGTGGGCACCATAAGGCTGAAGAGGGTCATGGCCTGTGGCCGTTGTCTTCTGACCACAGTGGATCCGGATACTGGAGTCATGAGCCGGAAGGAGCCTCTGGAAACACTGAGGACCTTCCGAAGCAGCGATTCCTCTTTAAGCCACCTCTATAAGAACTCTCCGCTTTTTGGCCAATACTACGGAGTGGAGCAAACCGGGAAACTGAGTGTGGGAGATCCAGTCTACTCGTATGTCAAGGTCTGCAAAGATTGAAAAATATTTAACCAACTAAATCAATTGTAGTCCAATAAAGGTATCAATAAAAACTTGCTGAACTAACTTCTGTTTTGTTTAGGAAATTTTATAATAGTGTCAATACTCCACCAAGGCCAAAAGTGCTTTTAAAATGTAACCACTTCAAGACCAGCAACATACCCATATGCCGCTGGACTTTGGGTGGTTATATCGGGATGATAAGGCATCGCCCTGGTACTGTTTGTTTAGAGCCGCAGTTGGCCCTCTTTGTAAAAACAATCCTAGCAACTAACTAGCCGCTGGACTGTTTTTACAAATAGTGGTATGGGACGGCCTCCAACCCCCCCCCCCCCATCTGTGGCCCCATCTCCCACCGGGAGACCCGAGCAACCAGCGGGCACATCTGTCGTCTGGTTGGACAGCTGAACAAAGACTGGATCACCTTTGATTTGGTGCTCCGCTATGGCAACCCAGAAGTGGTGACCTGAAATCACTTCTGTTTACCCTGATGTCAACAGCGCTATTTTGAAAAAATATTTAAGCATTTGAAAACACAGATCTTGGTGTGATCAAATGCTTTTAACGGCAGAGGAGGGATTTAAAGTCCCCACATCTCTCTATAAAGAGTACCTGTCACATGCCTATTGCTGTCACAAAGGATGTTCCTTAAAGCGATCAAAAAAATAAAGGCTAACCGTCCCCCATGCATGCAAACAGAAAACGTCCCACACATGTCAACATCGGATCATGGGCAGCAATTCTAGTACCAGACCTCCTGTGTAAATCTGAAGTCTAAAGTGGTAACCTGTAAAGGCTTTTAAAGCATCGCCTATGGATAGAAAAATGTACGTAGTTTACCACCGTTGCATGGGCAAGCTCAATTTTAAAGCGTGACATGTTTGATATCTATTTGCTTGGCGGAAGATTATATTTTATATTTTACAAATAAAATAGTGTATCCCCCCCCCCCCCCAAAAAAAATGTGTTTGAAAACTGCTGTGCAAAAAAAACAACCACCATTTTATTCTCTACAAAGAAAACTAGGGTTGGGACTTTAAATGAGGCATATGAAAAACACACGCCTCCATCCCTATTTGATACAAAAAATAGGGTTTTTGGGACTTTAAATAAGATGCGTTTTTAAACAAACAGTAGTATAAGTAAAATAGTAAACATTTATAGCCAGGCTCCTACTTACCACCCAAACAGCAAGCCAAATTCAACTGTCTAACTGTATATGTTAAAAGCGTGCAACCAATCCTCTGCTTTTAACATATACAGCTAGACAGTTAAATTTGGCTTGCTGTTTGGGTGGTAAGTAGGAGCCTGGTTATAAATGTTTACTATTTCATTTTATTCTCTAGTGCAGTGATGGGGAACCATGACACCGCAGATGTTTTGGAACTACATTTCCCATGATGCTCAACTACACTTCAGGGTGCATGAGCATCATGGGAAATATAGTTCCAAAACATCTGGGGTGCCAATGTTCACCATCACTGCTCTAGGGCCTCTGCTTTTAAAAGATGGGGGGTTCTAAGTAATTCTCTAGCAAAAAAGACTCTTTGTTACATGTAAACAAAGTGCCAGAAAAGGCCTGGCCTGGAATTAAACTATATGGCCAAAAGCATGCAAAAAAACAGGTACCCGCTCCCCCCGCCCCCTCCCCCCCCCCCCCGAAAACTGCCAAATGTGGAACCAGAGAGGGGAAGAATCGGATAAGCGGAAGTTCCACTTTTGGATGAAACTCTACTTTAAAAAAAGGGGTTGCCTGTAGTTATTCTTTAAAAATTAAGGGACCTATGTAGGACCCCATTGCTGACCTTCAGATTTTTGATTTATTTTTTCCTCAGGAAGTGAACAAATGATCGCCTATCTGTTTTAATCTTTTATCAGAACTTTTAGGCTTCATTCACACATAGCCGACTCCGTCGCAGTCCGTTCCGACGGAGTCCGCCTGTGTCTGCCAGCTCAGCAGGAGATCAGTCCGCAGATCTCTGCTGAGCCGACGGATGACAAGCTCCTCTCTGCTCACTGAGCGGGGAGGAGCTTGTCGAGTCCCGCTGTCCTCTATGGAGCGATCTGATGAAAACGGACAGCATGTCCGTTTTCATCAGATCTTTCCCGATCCGATCCGCATGGACGGATGGGGACGTGAGCCCCATACGTTTGTTTTTAGCGGATCGGATCAGGTCGGATGTCAGCGGACATGTCTCCGCTGACATCCGACGCTCCATAGGGGTGCATGGAGCGCCCGTTCAGGTCCGCCTGAAAAACTGACAGACGGACCTGAACGGATCCATGTGTGAACGAGGCCTTAAGTCTCTGATTGCAATTATGAACAATAACAAATTCTCAGTGAATAATCTTCTAATGACTTATCTGTAAATCTATCTAGAATGCTGCTATTACTATTGGGTTGAAGCTTCAGAAAACATTTCTGAAGCTTTTTTTTGCATATACATACTTCTTATAATTGTTTTTTTTCTGTGCCAACATATCTTTTGCATCTACTGTCCTACTTTATGGATACAATTACATTTCACATATTAGTTTTCGGACAGATACTGTTCGCAATCACCAATTGACTTACTGTATTGCTCAGGGCACCCCATGGATACGATTTCACAGCCCTGCCAACTGTGCTGTAAACATTTTAACTGTGTCTTGGTCCCTGTTTAGATTTTTTAAATTTATTTTACAGTTATGCAGCTGCCATGCTTAACTGTGGACTGTGTAATGGTTTATCTGGTAGCATTACTGAGAAATTTAAGGGGGATCTCAAAGAAACACAGATGAGTGACAATGGACAGAAGACCAATAGGCAAATCAAGCCTGCCCTACGCCCCCCCCCCCCCCCCCCCCCCTCATTTAAAATATAATTAATTTATTTTCACAGTTTGATGAAAAAAAATATTATTCATCAATAAAAATGTATTGTGAAAAAAAAAAATGTTTTAATCGGGTACAGGAAGAGATATTGGATAGATAGATAGATAGATAGCTATTACCGGGTGATTGAAAAGTATCTCCTTCTTTTGTTTGCAATATTTTTATTAAAGTTTTCACATAAGGATACAAAAAGAAAACAGCATTAGTCATTGCCATGAGAACAAACGTACAAGTACAAGTAAATACGAGTACAAATACATAACCAGCACACACTATTTCCTTGGGTCTCCATATTACAACTTTAAACTAGCAAATTCTAAATCCAGACCCGATTCGGGCCTTTTAGCTGAATTACCAACTGGTCTCAAGGACCCATCAGACAATAACAAACAATAGCAAAGTCAATAAGAGGAAAGCGTAAATAAAAAATGGATAGCCAATAGAAAAGAAGAGAAAAAAAAGGGGGGGGGTGCACTCCTACCTCAAAGAAGATCCCCCGGTGCTGGAACAGATCAGTACGTGGTCGTATGATAATTGATTGAGGGGTCCCATACTTTATTAAACACAGTGACCTTGTCATTTAAAATAGCCGACAATCTCTCATTCACCATTATCCAGGACATTTTAGACTTCAAAAGATAAAAGGGAACAGTAGTTTTATTTAAAATTCGATATGTGCACCAGCATTCGCCTGCAGCTTCTTTTTTTTTTTTTTAACAGAGATCGCCTGCAGCTTCTTAAAGCGGAGCTCCAGCCGCGATTTTTTTTTTTTTAAAGTCAGCAGCTACTAACAGTGTAGCTGCTGACTTTAAATAAGGACACTTACCTTGTCCTACTTGCCCGCGCTGATGGGCCCCCCGACGCCGGTCCCACGATCGCTCCGGGTCCCGCGCCGCCATTCACACTATGGGAAACAGGCAGTGAAGCCGTACGGCTTCACTGCCCATTTCCTACTGCGCCTGCGTGAGTCTCACGCTGGCTTGTGAATGGGCGCGCTGCTCTCTGAGAACACACACAGTTCCCAGAAAGCAGCGCGCCCCATTCACAAGCAGAAGGACAAAAAGAAAAGGCACCGCGGAGTGGAAGAGGCAGATTACGGACTTCCGCATAGCAACTGGTATTTCGGGTGAGTATTTTTTTTTTTTTCAGGTTTTTTTTTTTTTTAACAACATGGGAAAATGTTGTTTTCCTGGGTGGAGCTCCGCTTTAAGCTTCTCGGGAATCACATCAACTGATCTTGTGGGATGGCAGAAATAACTTCTCTTAGTTGCCCTTCAAGTTCTTCTAAAGTCTTTTGGTTTCGTAGAGTAAACTTGTCCCGTCAACCAACCCCAAAGGAAAAAGTCGCAGGGTGTTAAATGAGGGCTTCTGGCCGGCCACTCATGCGGACCACGTTGACCCAACCATCTCCCAGGAAAATGTTCATTCAGCCATTCACGAACAATAATAGCAAAATGTGGAGGAGCACTGTCTTACATAAAAATCATATTCTCCCAGCTATTGACAACTGGCCAGATTTAATCTTGCAGCATAGTGAGATAACTTTCGGCATTCATGGTAAAACAACAATGCAGATTTAATTGTCATAGATTAAAGAACATACATAAAAGAATTGAGAAAAAAGTAACTTTATATAAAAAGTTTATAAATAGTTTAAAATAGGGAGTTACTTTTCCATGACCCTGTATAATAGTAACATATATACAAATTAGAGCTGCAGGGTTAATCATTAAAAAAATTGCGATCTCGATTAAACCCCCCTCACGATCTTAATCCAGCATTTCCCCGGCCAAACATGTGTACTTTGTCCAAGGGTCACAGTTCTTGGGAATATGTAGTGGCCAGGGCCACCATCAGGGGGGTACAGCCCATACAGATGTAAGGGGCCCGGTAGTCCTGAGGAGCCTGGGCTTCCAGAGGGACCAGGCCACTTAGGTCTCTGGGCCCCTTACAAGTTGGCACCTCCCCTTTGGTCTTTTCCACCCCTACACTAGTCCCAACTCCTGCTGGGGTTGCCCGCTGCACTGGCTCCTGACTGCCAGCTAGTGGTGTAGCGTGCAGGTGTAGCTAGTGTAGCGCCCCCTTGCTTTTAGCATGGGCACTTCTCTAAAACTAGTTTGACTGGGAGAGTTACATTTGCTCCCCGTTGTGATTTATTTAGGTTAATGACCCGTGTCGTTTTCTGGAAACGACCACTGGCTCGGACTGCATTCTGGGGATGTAAGTTCATCCTTGGCCGGCAGTGGGAGCCAGAGGGATTTCTGAATCTAAGGTGGCGTCTCGGCTGCCAGGCCTGTGAGAGAGACCTGTCCGGGAGGCACCTCACCCACTCAGACGTTGAGTGGCGACGTGTGGGTTTCGTGTTTTTTTGAAGAGCTAATCTCTGCTGCATCTATATCCAGGCCTGACATCTAGAATCCTTTCCTTCTCATCAACCTATTCTTTCTTCACCGAGTTGATGTTTGGCTATGTTGGCCTGGAATTAAAGCATTGAGAAAATCTTTATTTACTGTGTGGACACTCAATTACTGCTGTACTCAATTAGTACTCAATTAGTACTTCTGGTGCACCCCTGGACCTAGTGAGAGTAACTTAATCTGCCGATCCCATCAGCAAACCAGCGGCCCTTTCAGGGGTGACGCTACACTAGCAACACCCCCCTCCCTGTCCCTCAGACTGCTGTCCAAAGGTGTCTCTGTTTCTCCTTCATCCAGAGTGAGGGCACTCTAATACAAGAGCTGTGTAACTGACCACATCACCAGGGCAAAGTGAAAAGCCAAAAAAAGGAAGCAAATGCAGCAACCACATCTTAGTATTGGTAAGCTTTAAATTGTATTCCTCTCCATTCACAATGGATTCAATGGTTAACCAATGGGTGGAAACTGGGCCAGGGGGGCCCAGTCCTAAAGCTGTGTAAGGGGCCCCAACATTTCTGATGGCTGCCCTGGTAGTGGCAGTTGGTGGGTTTTTAATTTGGGGGGCTGGCACTGGCAGCACCCCCCCCCCACCCCCCAGCCACCCAGGGCAGTCGGCGGAGTGGCAAATAACAGCATCCCCAGGCGGCCCTGTCAGTTACTCGATCGTGTCTGTGATCTCCGTGGGGTGCGGTGGCCATAGGATTGGGGCCGGAGCTGCAGTGAGCGGCGGCCATATGTACAGGCAGCGGCCCGGAGGTGCAGGGAGCTACGGCTATAGGCGTGGGCAGCGGCCCGGAGGTTCAGGGAGTGGCAGCCATAGATGCAAGGTGCTGCAGCCATAGGTGCGGTAAATAGTGGCTATAGGTGTAGGGAGCTGCGGTCATAGGTTTGGATAGCGGCCTGGAGGTGAGGGGAGTAGTGGCTCAGGTGTCTGCTCCTCCATCTCCTACAGCAGACTGTTCCTCTTCCACCTAAGTGCTAGGCATCCAATAGGATCGCCTGACACTTAGGCCAATCAGGATCAGGATCAGTTCTCAAGATCTGCCTCCTGATTGGGGGGGAGGAACTTTAGTGTGAAAATAGCGAATAGTGGGATCGGGACGCAGTACTCTGCACACCAAGCCCACCCTTTTTTTTAAGCCTATTAGAGCCTCTGACTCTAATCACGTGCTTCAAAAATCCCAACCCCCACCCCCCCCCATTGGAATCCATGCATCCTGATATGTAGGTCAGGGGGTGACGCCCTTGCGCTCCCTATATGGGCCGCTACTGGGTTTATGTATCCTCCATGGTGTCATTCTGCAGAGAACTTACATGAAACGTTGATGGATGGAATGCCTTCAACCCAGAACAGAAGATATAATATTAAGAGACGGCCAATTACATTATTTGCAAGGTGAAATACCTGTAGACATGTGCAGTCAGTTTCATAACAAAAATGTGTATTTTTGCATCTTTCGGACATTCAGATTTTTAATTGTATAGAAAAATGAATACAAAGGAAATTATAGCGAAAAATAACGAATAAATTTGACATGATTCGTTCATTTGTTAACCGCTTGCCGACCGTCCACCGTAGTTTTACCACGGCAGGTCTGCTCGGCTGCACAAACTCACGTAATATAACGTGATTTTGCATTTCCGCCACTAGCGGCCCCCCTGCTCGCCCCTGGTGCCGACACGCGTGCCCGTCGGGCGCGATCACTGGCGGGCACCCAGGATCGCTCGTTACAGAGCGAGAACCGGGAGCTGTGTGTGTAAACACACAGCTCCCGGTTCTTTCAGGGGGAGAAATGACTGATGGCATGTTCATACAATGTATGAGCAGCGATCTGTCATTTCCCCAAGTCAGTCCCACCCCCCAGGAACATACTTAATCCCTTCCTCGCCCCCTAGTGTTAACCCCTTCCCTGCCAAGTCACATTTTTGCAGTAATGCATTTTTATAGCACTGATCGCTATAAAAATGCCAATGGTCCCAAAAATGTGTCAAAAGTGTCCGAAGCGTCCGTCATAAGGTCACAGTACCGATAAAAATCACAGATCGCCGCCATTACCAGTAGAAAAAAAAAATATATATATATATATATTAATAAAAATGCCATAAAACTATCCCCTATTTTGTAGACGCTATAACTTTTGCGCAAACCAAATTAAAAAAAGGCTTATTGCGATTTTTTTTATTTATTTTTTTATGAAAAATATGTAGAAGAATACGTATCGGCCTAAACTGAGGAAAGAATTTTTTTTAGATATATTTTGGGGATATTTATTACAGCAAAAACGAAAAATTATTCCATTTTGTTCAAAATTGTCGCTCTATTTTTGTTTATATCGCAAAAAATAAAAACCGCAGAGGTGATCAAATACCACCAAAAGAAATCTCCATTTGTGGGGAGCCACGTCGCACGACTGCACAATTGTTAGTTAAAGCGATGCAGTGCCAAATCGCAAAAAGTGGCCCGGTCATTGACCAGCAAAATGGTCCGGGGCTGAAGTAATTAAAGGTCTAATGAAACAAAAGATCAAGTAAATCTTTGTGCTGTTTCACACAGGGGCGACCTGTCAGACGACTTAGCCGAATGACAAGCCACGCTCCATTCTGTACTATGGAACCGTTCTGATTGGAGCAACTCAAGTCTCTCCAACTTAGAAAAAGGTTCCTGTACTTCTTGGGGGGCGACTTCGGAGCGGCTTGCATTGACTTCTATACAGAGTCTGAGGACTTTGAAGCCGCCCCTGTAAAGGCCAATCAGCTGATTCATTTTGTGCTGGAGGTTGGATTACTGGCGAAGTGCATTCCTGAGAAGTGAGTGACAAGGGTGTTGTGTTGTATTTGAGCGGAGAAGTGATAGTCATTGTGTGTGTGTTAATGGATTTAATAAACAAAACGACTTTCCAAACTACAAATCGTTATCACAAATATATATATACAGTGGAACCTCGGATTACGAGCATAATCCGTTCCAGGAGAATGCTTGTAATCCAAAGCACTTGCATATCAAAGCGAGTTTCCCCATAGAAGTCAATGGAAACAAAATTAATTTGTTCCGCATTGACGTCAATGGCATTCAATACCGCATGTGGCCAGAGGACAGGGGCGCCGGGATTTCCGAGTGGCTCTGTGCTGTTACATGAAAATATAGAATAAAATATTTACAAAAATGTGAGGGGTGTACTCACTTTTTTGAGATACAGAGTGTATTATTTATTTTTACTCTTTTTATTTTGAACATGTGACCAGCAGCAGAGGACTAGAAGCTCCACCTACTTATGTTTCCCTGCAGACAGGCTAGGAAAGATCTGGGTCATGTGACAGCTGTATATTTAGAGATAAAAAAAAAAAAAACACAAGCACAGTGAAACCTCAGATTGCTCAGTTAACGAGCATTTCGCAATAGGAACACTGTATTTTTAAAAATCGTAACTCGGTTTGCGAGTGTTGTCTTGCAAAACGAGCACGATTGAGACCAAAGCAGCGTGCAGTACCGCGTTTGGCCTGAGGTGGGGGGGGGGCGCCGGAGTCGAGCAGAGCCCGAATGGTGCCAATTGGAAATGCCTTGCTGGACTCTCCGGCACCCCCCCACCTCTGGCCGCATGCAGTATTGCATACCACTGAAGTCAACGGCACGTTCAGTTCGCCTACGCTATTGTCATCGGCGCCTGTCATTTCTGCAAATATCTCCCAAACCTTTTAGGTTTGGGAGATATTTGTTGCACCTACAGGTAAGCCTTAATCTAGGCTTTCTTTTGGTGGTATTTGATCATCTCTGCGGTTTTTATTTTTTGCGCTATAAACAAAAATAGAGCGACAATTAAAAAAAATTCAATATTTTTTACTGTTTACTATAATAAATATCCCCCAAAAATATATAAAAAAATATTTTTCTTTTCCTCAGTTTAGGCCGATACGTATTCTACATATTTTTGGTAAAAAAAAAAAATTAAAAAAAATCGCAATAAGCGTTTATCGGTTGGTTTCCGCTAAATGTATAGCGTTTACAAAATAGGGGATAGTTTTATTGCATTTTTATAATTTTTTTTTTTTTTTTTACTACTGGCGGCGATCAGCAATTTTTTTCGTGACTGCGACATTATGGCGGACACATTTTTGGGACAATTGTCATTTTCACAGCAAAAAATGCATTTAAATTGCATTGTTTATTGTAAAAATTACAATTGCAGTTTGGGAGTTAACCACAGGGGGCGCTGTAGGGGTTATGTGTTCCCTGTGTGTGTTTACAACTGTAGGGGGGTGTGGCTGTAGGTGTGACGTCATTGTGTGATCCCTTGTGTCTCCCTATAAAATCGGTGCTGCCGCCACAGTGAAGAACAGGGAAACTGTGTTTACACACGGCTCTCCCCGTTCTTCAGCGGCGATCTTGTCCGCGAATCCCGCGGTCCCGGATCTTCGGACCGGGTTACGGGCGTGCACCCGTGACCCACGGCTGGGCGCCAGTACAGAACGTACCTGTATGTTCCTGTGCCCAGCCGTGCCATTCTGCCGACGTATATGTGCAGGAGGCGGTCCTTAAGTGGTTAACAACAACAGCTTCACTCCGGGTGACCCCCCCCCCCCCCTGCTCAACAACTCCGATCTGCGGGAAATTTTAAAATGTTGGGAGGTATGGTATACTCACTTTTGTGAGATAATGTATCAATAATCGGTTTTAAATCATTATACAAAAATATATTTGAAATCAAATCTTGATTATTTTTCGGCAATAATGGTGTGGGTGAATTTCTGCCAATTTCAATAGGAGATCATGGGGGCCCCCGGAGCAATAGGAGATCATGGGGGCCCCCGGAGCAATAGGAGATCATGGGGGCCCCCGGAGCAATAGGAGATCATGGGGGCCCCCGGAGCAATAGGAGATCATGGGGGCCCCCGGAGCAATAGGAGATCATGGGGGCCCCCGGAGCAATAGGAGATCATGGGGGCCCCCGGAGCAATAGGAGATCATGGGGGCCCCCGGAGCAATAGGAGATCATGGGGGCCCCCGGAGCAATAGGAGATCATGGGGGCCCCCGGAGCAATAGGAGATCATGGGGTGACACAATATACATACACACTGAAAGGGTAGTGGAGAGGTTGGGCAGCGATAATCCTGGGATTTTTACACCAAAAGGATGTCGGGGAGGGACATTAAGGACAGATGTAAAAAAAAACAAAAAAAAAAAACACACAGATTTTTACATACTGTCCCTGGTTTTACTGAGGCTGGCAACCCCGATTGGGCCCCCCTAGTGGCATGGGGCCCTCGGGCAGTGCCTGAATGGTCAGTCCACCCCTGACTCTATAGTCACATGGGCTGCTCAGATGTGATAGGGAGGAAATGCTCGGCCTGGACACTCGCTGAAAACTGAGCATGTGCAGAGCTGCCAACACTGCTCTGCAAAATCCCTAACTGCATTGGGGACTTGGATACAAGGGGGAGACAGAGAGCAGCAGGATCAACCAGTTTTTTTGCAAAATACAGAAAACAAATCTCATAATGACTAAATGTATGTAATGCACCATTTATTTTTTTATGATGTAGGTTTAGTGATACTTTAACTGGCTTTTAGAAATGAGTGGTCGCCAACTTGGCCGCCGTGTTTGGATCCTAAGACTAAGCACGGAAGTTACAATTCTATTGGCAGATAACATTTCTGATAGATATGCATTTCAGGGCCCTTCATGAAGGTAACATTGGCATTCTTGTCCTGTACGTGGGCAGAAGACTGAAGTGAAACAAGAAAGATCCCGTGATAAATCATTCACAGTGTCCATTTTATTACCATGATCAATATTTAACTTATTATGCTTTATACAAGGTTCAGAAATAATTGCAGGCGGGTGGTGCTGAAGGTGTCACTTCTTGTCCTCCCACACCACCTCATAGTCCTTGTAGGCGTGTCTCAGTTTTTCCGCTGTGACGGAGTGATCTGCTCGGCCATATCCCTGCGAACGATCGAAAATCTGATTTTTCATATCGGAGCATGAGGGGAAAAAAATAACAAACAAAAGCAGTCTAATGACTTATTTCACCAAATAATGACTTAACGACTTAAGACCCAGGACATTATACAGGTAAAGGACCTTGCCCCTTTTTGCGATTCGGCACTGCGTCGCTTTAACTGACAATTGCGCGGTCGTGCGACGTGGCTCCCCAACAAAATTGGCGTCCTTTTTTTCCCACAAATAGAGCTTTCTTTTGGTGGTATTTGATCACCTCTGCGGTTTTTATTTTTTGAGCTATAAACAAAAATAGAGCGACAATTTTGAAAAAAAATGCAATATTTACTATAATAGATACCCCCCCAAAAAAAAAAAAAAAAAAGTATATATATATATATATATATAAATATATATATATATATAAAAAAAATGTTTCCTCAGTTAAGGCCGATACATATCCTACATTTTTTTTTTTTACCAAAAATATCACAATAAGCGTTTATTGATTGGTTTGCGCAAACGTTATAGCGTTTACAAAATAGGGGATAGTTTTATGGCATTTTTATTCATATTGTTTTTACTAGTAATGGCGGCGATCTGCGATTTTTTTTGTGACTGCGACATTATGGCAGACACTTCGGACAATTTTGACACATTTTTGGGACCATTGTCATTTTCACAGCAAAAAGTGCTATAAAAATGCACCGATTACTGTGAAAATGACAATTGCAGTTTAGGAGTTAACCACTAGGGGGCACTGTAGGGGTTAAGTGTGACCTCATATGTGTTTCTAACTGTAGGGGGGGCGGGGCTGGACATGTGACGTCATTGATCATCTTTCCCTATATCAAGGAACAGACGATCACTGACACTGAAGAACGGGGAAGGTGTGTTTACACTCACCTCTCCCCGTTCTTCTGCCCGTGTGACCGATCGCGGGACACTGGTGGCGATTGGGTCCACGGGCCCTGTGGTCAAGGAGCGTCGGACCAGGTCACGGGTGCGTGCGACTCACGGCTGGGCACTTAAAGAGGGCGTACCTGTGCGTGCCATGTGCCCAGCCGTGCCATTCTGCCGACGTATATGTGCAGGAGGCGGTCCTTAAATGGTTAAAGACCTGTCATAAGGGTCATACCACCAGCACTGTACTACCCTTCTAAAAGCGGGATTAAACCTAAAACCAAAAATGTAATATATTGCAGCTTACCAAACATTAGTTGGGGTGGCTGCATTCGTTTTCTTTTTATGGGCCCCCCCCCCCCCCTTCTGTTTTCGCCCAGTGATCTGGCCAGTAACACACCTGTCAATTAATTAATTTGTTACGTTACATTCGTTTAGCTGCGGCATTCGTTATTTCGGATAGTTTGTAACTTCGGATAAATTTGTATTTGTTACGATCACTAACAGCCAAATTTGAAAGGAAATTCCAAATACCTATCATTTAACCACTTAAGGACCGCCTCCTGCACATATACGTCGGCAGAATGACACGGCTGGTCCGAAGCTCCGTGACCGCGGGACCTGATCGCCGCTGGAGTCCCGCGATCGGTCCCTGGAGCTGAAGAACGGGGAGAGCTGTGTGTAAACACACCTTCCCCGTTCTTCACTGTGGCGCCGTCATTGTGTTTCCCTATAAAAGGGAACACACAATCAATCAAATGACGTCACACCTACAGCCACACCCCCCTACAGTTAGAAACACAAATGAGGTCACACATAACCCCTTCAGCGCCCCCTTGTGGTTATTAACTCCCAAACTGCAATTGTCATTTTCACAGTAAACAATGCAATTTTTGCTGTGAAAATGACAATGTTCCCAAAAAGGTGTTAAAATTGTCCGAAGTGTCCGCCATAATTATGCAGTCACAAAAAATAAATAAAAAAAAAAAAAAAAAAAAAAACACTGATTAGTAGTAAAAAAAAAAAAAATTATAAAAATGCAATAAAACTATCCCCTATTTTGTAAACGCTATAAAGTTTGCGCAAACCAATCGATAAACACCTATTGCGATTTTTTTTACCAAAAATATGTAGAAGAATGCGTATCGGCCTAAACTGAGGAACAAAAAAAAAAGTTTATATATTTTTGGGGGATATTTATTATAGCAAATAGTAAAAAATTTATTTTCAAAATTGTCGCTCTATTTTTGTTTATAGCGCAAAAAATAAAAACCGCAGAGGTGATCAAATACCACCAAAAGAAAGCTCTATTTGTAAAAAAAAAAAAAGACTCAAATTTTGTTTGGGAGCCACGCCGCACAATTGTCTGTTCGAGCAACGCAGTGCCGAATCGCAAAACTGGCCCGGTCCTTTAGCTGCCTAAACGTCCGGGTCTCGAGTGGTTAATAGTTTTTGGTTATTATTTCAGATTTTCAAAGTCATGAATTACAAACTGTTTTTATTTTTTAATATAATATATTTTCATTTATAAGTTTTGCAATTAAACACAATCATCATATTACAGCAAAGTGAATAACTGTTTCATTCGGAGATTTCCGAATTAACAAATTCTTTCCGAATTGCACACGCCTAGTGTGTATGCATGGTGGGGTGGCATTAGTAATACACATGGCACCCCCCCCCCCACCCCCCCCCCCCCCACGTCATATTGTTGTAGCATGCCCGGCAGTGTGACTATACAGCCATAAACATACGTACAGTAGATTCTCCGTACACCCGGATCTTCTTCTCCGCACTGTTGTGTTCGATCTTCCCTCCTCCGAGGCATTTACATTGCAGACCCAACGCTTCCATCTCAGGGGTCACTTTGTCAAAGATGTGATCTACGGAGAAGGCAGAAAAGAGTCTCAGTCTGTAGTGTAGGACAGCGTTTCTCAACTCCAGTCCTCAAGGCTCCCCAGCAGGTCCTGTTTTCAGGATTCCCCTCAGATGAAATGGCTGTGGTGATTACTAAGGCAGTGAAACTGATCAAATCACCTGTGCAAAATAACGGAAAGCCTGAAAACCTGACCTGTTGGGACGCCTTGAGGACTGGAGTTGAGAAACACTGCTCTAGGAGGCCAGAACAAGTTCCAAAGATAATTCTGCTACAATTTGACACTTTTAGGGCTCATTGACACTTGTGTTTAGGGTGAGGGTAAAAAGAAAATAGGCAGTTGGTCTCCCCCCTCCCCTGAAAGGTGCCAAATGTGACACTGGGGGGGGGGATTCTAAAAAGCGGAAGTTTCATTTTTTTTGGGGGGGGGGCTCCACTTCAGCGCAATGCTGCAAAGTGGTGGAGTACAGGGTAAAACAAAGAGATTAAATTAAAGGTATCGGTTTAAAATGTGCATAAGAAAAAATAAATAAATAAATCACAAAAGGACGAATAAACGGGACTTTATATAAAAGACAATATTAAAAACTAACATTTTTAGCTAACCATTTTCCCCCTTTAATGAGCAGGCCGTGTGTCGCTTTAACTGACTATGGTGCGGTCGTGCGACGCTGTACTCAAACAAAATTGATGTCCTTTTTTCACACAAATAGAGCTTCCTTTTGGTGGTATTTGATCATTAAAAAAAATTATAATTTATATATATATATATATATATATATATATATATATATTTTTTTTTTCTTTATCAGTTTAGGCCGATATGTATTCTTCTATATGTGTTTGGTAAAAACCTAAATAGGGACTAGGTTTATGGCATTTTTTTACTCGTAATGGTGGTATTTAGAAATTTTTAGCAGGACTGCAACATTGCGGTAGACCAGTGTTTCTCAATTCCAGTCCTCACGCCCCCCCCCCCAACAGGTCAGGTTTTCAGGATTTCCATTATTTTGCACAGGTGATTTGATCAGTTTCACTGCCTAATGGCCCATACACACGATCCGAATATCGGCCGATGGATCGTACGACTTTTTTCGCTTAATAATCGCGAGTAAAATAAAATAGGTTTTTAAACTCACGAAAATTCTCATACGATAGAAAAAAACGATCGGAAGTGATGTCACGTGTTGTAATGTATTTGTATTGTATTGTCGGACGACGGCTGTACTGACTAAACGAAAATCAGACGATCGGACATCGGACGAGAACATTTTTCGCGCTTGTCCGATCGAATTTAATCGGATGAACGGACGTGATCGGCTGTCGAAAGTAGTGTACACACGATCCGAAAATCGTATGATCCATCATCGGACGATCGTTTTCGTCCGATATTCGGATCGTGTGTATGGGCCATTAGTAATTCCCACAGCCTTTTCATCTGAGGGAAATCCTGAAAACATGACCTGTTGGGGGGGCGTGAGGACTGGAATTGAGAAACACTGCGGTAGACAGATCGGACACTTGACACTTTCAGTGCTATAAAAATGCACCGATTACTGTTTAAATGTCACTGGTAGGCAAGGGGTTAGCACTAGGGGCAATCAAGGGGTTAAATCTGTTCACTGGGGAGGAGGAGAGATTGCTGTTCCTAATCAAGAAGAAAAAAAAGAAAAAGAAGAAAAAGAAAAAAGAGAAAAAGAGACAAAAAGAGACAAAAAGAGACAAAAAGAGAAAAAGAAGAAAAAGAGAAAAGAAAAAAAGAAGAAAAAGAGAAAAGAAAAAGAAGAAAAAGAAGAAAAGAAAAAGAGAAAAAGAAGAAAAAGAAGAAAAAGAGAAAAGAAAAAGAGAAAAAGAAGAAAAAGAAGAAAAGAAAAAGAGAAAAAGAGAAAAAGAAGAAAAAGAAGAAGAAAGAAGAAGAAAAGAAGAAGAAAGAAGAAGAAAGAAGAAGAAAGAAGAAGAAAAAGAAGAAAAAGAAGAAAAAGAAGAAAAAGAAGAAAAAGAGAAAAGAAAAAGAGAAAAGAAAAAGAGAAAAGAAAAAGAGAAAAAGAAGAAAAAGAAGAAAAAGAAAAGAGAAAAAGAAGAAAGAAGAAGAAAAAGAGAAAAAGAAGAAAAAGAAGAAAAAGAGGAAAAAGAGAAAAAGAAAAAAAGAGAAAAAGAAGAAAAAGAAGAAAAAGAAAAAAGAAAAAGAAGAAAAAGAGAAAAAGAAGAAAAAGAAGAAAAAGAAGAAAAAGAAAAAAGAAAAAGAAGAAAAAGAAGAAAAAGAGAAAAAGAGGAAAAAGAGAAAAAGAAGAAAAAGAGAAAAAGAAGAAAAAGAGAAAAAGAAGAAAAAGAGAAAAAGAAGAAAAAGAGAAAAAGAAGAAAAAGAGAAAAGAAGAAAAAGAAGAAAAAGAGAAAAGAAAAAGAGAAAAAGAAGAAAAAGAGAAAAAGAAGAAAAAGAAGAAGAAAAAGAAGAAAAAGAAGAAAAAGAAGAAAAAGAGAAAAGAAAAAGAGAAAAAGAAGAAAAAGAAAAAGAGAAAAAGAAGAAAAAGAAGAAAAAGAAGAAGAAAAAGAGAAAAAGAAGAAAAAGAAGAAAAAGAAGAAAAAAGAAAAAGAAAAAAAAAAGAAAAAGAAGAAAAAGAGAAAAAGAAGAAAAAGAGAAAAAGAAGAAAAAGAGAAAAAGAAGAAAAAGAAGAAAAAGAAAAAAAGAGAAAAAAAAAGAGAAAAAGAAGAAAAAGAAGAAAAAGAAGAAAAAGAGAAAAAGAAGAAAGAAAAGAGAAAAAGAAGAAAGAAAAGAGAAAAAGAAGAAAGAAGAAGAAAAAAGAAAAAAAGAAAAAAGAAGAAAAAGAGAAAAAGAAGAAAAAAGAAGAAAAAGAAGAAAAAGAAGAAAAAGAGAAAAGAAAAAGAAGAAAAAGAAGAAAAAGAAAAAAAAGAAAAAAAGAAAAAGAAGAAAAAAAAAAAAAGAAGAAAGAAAGAGAAAAAAGAAAAAAAGAAAAAGAAGAAAAAGAGAAAAGAAAAAGAGAAAAAGAAGAAAAAAAAGAAAAAGAAGAAAAAGAAGAAAAAGAAGAAAAAGAGAAAAAGAAGAAAAAGAGAAAAAGAAGAAAAAGAAAAAAATGAAAAAGAAGAAAGAAAAAAAAGAAAAAGAAGAAGAAAAAAGAAAAAGAAGAAAAAAGAAAAAAAAAAAAAAGAAAAAAAAGAAAGAAAAAAAGAAAAAAAGAAGAAAAAGAAAAAAAAAAGAGAAAAAAGAAAAAGAAGAAAAAAGAAGAAAAAGAAAAAGAGAAAAAAGAAGAAAAAGAAGAAAAAGAAGAAAAAAGGAAAAAGAAAAAAGAGAAAAAGAAGAAAAAGAAGAAAAAGAGAAAAGAAAAAGAGAAAAAGAAGAAAAAGAAGAAAAAAAAGAAAAAGAAGAAGAAAAAGAAGAAAAAAAAGAAAAAGAAGAAAAAGAAGAAAAAGAAGAAAAAGAGAAAAAGAAAAGAAAAAGAGAAAAGAAAAAGAGAAAAAGAAGAAAAAGAAGAAGAAAAAAAAAGAAGAAAAAAAAGGAAGAAGAAAAAGAGAAGAAGAAAAAAGAAAAAAAAGAAGAAAAAGAGAAAAAAAGAAAAAAAAGAAAAAAAGAAGAAAAAGAAGAAAAAGAAAAAGAAAAAGAAAAAAAGAAGAAAAAAAGAAAGAAGAAGAAGAAAAAGAAAAAAAGAGAAAAAAAAAGAAAAAGAAGAAAAAGAAGAAAAAAAGAAGAAAAGAGAAAAAGGAAAAAAGAAAAAGAAAAGAAAAAAGAAAAAAGAAGAAAAAGAAGAAAAAAAAGAAAAAGAAGAAAAAGATGAAAAAGAAGAAAAGAAAAAAAGAAAAAGAAGAAAAAAAAAGAAAAAAGAGAAAAAGAAAAAAAAAGAAGAAAAAAGAGAAGAAAAAGGAAAAAAAAGATGAAAAAGAAGAAAAAGAGAAAAGAAGAAAGAAAAGAGAAAAAGAGAAAGAAAAAGAGAAAAATAGATAGAAAGAAGAAAGAAAAAGAAAAAAAAAAAGAAAAAGAAAGAGAAAAAAAGGAAAAAAAGAAGAAGAAAAAGAAGAAAAAAGAAAAAAAAGAAGAAAAAGAAGAAAAAGGAAAAAGAAAAAAAAAAAGAAAAAGAAAAAGTGAAAAGGAAAAAGAAAAAAAAAAAAAAAAAAAGAAGAAGAAAAAAGAGAAAAAAGAAAAAAAAAGAAAAAGAAAGAAGAAAAAAAGAAGAAGAAAAAGAGAAAAAGAAGAAAAAGAAGAAAAAGAAGAAAAAGAAGAAAGAAAAGAGAAAAAGAAGAAAGAAAAGAGAAAAAGAGAAAAAGAAGAAAGAAAAGAAAAAGAGAAAAAGAAGAAAAAGAGAAAAAGAAGAAAAAGAAGAAAAAGAGAAAAGAAAGAGAAAAAGAAGAAAAAGAGAAAAAGAAGAAAAAGAAGAAGAAAAAGAAGAAAAAGAAGAAAAAGAAGAAAAAGAAGAAAAAGAAGAAAAAAAAGAAAAAGAAGAAAAAAAAGAAGAAAAAAAAAGAAGAAAAAGAAGAAAAAGAAGAAAAAGAAGAAAAGAAAAAGAGAAAAAGAAGAAAAAGAAGAAGAAAAAGAGAAAAAGAAGAAAAAGAAGAAAAAGAAGAAAAAGAAGAAAAAGAAGAAAAAGAAGAAGAAAAAGAAAAAAAAGAAGAAAAAGAAAAAAAGAAGAAAAAAAGAAGAGAAAAAGAAAAAAAAGAAGAAAAAAGAAAAAATGAAAATAGAAAAAGAAAAAAAGAAAAAAGAAGAAAAAGAAGAAGAAAAAAAGAAAAAGAAAAAAAGAAGAAAAAGAAGAAAAAAGAAGAAAAAGAAAAAAAAAAGAAAAATAAGGAAGAAGAAAAGAGAAATAAGAAAAAAAGAAAAAAAGAGAAAAAGAATAAAAAAAGAAGAAAGAGAAAAAGAAAAAAGGAAGAAGAAAAAGAAAAAAAAAAAATGGAAGAAATAAAAAAAAAGAAAAAAAAAAGAAATATAAAAAAAAGAAGAAAAAGAAGAAAAAGAAGAAGAAAAAAAGAAGAAAAGAAGAAGAAAAAGAAGAAAAAAAGAAGAAAAGAAGAAAAGAAGAAAAGAAAAAAAAGAAGAAGTAAGAAAAGAAGAAAAAGAAGAAAAAGAAGAAGAAAAGAAGAAAAAGAAGAAAAAAAAAAGTAAAAGAGAAAAAAGAAGAAAAAGAAAAGAAAATGAGGAAAAAAAAAAAAGAAGAAAAAGAGAAAAAGAAAGAAAAAGAAGAAAAAGTAGAAAAAAAGAAGAAGAAAAAAGAAGAAGAAAAAGAAGAAAAAGAAGAAAAAACAAGAGAAAAAAAAGAAAAGAAGAAAAAGAAGAAAAAGAAGAAAAAAAGAAGAAAAAAAAAAAAAAAAAAAAAAAAAAAAGAAAAAAAATGAAGAAAAAAGAAGAAAAAAGAAAAAAAGAAAGAAGAAAAGAAGAAAAAGAAGAAAAAAAGAGAAAAAGAAGAAGAATGAAAAAAAGAAGAAAAAAAGAAAAAGAAGAAAAGAGAAGGGGGAGAGAAAAAGAAGGGAAAAAGAAGAAAAAAGAAAAAGAAAAAAAAGAAAAAAAGAAGAAAAAAGAAGAAAAAGAAGAAAAAGAAGAGAAATAGAGAAAAAGAAGAAAAAGAAGAAAAAAGAGAAAAAAAGAAAAAGAGAAAAAGAGAAAAAAAGAAAAAAGAAAAAAAAGAAAAGGAAGAAAAAAAGAAAAAGAAGAAAGAGAAAAAAAAAGTAAAAGAAGAAAAAAGAGAAAAAAAGAAGGGAAAAAAGAAATAGAAGAAGAAAAAGAAAAGAAAAAAAAGAAAAAGAAGAAAAAAGAAGAAAAAGAAGAAAGAAAAAGAAGAAAAAGAAGAAAGAAAAAGAAAAAAGAAAAAAAGAAGAAAAAAGAAAAAAGAAGAAGAAAGAAGAAAAAGAAAAAAAGAAATAAAGAAGGACAAAGAAAAAGAGTGGAAAAGAAAAAGAAGAAAAAAAACGAGAAAAAAAAAAGAAAAAAAAAGAAGAAAAAGATAAGAAAAAAAAGAGAAAAAAGAAGAAAAAAGAAAAAGAAGAAAAAGAAGAAAAAAGAAAATGAAGAAAAAGTGCGAAGAAAAAAAAAAGAAGAAAAGAAAAAGTTGAAGAAAAAGAGAAAAGAAAAAAGAGAGAAAAAGAAAAAGAAAGAAAAAAAAAAGAAAAAGAAGAAAAAGAAAAAAGAAAAAGAAAAAGAAATGAAAAAAGAAAAAAGAAAAAGAAGAAAAAAAAGAGAAAAGAAAAAGAAAATAAAAATAAATTGAAAAAAAAAAAGAATAGAAAAAAAAAGAAAGAAGAAAATGAGAAAAAAAAAAGAAGAAAAAGAAGAAAAAGAAGAAAAAGAAGAAAAAGAAGAAAAAGAAGAAAAAGAGAAAGAGAAAAAGAAGAAAAAGAAGAAAGAAAAGAGAAAAAGAAGAAAGAAAAGAGAAAAAGAAGAAAGAAAAGAGAAAAAGAAGAAAAAAGAAGAAAAAAGAAGAAGAAGGAAGAAAAAGAAGAATATAAGTACCAGGCTAACAGATGCCGATTCAACAGTGAATAAATAATCTTCAGCAGCTGACAAAAATGTTGGGATTTAAAGTGGTTGTAAACCTCAGACATGAAATATGAACAAAGCATATCCCTCTATAATGTGTACTTGTCTCAAGCCAAAGCACTAAATGTCATTTCTGTCCGCTACCTCCTTCCTCTACTATCTGCATGAGTCACTTCTGACTGGTTTTCCCGACACCAAAAGAAAATTGGTGACAGGGGAGGGATCTCCAGCTAATTGACCGCTTCAGCTCTGTCCCTGTGTGAAAGTGGGTGCTCCAATCAGCTTTCAGATCTCCTCCCCTTTTTTTTCCCTGAACGCTAAGACAAGCTTTATAAATTCAGCACTATGAATGGATGTAGAGAAGAGAAGACTGTAGATAAATGGGTACAATGTACGTATAGGGGATTTGTCTCATCTCTGTGTATCACCTGAGGCCAGTCACGTCACTGGGGATATGTGAGGGTTTACAACCACTATATATAAAACATTTTTTAATCATTCTGAATAGAGTAGTGGAGGGTTATAACCCTCTTTTTCCCCCATCTGTCCCATTGGGGAGATTGTTTCCTCACTTCCTCTCCCACAGCCGAAACAGGAAGTGAAAAAATCTATACAGGGAGTAAAACCCTCAAAAGTGACGGATATCCCTGGTTGTCACCAAAACTAGTGTCCCCATTGGAAGATTTCTCCTCTATTCCTGTCCTGGTGACAACCCAAAATTTGGGATTTTCTTTTGCTTTTAGTGATAACAGTAAACAGGGGAAAACAGGGGGGGGGTGAATCTCCCCAACGGGGACACAGACAGCAATAAAACATGACTGGGTCTAATCTCTCTCCAATCAATAAAAAAAAAAGTTTTGCTTTTAGTTATTCTTAAAGCGGATGGCCCCTTAAAAAACAATATTAAAAGCCAGCAGGTACAAATACTGCAGCTGCTGACTTTTAATATTAGGACACTTACCTGTCCTGGAGTCCAGCGCCGTCCGCAGCAGAGGATAAGCGATCGCTCGTCACCCTGCTGCTCCCCCCTCTATCCACGGTGAGGGAACCAGGAAGTGAAGCGCTCTGGCTTCACTGCCCGGTTCCCTACGGCGCGTGCGCGAGTCACGCTGCGCCCGCCGATTGGCTCCCGCTGTGTACTGGGAGCCGAGAGTTCCCAGCACACAATGGGAAAAACCCGTCTTTTGCCCGAGACTGTGTGGCCGGAAGTGGGTGCAAATACCTGTCTTTAGACAGGTATCTGCACCCCACTCCCCCCTGAAAGGTGTCAGATGTGACACCGGAGGGGGGGGGGATTCCGATCAGCGGAACTTCACTTTAGGGTGGAGATCCGCTTTAAAGTTAAAACACACACACTAAATCATGTTTGTGAATATGTTGCAAAGTTTCTTACCCAGAGATCCTGCCAGTACCAGCACTTCCTGCTGCCTCGCAATTACTGTCAGCTTGCTGTATGTCTTCCCTCTGTTGGCCCCTGGGGCTGGATCGCAAGTCTGTGCAATACATTCTGCCCAACAGATAGGCAACCTTATGCCCAACCGAGTCAGCTTCCAACACCACCCTTCACACAGCACACATATTATATGGTGCATAACCTGTGGGCAGGTCAGCCAGGACCAGGATCTCCAGGTCAACCTGAGTCAGGAAGTGCCGTCATGGGCAGGATATCCAGTCAACCTGCAACAGGAAGTGCCGTTACTGGCAGGATATTCAGTCAACCTGCAACAGGAAGGGCCGTTACTGGCAGGATATTCAGTCAACCTGCAACAGGAAGTGCCGTTACTGGCAGGATATTCAGTCAACCTGCAACAGGAAGGGCCGTTACTGGCAGGATATTCAGTCAACCTGCAACAGGAAGTGCCGTTACTGGCAGTATCTCCTGTTCAGCCCGTAAGGGGACCTCCAAGTCAACCTGCGTCAGGATATGCTGTATGAGCAGGATCTCCATGCAAGTCTGCAACAGGAAGTGCCATTACTGGTAGGATCTCCAGGTCAGCCAGCAACATGAAGTGCCATTATTAGCAGGATCTCCAGGTCAGCCTGCAACAGGAAGTACCAATGATGGCAGGATCTCCAGGTCAGCCTGCAACAGGAAGTGCCAATACTGGCAGGATATCCAGGTCAGCCTGCAACATGATCTCCAGGTCAGCCTGTAACAGGAAGTGCCATTATTAGCAGGATCTCCAGTCAACCTGCAACAGGAAGTGCCGTTACTGGCAGGATATCCAGTCAACCTGCAACAGGAAGTGCCATTATTAGCAGGATCTCCAGGTCAGCCTGCAACAGGAAGTGTCATTGCTGGCAGGGTCTCCAGGTTAGCCTGCAACAGGAAGTGCCATTACTGACAGGGTCTCCAGGTCAGCCTGCAACAGGAAGTGTCATTACTGGCAGGGTCTCCAGGTCAGCCTGCAACAGGAAGTGTCATTACTGGCAGGGTCTCCAGGTCAGCCTGCAACAGGAAGTGTCATTACTGGCAGGATGCCGAACACAGAAATGTAGAGGTCAGGTCTATATAAGGGATGGGATTAGATAATCTTCCAGGACGGGTTAGTTACCCCAGACCCCCCGGCATGTATCAGACCCCCCCATTGTCAGTCCCCGGCACCGAGCGCTCTCCCCCCTTCCACTCACTGTGGTACTCGGCGCTCTTGGTCCCCCGGACGATATATCGGTGAGCTGCTGATTGGCCGGCCCCGGCGCTCACCCTGATGAGGATATATTTGAACGCCCCCTCCGGGTCTATCTGCACCTCGGCCACCGAGTCTAGCTGAGCCATGGTCGCTCCGGATCCCTACAGAGGAGGGGGGAGGGGCTGAGAGGGGGGCGGCTATTTATAGCAAGCTGTCAAAATTCATAGGCAGTGGTCTTAAAGGGACAGGGACAGAAAATAAAACACCTGTGTGATTAGGCTCTGGTGGAAGCACATCCTGTCTTTTTATTTCCCCTCACAGCCCTGGATGAAGTCGGAGTCGGTGTGTTTTCGAGGTTTTGTTTTCACAAATTCCCTTTAAATTGGATTAAAAAAAAAAAAAGTATCCTTATGCTAAAACTTTTAACCCCTCAGCTGATCGTAACTATTGATCCTCCGTCTAACCTAGATAACCCCTTACCCTCCACCCAGTTATCTGCAGACGAATGTGAATAAAGATGGCGACACGTGTAGTGATCTGGTGTGACTAGTGATAACCATAGACCTAAAGATCCGATCAAAGGATCCTTCACATCAATCAATCGATATGATCGACTCACCGAAAGGACCCATTATTGTGTCATCGATTAATTTCAAGCAAAACAGATTTTATTGCAATTATTCTGATCGATTAACCAGAATTAATTAATAAAAAAATAAAAAATAAAGACTATGAGAGACAGAGAAGAGTAAAAATAAAATAAAAAATCTCACATTTTTTTTTTGATATATTAACCACTTGCCCTCCAGAAGGTTTTACCCCCCCTTTATGACCAGGACATTTTTTTCTGATACGGCACTGCGTTACTTTAACTAAAAATTGCACAGACGTGCGAGGCTGTACATAAATACAATTATTTTTCCCGTAAATAGAGCTTTCTTTTGGTGGTATTTGCGTTTTAACCACTTAAGGACCGCCTAACGTTGGCAGAATGGCACGGCTGGGCACAATCACGTAAGGGTACGTCCCCTTTAAGTGCCCAGCCCTGGGTCGCGCCCGCCCGCGACCCGGTCCGAAGCTCCGGACCCGATCGCCGCCGGTGTCCCACGATCGGTCACAGGAGCTGAAGAACGGGGAGAGGTGAGTGTAAACACACCTTCCTCGTTCTTCACAGTGGCAATGTCAGTGATTGTCTGTTCCCTGATATAGGGAAAGACGATCAATGACGTCACACGTCCAGCCCCGCCCACCTACAGTTAGAAACACATGTGAGGTCACACTTAACCCCTACAGCGCCCCCTAGTGGTTAACTCCTAAACTGCAATTGTCATTTTCACAGTAATCAGTGCATTTTTATAGCATTTTTTGCTGTGAAAATGACAAGGGTCATTAAACTAGTTATAATGCAAAACATTACTTTTTACTTTATCAGCTACTGTCAGACTTTAATTTAAGAGGAAAATATTTTTGTCTTTACAACCCCTTTAAGTGGTTAAAACGCAAAAAATGTGTCAAAATTGTCCGATGTGTCCGCCATAATGTCGCAGTCATGAAAAAAATGCTAACCGCTGCATTAGTAGTAAAAAAAAAAATATTAATAAAAATGCCATAAAACTATCCGCTATTTTGTAACTGCTATAAATTTGGCGCAAACCAACCGATAAACGCTTATTGCGATTTATTTTACCAAAAATATGTAGAAGAATAGGTATCGGCCTAAACTTAGGAAAAAGGTAAATATTTTTGTATCGTTTTGCCAATATTTATTATAGCAAAAAGTAAAAAATATTGGTTTTTTTTCAAATTTGTCGCTCTATTTTTGTTTATAGCGCAAAAAAAAAAAAAACGCAGAGGTGATCAAATACCACCAAAAGAAAGCTCTATTTGTGGGGGGAAAAAAGGACACCTATTTTGTTTGGGAGCCACGTCGCACGACCGCGCAATTGTCAGTTAAAGCGACGCAGTGCCGAATCGCAAAAAGGGGCCTGGTCATTTACCTGCATAATGGTCCGGAGCTTAAGTGGTTAAACAACAAAAGACCGATTTTTTTTTTACTTTCTGCTATAAAGCTTATCCAATGAAAAAAATGTAAAAAATCTAATTTCTTCATCAATTTAGTCCATAATGTATTCTGCTACACACATTTTTGGTAAATAAAATGCCAATAAGCGTATATACAGTATAGCGGTAGCATGTACATTAGGAATGACTAATGGATAGATTCATGCATAGCATGACCGCTGCTGCCACTCCCTATTCAGGCGTCCGGCCCCTTTTAGGACGCTGGGCGTCTGAATTACAGCGGCTGTTTTTTTTTAAGCACCTGATTAAAGCCATAGGCTCTATTAGGCTTCGAAATATGTGGGATCGTGGCGCAGAGCATTACGCCATGAGCCCACCCAGGAGTTACAACAGCGAATGATTATTCGCTGTTGTAACACTGATCCTCTTTTCGGCCAGTCAGAAGCGGGTGTGAGACCAGTTTTCTGATTGCCCAAAAAGAGAAGACTCCCGATTGGCCGCCGAGAAGGAGGGAGGAAATGGAAGCCAAGAGCAGTCGCCCGTGGAGAGCAGGAGAAAGGGAGAGCCACCACCGCCGAGAGCCCTGCTGCATAGATGGGGTAAGTGCACCAGACTGTGTGGGGGAGGTGCTTTAACTGTAAAAAGGCAGAGATCCATGTTCCTGCTCAGCAGAAACACAAGATCTCTCTGACTTCTCCAGTCACAGAATGGCGATCTGCCTTGTTTACATAGGCAGACCACTGTTATTTCTGCCTCGGGAACGATTGGTGTGCGCGCCCCAGACCCTGAAGAAAAAAAATCATGCACAGGTACATGATTTTGCGCTAAAGGACCGCCCTGCTGCAGTATATGTTTTGCTGAAATGACGGTTTACAGCAGGGGTCCTCAAACTACGGCCCTCCAGCTGTTCAGGAACTACAATTCCCATCATGCTTAGTCATGTCTGTGAATGTCAGAGTTTTGCAATGCCTCATGGGATGTGTAGTTCCACAACAGCTGGAGGGCCGTAGTTTGAGGATCCCTGGTTTACAGGGTATAGAGACATAAAAGTTAACTGATTCCTTTTCAAAATGATTAAAAATAGATAAAAATCAATCATATAATGTGCCTGCAGGTTAGTTTCACTTTTGAACTGGCTTCATGTTTCTGTGAAGTAGAGAAGACACACAGAACAAAAACAAACAAATCCAGGGCAGTGTTTTGTTTTTAAAATGAATCTGATTGGTTCTGGGAAGTTTTAGACACACAGTAATGACAGCTCAGACCACCGTGAGAAAGCTCCCAGTACTGTGGTTATAAGGAAACAGACAAGCAGGAAGTGTGGAGATCAGAGCAGGATTACAGCAACTTCAAAGCAAAAACGAACAATAAGGACATGAAACCAGTACTGCAGTAAGGTAAAGGAAGCTATTTAGATAAAAAAAAATTCCTTTAGTGATCCTTTAAGCATTTAACAGTAAGTAAAAAAGTAAAGTAAAAAAATAAGTAAAAAAGCGAGATCAGAGAACATTGCCCGCATAAAAGGCACTAATGTGAGGATGGTTACAGATGACAAAGAGAAGGCAACTGTACTAAATACTTTCTTCACAGGAAAAGGACAAATTACAGGGTGTACACTTGTGGCTAATAGTGGCCAAGGACCATAAAAGGCTAGAAAAGTTTAACACAAATAAATCACCAGGACCAGATGGCTTACACCCGAGAGTCCTCCAAGAACTCGGTCAGGTTATAGCCAGACCATTATTCCTAATGTTTATGGACAGTATACTGACAGGGATAGTACCAGCTGATTGAAGAAAAGCCCATGATGTGGTACCAATATTTAAAAAAGGGCAGAGACATATAATTGGAAACTACGGACCGGTCAGCCTAACATTAATAGTATGTAAACTATTGGAAGAGATAATAAGGGACTATATCCCCAAGTTTGCTGATGAAAACAGTATCCATAGCAGTAATCAGCATGGGTTTGCGGGGCTGGTAGGCAACGGGCGAGCAAATTGATCAATAGAGCAACAGGGGGAGCAGTCATTGATTGATCTCGAGTGCCTGGGGTGGGGGGTGGTTGCTGTGGGCTGTCTGTCCCCCAAGAATATTGAACACTAGCCGCCACTGCTTCTACAGTCTCCCGCCAGGCTCCTCCTTTTCTGGGTATGTCCCCACCGGCTATGATTATCTTTTTTGTTGTAAACCCATTCCTATTCTTCATCGATCTGTCTATATATAACATTATTTGTAAGTGATCCTTAGCTCAGTTGTTGGACATTTGGATCTACTGATATGGTTTAGGGTCACATTTAGTTCTTACCAACATGCAGTCAACTTTGAGAGTCTATGTTTGTTTTAATTGACTACTTAACTTAGTGGTTTTGATTCGTTTTTGGTACAGTTTACCGTAATATCAAATGATTGACTTTTGACGTCATTTGGGTTTCTTCCACTAGAGGCCGCTACTGGGTAGTTTTTGGATTAGAAGTCCCCGTTTACCTATTCATGGTCCTTCCGGTTTATTTGATACCAACATGAGAACTATTTTTTAGCAGCAATTTTATATAATTTAACTTATTTTGTTTACCTAATTTGATTTAATTATATTCCCTTAAAGCCGAGTTCCACCCAAAAATGGAACTTCCGCTTATACCACTCCTCACCCCCTTACATGCCACATTTACTGAGCGCAATACACTTGGGTACACTCGGCCAGGCTCGGCTCCCCTCGCGGTCACTCCCTGTGCCGCCACCTAGCCTTTATGTGAGAGGAGCCGAGCGTAGCTGAGCGTGCCCAAGTGTACTGCGCTCGGTATATGTCGGCGGCGGCGGCGTTCAAACACAGCGCGGGAAGCGGGAATTGACTCGAAAACAGCGCGGGAGAAGCGGGGAGGACACCACAAAGGCCGCAGACGGGCGCCGGACCGGACAAGGCCGCCGATGGACGCCGGGCAAGAAACCGACGAGGGGCATTCAAACTGTAAGTATTTTCTTTTTTTCCTGAAATTTTCCTTCCAGGTTGGAAGTGCACGCTATACGCCGGGGCGCGTTATATGAAGATAAATACGGTAATTAAATGCCATAATTTGATCCATAGTGTATGCATAGCTATCAATTAGACCATCCATTTTTGTTCTTATTTTATTTGTAGATTTACCCTTTTTTCTCAAGTGAGATTATATAGTAGGCTACTCATCATTGGTTGTGTTCTAAAACAGCTATTTTGTGTTGTTCTTTTCCTTTTCCTTTCTTTCTTTCTAATAGTAGCGAAGGCAAGGAGGATGTAGTGCTGTAATCCCATCCTTCATTAATTTGCTAATGTCACACAGCTGGGATAAGCTCAAGGCGCAGTACTCTGCGCCCCGGTCCCACCCTTTTTGAAGCCAATTAGAGCCTCGGGCTCTAATCGCGTGCTTCAAGAAAAAAAATGTTTAAATCCATGCGTTCGGCACCCTGCATGTAGACTAGGGGCTGGGCCCTTAGATTAGGGGTGGCATCAGGGCCGATCCTAGGCAGGGTGCACAGGGTGCATTGCACCCAGGCGACTGCAGAGGTGGGGGCGCCGAACATCTAACAGACCCTCTAACAGAAGCCCTTCTCTGTGTCCATCACAGAGGCCCTTCTCCAGGTCCCAATAAAGTACTCTGCTTCTCTTCCTGTATTTTGTTTATTTTTAAGAGATCATGTAAGATATTACCCAGGGTAATAAAGACTTTGTGGGGGAGCATCTCTGTGGTTGAGTCATTGCCATAGAAACATTTGTAAAGGGGCCAGAAATATTTCTGCACCCAGGCGCCTGTGATCCTAGGATCGGCCCTGGGTGGCATGGCCATCACAGGTCATCTCAGCAAGTGTTCCCCAAAAAAACACAATTATAAACATGTTGCCAGCTCTTCTGCTGAGTTGCTGTGAGTGGAGACCACAGTCCCATCCACTACCACAGGAACCCCCTCTTCCGTTAGTTGAGAGCAGAGGCGTGTGGCACTCTGCTCTGTTGCCAGCTCTTCCGCTGGGTACATCATAGCATCCGCTCCGGCTAACCGTTGGAAAAGGCGGCTGGATTCCTCCACACTCAAACTGTGTAGCTGCCATTGGGGAGGTGAGCTGGCTGCTTCCTTTTCCGTTCCTTTAACTGGCTGCCGGGACAACATGGTTGTGGTACTGTCTCCCAGATGCACGGGTCCTTGCTGGGGAGGAAAGACCACGTTCTCCACCCTGGCCAACTGTTGGGGAGGGACGATGAACACCTTCTCTCCCTGCTCCCCCTGTATCTGCTGCTGGGAAGTGATCGCCACCTTCTCATCCTGAGCCTCCGGAACTGCCACAGGGGTGGGGCAGAGGTCTTGAACCCTCTGTCCGGTAACCAGCGCTTCAGCTGGGGAAATTTCTTGTAACTCCACCGATACTGCCCTTGGTGCTGAGCAGAGCACAGTGAAGTTTGGCCCCGATACCCGCTCTTCTGCTGGAGGCTCTTCAGGTTGTTCTTCCTCAGCAGAAAAGTCTATCAGATCCCCTGTCTCTACAACTGGTGTCTGGGGATAGAAGTTCACCATCTCCTGTCCATGGAACCCAGAAGATGCTATAAGTACTGAGCAGAGGTTAGCAGAGCTTGGCCCTGCAATCAGTACTTCAGCTTTGGAAATGGCAATCTCCAGATTTTCCACTGCCGATTCACTGCCATACTGCTGGACAGGCACATTCCTCCATTCAAGATCATCCCATCCAGAAACAGGATCATCAAGGTCAGTCAGCACTTGCTGCATCCGCCATAAGACCTCCAGGTCCATAGCTGCAGGGGCAGGTTGGCAAAGCACACTGTTACTCTGCCACATTGCCGATTCTTCAGCCAGGATTTCAGCATTGTCCACTGGTATTTCCTGATAGTCCCAGGCAAAGAAATCCCAGCCCTGGCACTGAGCAGAGTCTAGCAGCCATCTGTAGGCGATTTCCAGCTCCCATTCCTGAACGGCCAGAAACTACAAATCTTCCTGTAGCCAGTGCACTTCTGAGAGATTTAGTCTTCGCTTTCTGTGCTCCATTATGTCCTCCAAACGCCACTCCCGATTGCTTCCAAAGTCGGGGTCCTCGTACATCCCCCAATACAACAATCCCAGGCCATTATAGTCAAAACCTTCCATGGGGCTGTCATCCGCTGACCACGGGCACTCTTTGGCTACATACCACCGAAGGGCTCTGTAGCTTTCGTCCAAACGCATCTCTGCCCGGATCAGCCTGCTTAACTCTGCTGTCCACTCCTGTTTTGGTTGTTCCCCCAATAACAGCATTCATACGTTAAACTGCGACCAGTACCTTACATGGATGGAGGGGAGAACTTTTCTCTGGTGTTGCTGCTCGAGAGCTAGCGATTCCTTCCAGAGTTCGCAGAGGATCGAATCAGACCATCCAAGCAGGACCTGCTCTGATACTGGTCCTCTGTGCTGAATGAATGAATGAATGAAAAACTTATATAGCGCAGCACATGCGAAGTAAATCGCCTCTGGGCGCTTGTTGTTCCTGTCTCCTTTGAGATCAAAAGAGATGAGTCTTAATCTTTCTCCTGAAGACCAAGTAGTTCTCCTCCAGCCGAATACTCGCTGGTAAGGCGTTCCATAGTTTGGGACCTTGGACAGCGAATCTCCTGTCTCCTTTGGACTTGTATCTGGCTTTCGGTATCTGAAGCCGATTTTGATTGGTGGATCGAAGAATACGATTGGGATCGTGAACTTTTAATTTTTCACATAGATAATGGGGAGCATTCCCATGGATACATCTATGCGTTAGACAGAGAGCTTTAAAAGTGATTCTGTCTTTTACTGGTAACCAGTGCAGGGATCTCAGTGAAGGTGAGATTGATTCCCAGGGTTTTTTCCCAGTCACAAGTCTGGCGGCCGTATTTTGAACGACTTGCAGACGAGCGATTTGGTACTTGGGGAGTCCGAGGTAAAGGGCATTTGCATAGTCCAGTCTGGAGTTTACAATTGCTCCCACCACGACCGCTATGTCTTTCTTGGGAATAAATGGTGTGAGTCTGCGTAGTAGGCGCAGCAGATGGTGAGACCCGCTGACTACTGACCCTATTTGTGCGTTCATAGTCATGTCGGAGTCAAAGATGACCCCAAGACTTTTGACTTTGGCGCTAGGGGTGATAATTTTGCCCAGAATGGGCGGGGGGATCCAGGTTATTGTCGCTGGATTCCTACGCTTGGCGTGAAACAGAATAAGTTCTGTTTTTGCTCCATTGAGTTTGAGATAACTCTTTGTCATCCAATCCTCTATCAAAGAGAGACATGTCTCTAGGTTGAGGTGGTGATCCTTTTTATTGCAAATGCGGAAGTACAATTGCGTGTCGTCTGCATAAGAGTGATATAGCAGTTTTTGGCTGCTGATGATTTCGAAAAGAGGACGCACATAAATGTTGAATAACATTGGCGACAGGGGAGATCCTTGAGGGACCCCGCACGATAATGTGCGTTGTTCAGAAGTGAAGGGTCCTAGCTTCACTGTTTGCGATCTGTTTTCCAAAAAAGAGGAGAACCAGGATAGATCGCTTTTCGCGACTTTGGCTATTTTAGCCAGTCGAGACAATAAGAGCTTGTGATCAACTGTATCAAAGGCTGCGCTTAGGTCCAGCAGAACCAGAAGAGAAGATTCTCCTTCGTCTGCGGCCTCGAGAACGTCGTCCCATATCTTGAGCAATGCTGTTTCCGTCCCGTGTCCGGGACGGAATCCTGATTGAAATGGGTCAAGTAAGTTATGGGTATCTAGATGCTGTTGCAGCTGCTGTACCACTGCTTTCTCCATTACCTTGGAGAGAACAGTTAGGCCTGTTATGGGGCGCCAGTTGTGTGGGTCCTTAGGATCCAAAGTGGCTTTCTTTAAGATAGGTTGAATGAAGCCCTCCTTCAGCTGGGAGGGCATTAGGCCCTCCCTGAAGGATTGGTTGATAAGCTGCGTGACAGGAGGTGCCAGGATGTCGGCGCATTCCTTCAGCAGTTTGGTGGGGATGATATCATTTGGCGCAGTGCTGTTACGCAGAGTGCCGATGATATTTTTAGTGGTCTGAATGGAGATGGGTTCCAGCGTGAACTCACCAGCCTGTGGTGAATTGCTGCCGGTGCTGTGTAAACGACTACGGGGGGGGCTGGGAGAGAAATTGTTTTGCTGAATGCTTTGCCGGATTGCCTCAATTTTGTTAATGAAGCAATCCGACAACTCATCGCAAAATTCTTGTGTATCCAGGTTGGGGGCCTCAAGACATCTTGGATTCATGGTCTGAGTGACCAGTTTGAAGAGTTCGCGGGGGCGATTTAGAGCACCCTTGATAGCCTCAGAAAAATAGTTTTTCTTGGCTTCGAAGATTTGCTTGTAGTATTTTCTAGTTATTGCCTTGTAGATCGAGAGGTTCTCGTCTGAAGAGCTTCTTTTCCAGGCTGCTTCTGCCCTTCTGCGCTCTTGCTTCAGTAACGCCAGCTGGTTGTTGAACCAGCCGGAGTTATTTTTCCTGATCTGGGTCTTTCGTTTCGGCGCTATCAAGTCGGCTGACTGCAATAGTGCTGTGTTTATGGCCTTCAGTGTTTCTTCCGCTGTTTGATGCGGCTGAATTGTGTTTATTTTTCCCCCTAACGTGGCTTTGAAGAGTTCCGAGTGGAGCTTCTTCTGACATCTGGTCCAGTGTGTTGTCACTGGATTTGATGTTTTAGTTAAGGGGGGGAATTCGGAAATGATGAATTTAATTGCATGGTGATCTGACCATGGCAATGGTTCATTTTCCAAGATTTTTATTTCCAGATCTTGTCTGAAAATAAGATCGAGCGTATGACCTGAAGCATGTGTGGGCCCACATACTAGTTGCTGAAGCCCTAATCCTTCCAGATGGTTGATGCAGGAGTCGGCAATGGGGTCTTGCAGGGAGTTGGCCCAGAGATTGAAATCCCCGAGCAGCAACAGGTGTTTGCTGTTCAGGGTATAAGTGGAGATAAAGTCCGTCAAAGATGGGAGCAGCTGCGATTTGGGGCCAGGTGGCCTATAGCAGAGTAGAATCCGGACGGACTCCTGGCCGTTTACTTGCAGTTGAAGAGTAAGGGTTTCCATGAATGGAAGAGGGTTTTGGAGGCTTGGTTTTGTGATCGCAAGATGCATCTTATGGATCACTGCCAGTCCTCCTCCTCTTTGCCCTATTCTGTTTTCCGTAATAATCCGGTAGTTTTCTGGCACCAATTCACCTAGAATGGTGTTACAGTCGGCTGTGAGCCAGCTCTCTGTAATAAAGAGGCAGTCTAAGTCATGTTGTAATAAGAAATCATGGATTTCTAATCGGTATTTTACTGCCGATCTCGTGTTGATCAAAGCACATGATATGTGCTTGTGCTGGGGTAAATGGCGATTTCTGGCAGTCGATCGTCGATCGATCCTCAAAAGCCGCAGATTTCTTAGGGCTTTTTTGGTGGCGGCCGGCAGAATTGCGGCAAATCGACCGAGATCCCAAATGTTCTCTGCCGAGTATTGCCGAATAATCATGACCGCTGTGGAACCAAGGGCGGGGGGGGGGGGGGGGTGGATTCGCAAGGATAACTGAATCCTCTGATCCTGGTTTTGGTCCAGAGGAAGGCGAAAAAAACCCTGACCACGCTGCGCCAATATGCTGTGGTAGGGAAAAAAAATTCCTTCCTGACCCCTAAAGAGGCGATCGAGCTGAGTCCTGGATCAAGTTGTAATGACAGGATGGGGCAGGGTGGAGCAAGATGGCCGCCGACCTGGCAGCAGAATCCAGGCTGGGGGGTACCAGGCTAGGGGGTACCAGGTAGAGTGGCGCCTGGGGGCTAACAGTGATAATCGGAGGGGAAGGGGGCTCTACTGGGGTAGGGGAGGGCTATGTGGCTCAAGTAGTGTGGTAAACCCGACTGTTGGGGGGTGGAGAGCGGCGCGCCGCTAGGCCGCGGATGAAGCCGCGGCCTTTCCTAAGTAGCGGCTGCCGCGAACCTCCACCGGTCGGCGCGGATGACAGAAAACACCGCTCCCGAGGGCAGCGGCGGTTTTGTGCGCTAACTGCCGGCAAGGATGCCTGCGGGGGGTGGAAGTAAGGAGCGGGGAAGAAACCGTGGGGATTGGGGAGGCTGCTGCTGCTTGTCCTGAGAAGGACGGCCGCCTGCCGCTCCCAAGAGAAGGCTTACCAGGTCCGGTGTACCGGGGGAAGCCGTGGAAGTCCAGGAGGGGGAGAGAGGCTCATCCAAGTGGCTAGTGAAGGGTGGATGGATGACAGGGAGTTTTGCCTGCCTGTCTGTCTGTCTGTGAGGCCGAGGCCGCACAGTGGGAGGACCCTGCACTATCCCTGAGAGAGAGACTCGTTGGAGAGCGTCCTGACTCTCTCGGTGTCTAACTCTCAATGCTTTGTTGCTTTGCGCTCCTCTTTAATTTCCGTGTGATCTGCTTCTCTCGCAACCTCCTTCCGAATTCCTCTTCCATGGTGGCTGGTATCTGTACCTCTCCTATCCTGCTATCGGGACCTTGGATCCAGGTGGAGGTTGGATTTCCCGACTGCAGAAAGTATCCCACTGCTGTGCCACCGCTGTCACGGAAGGTCCCCGCACTCGGACCGAATGCTTCCGTCATACACCGCTTCCCATCAGTCTGGACATAGATACCAAATATTTTAGCTGCCTTGAAGCACACAATGAGACAAGACTTGTATGTGTGCTAAGTATGGACTGTTTAATAGGACCAAGAATACATATATAAGGTACAAGGTATGTTTCAACAATCACAGGAACAATGAAATCTCCACTCCCCTTTACACCATGGGGGGCTTCAATCACATACTTTTAGATAGACACCCTGGCATCGAACCTGACAAGACACATTGCTAGATAATGACATCAGTGGAGTTAATTACTAATTGTAACAGAATGCGTTAGGAGACTTCTGACCAGGGGCGTTGCTAGGTGGCAAAAAGACTAGGGGCTTTAGCCCGAAGCCGGCCTCGGGGGGGGGGGGGAGCGTGCGTGGTGTGACCTACCTGAAACACATACCCTGACCTAAGAGTGTGTGTGTGCGTCAGTACACACACACACACACGTGTATGTATGTATGTGTGTGTGTGTGTGTATGTCAGTACACACACTGATGTGTCAGTTACACATTCCATGAGATCAGCATGTAAGGAAGCTCTTAGGGACACTAGCATGTCTTTCAGGGTTGTTTCTCACACAATACCTGACCTTACCTACATACACTGACACGTCAGGAGGCTTAGCAGCCGAGGAGGAAAGGAGAGCCGCCGAGCAGGGAGCAGGGATGTGGCGTGGCGCAGTGGGCAGCCGTGGTGTGCAAAAATAGATGAAATGTAAAATGATGAGCACAATAGTCAGGTGTCAAGTCCCCGGGAAAAAAGTGTGGGAACTCCGACCCAAGATCCACTCCCCCATCAAAAAAAAGTATACGCTTATATGCATGTATATTTCACACCTCCTTACATTACACAGCACCCTGCAGCACTGGGCCCCTGTACATTACACAGCACCCTGCACCTCTAGACCCCTTTACATTACACAGCACCCTGCACCTCTGGGCCCCTTTACATTACACAGCACCCTGCACCTCTAGACCCCTTTACATTACACAGCACCCTGCACCTTTGGGCCCCTTTACATTATACAGCACCCTGCACCTCTAGACCCCTTTACATTACACAGCACCCTGCACCTTTGGGCCCCTTTACATTATACAGCACCCTGCACCTCTAGACCCCTTTACATTACACAGCACCCTGCACCTCTGGACCCCTTTACATTACACAGCACCCTGCACCTCTGGGCCCCTTTACATTACCCAGCACCTCTGGACCCCTTTACATTACACAGCACCCTGCACCTCTGGACCCCTTTACATTACACAGCACCCTGCACCTCTGGGCCCCTTTACATTACCCAGCACCTCTGGGCCCCTTTACATTACATAGCACCGCACCTCTGGACCCCCTTACATTACACAGCACCCTGCACCTCTAGACCCCTTTACATTACACAGCACCCTGCACCTCTGGGCCCCTTTACATTACACAGCACCCTGCACCTTTGGGCCCCTTTACATTACACAGCATCCTGCACCTCTGGGCCCCCTTTTTTTTTTGTTTATTGTTTATTTAAAGATTTTTAAGTCATACAAAAAAGTAACAAAAATCCAGACATTTGATTGGTCGAGAATATAGGAAATAAACAATCACATTGTCAGCAGGAAACATACAGGTCTGGATGTATACATGTTTGTTATAAAAATAAAAATAAAAAAAGAACAGAAAATTAGGAAATAAGTAGCGAGTTCAACCAGAACAGCTAATCACGGCTCTGCTAAGTAGAAACCTATATAAACAAACTATTACTTATACATAGAAAAAATAAAAAGCGAGAAAAGAAAGGGCTATTATCCTATATGAAGCAGTGGGGGGGTATGGGCAATGGGTAATCTGTTATGGTGGGGTGGGATGAGGCTCTGTATTAAACTCAGAAGAGTCCCATCTCTCCCTAATAGCTTCAAATCTGGGTAAGGAATCATCTATGACAGCTGTAAGACGTTCCAGCCTTCTAATATCAGCAATTGTTGATGAGAATTGTGCAAAGGTGGGAGGGGAGGTATCCCTCCAGCGTTGTGGGATGACACGTTTAGCTGCCAGTAAAAGAAAAGCCCCCAATTTGCAAAGAGTTTTTGAGATTTTCAGGAAAGGTAGGCCTAGCAACATATATAAAGGCTGAAAAGGTACGTTGATCCCTAGGACCTTCTCGAGGAGATCATGAACCTGTGACCAGAAGGGAGTAATTAATGGACAATCCCAAAAGATGTGGAGGTGGGTACCCACAGAGGAACTACATCTCCAACATTGGCTATGTGGGGTCAATCCACGTGCCGCCAGAAATTCTGGGGTTCTGTACCAGAACATAAGTATTTTATATGCAGTTTCTTTCTGGCCCACACATCTAGAGACTCTTGAGGTAGCGTCCCAAATTCGTCTCCAGTCTCCCAGTGAGATGGGTTTACCCAGTATGTGGGACCATTTCCTCATATATGAATGGGTATTTTCAGAGAGGGGAGAAGCTGAGTGTAGGATTTTGTAGATAGTGGAGATCTGGTGAAGTTCGTGAGGGCCTCTAGAACATAGTAATTTAACATCAGTAGGAACGCTAAGGGTCAGTTGGGGGGACAGGGATGTAAAAAAATGTCTAATCTGGAGGAAGGAATAAAAAAGGGAATTTGGAATTTTATGTTTTGACTGTAGGTCTGTGAAAGATAGTAATGTACGTGTTATTGGGTGTACTAGGTGTCGTAATTGGAATATGTTTGCTTGAGTCCATGGCAGCATAGAGTCATAGGACAAACTGTCAGGAATTTCCGGGTTAAAGAGAATATTTATCAGGGGTGGGCAAGTGGAAGATAAGGAAAATTTACCAGAACAGCGCCTCCATATCAAAAGAGTGAATAGCATCGGGTTTAGACAGACCTTTTTTAAGAGAGCAAACGATTTATCATGCGAGGGCCATAGTAAGGAGCATGGGTGGGCAGAGACTGTAATTCCCATCTCTATTTCAGACCACTTGGGGCAAATCTAGACGTCCAAGAGGTTATGGCTTTCAAGTGAGTCGCATACTAGTATTTAATTATATCGGGGGCTCCTAGACCACCCTGTGAGCGGGGGGCCATGAGAACTGAGCTAGCTATTCTATGGGAGGCGTTGTTCCCGACAAAGTTTAGAAAATTCCTATGTAATGCTTTCAGTTGGCTCATGGGAATCAATACCGGGAGAGTTTCAAATAAATACAGTAGTTTAGGGAGTATAGACATTTTGAGAACATTTACCCTTCCAATGAGAGACAACGGGAGCTTCGTCCATGACTTCAGCGATCTACCTATTTCTATAAATAAAGGAGGGAAATTAGCCTGGTATAGGGTTGAATAGAGGTTGGTCAGGCGTACCCCTAAATATTTCAGGGAGTGGGTGCACCAACGGTAATTGAAGTTACTCTGTAGAGAGGCAAGTGTATCTACTGGGACATTTATAGGAAGGGCCTCCGTCTTAGTTGGGTTAATCTTAAAACCGGATAGGCTACCAAATAAGTTTAGAGTTACATGGAGGGAAGGGAGGGAGATATGTGGGCGAGTGATTGTTAACAATATGTCATCTGCAAAAAGCAAAAGCTTGTACTCCTCACGCCTCAGCGTCACCCCCCGTATATCTGAGTGGGACCTAACAGCCGCAGCCAAAGGCTCGAGACTTAAGATGAATAGCAAAGGGGACAGGGGGCAACCCTGTCTGGTACCATTACTCAAGGAGAAGGGCGGTGAGAGACAAGAAGCCAATCGAACCTGAGAAGTTGGTGTGGAGTAAAGCGCTTTTAAAGCCTGCATAAATGGGCCCGAAAAATCGTATTTCGTCAAAGTGGCAAACATAAAAGACCAATTTAGACGGTCGAAAGCTTTTTGCGCATCTAGGCTCAATACAATAGCAGGTCTCCCGGTCTTAGTCAGAAGGTCAATAAGATCAATGGTTCTTCTTGTGTTGTCCCCTGCATGTCTAGTGGGAACAAAGCCTACTTGATCCCTATGTATCAGAGATGGAAGGAAAAGGGAAAGTCTGTTCGCCAATATTTTAGTGAATATTTTATAATCGGAATTCAGGAGGGCTATGGGGCGATAGTTATCAGGGATTGATGGGTCTTTGTCTGGTTTCGGAATAACCGTTATGTAAGCATGTAAGAATTGAGAGCATGGTACAGTCCCTTTCATCAGTGATGCAAATAAAGATACCATATGGGGAAGTAACTCTGGGAGGAAGTTCTTATAATAGGAGTAAGGGAGTCCGTCAGGGCCTGGAGATTTATGAGATGGGAGTTCTTTAATGACCGAAGAGATTTCTTCAGCAGTGATCTGTGCGTTAAATCCGGAACGATCACCTGGGGATAGTTTGGGTAATTTAAGGGAGTCAACGAAGGTGTCAAATTTCTCCTGGGAAAACTGGGACTCTGAGTCTTTAGATAAACAGTTGTACAGGTCTTGGTAAAAATGTCCAAACACTTTAGTCATACCTTGAGGGCAGTAAGTAGGAACCCCATCCGACTGGAGAATGAAATCAGGTAGATAGGTATGGGGGCGAGGTTTTAATCTATTGACCAACATTCTGTGAGGTTTGTTGGCAAATTCATAGAATTTTTGCTTTGACCAGAGCATAGATTTAGCAATTTTGTTCAAATCAAGTGACTTGATACGGTTTCTCAGGGAAGTCACGATGCGAAGGCGGTCCACCGTGGGAGAACTAAGAAGATTCCTCTCAGCTTTTGTTAAGTCAGCTAATAGAGTCGTGCGTTGGAGAGCACGATCTCTCTGAAGGCGAGATCCAGCGGCAATGCATTCACCCCTGAAAAAATCCTTATGAGCCTCCCACAGGGTAGAGACCTCAGACACCGAGCCTTCATTGAGTTGAAAAAATTCGGATAATTGGTGTTGTAAGTGCAGATGAACATCAGGGGTATTGAGAAGGGACTCATTAAGACGCCAGTGACACGTTCTGGGAGTAGGCGCAGACATGAGGAGGTCAAGTGAGATGGGCGCATGGCTGACCATGTAATCGGGTGAACATTAGAGTCGGTTTAATAGGACAGCAGTGGAGCGGTAATGAAAAAATGATCTAGTCTCGTGTATAGTTTGCATGAAGCGTCAAACAAGTTATGAGCCCTGACCATCTTTCGAAATGAGGTAGAAGACCGTTGTGCTTGACCAGGGGGGGTTTTGTGTAGTAAGGAAAATCTATCTTTAGAGGAAGACATACATAAGTTAAAATCCCCCCCAATAATCATGAAGGGTTGGGAAAAGGCAGTAAGTTTTTCAAAAAAATCTTCCAGAAACCCAATCTGACCCGAATTGGGAGCATAAACATTCGCCAAGGTGAATGATGTGTTCATGTGATCACAGTTCAAGAGGATGAAGCGGCCATAAGGATCTAAAAATGAGGATTTGACACGTATGGCAGAGGAGCGTCTGAAAAGAATAGCCACTCCGGCTTAACCAGAGGGATCAGAAGCAATAAATGTGGTAGGGAAGTGTTTAGATGCAAATTTAAATGAACCATCAGCCTTAAAGTGTGTCTCTTGAACCATGATCACGTCGGCATTGAAGGACCTGAACTCTTTCAACGCCAGCCAGCGCTTACGGATGGAGCACAGGCCCTTAACATTATAAGAAAGTACACTAATAGCCATTGCTAAGCATTGTGAGCATATCTCATGTTACATACAAAAAAAACATATATTCAGCAGAGACCATGATGTGCAAAGAAAACTGTTGATTATAGTAACAAGTGTGAACAAGAAAAATTGGTACAGGGTAGTGGAAACACAGCCATGTTTCTGAAACAGGTCAAAAAAGGACCCTAAAAAAATTGAAAAAAGGAACGAAAAAATAAATAAAAAAAACAAGAGCAGTATACGGTGGTCTCGAGGGTGTCTGAAAAGGAAGTCAAAGGTTAAGACGAACCCCAGGGCCCCCCGTATCTGCAAAAAAAGGGTTGTAAAGCATAATAATAAGAAAAAAAACATCAGGAACGACACCAAAGAAAAAGAAAAATACCTTACAGGCATGGAGCCTGAGAGGGATGGACCTCTCAGGAGGACACGGTCACATATCAGGACCATGTCAGTGACAGAGGGGCGGCATGTCAGCCCGCAGGATCGTGTGTTTTAGCCTCAGACTATTCCAAGAAAACTGCAAGAAAGAAAACAATCAAGAAACATTTAACAAGCAATTGTTCAGAGAGTAAAAACCCAGTTGCATAGAGCATATAAAAAAGAAAAATTAAATCTGAGAGTCAGAACAATCAGGCTCAAAGGTGGGGATCGGGGCCACCCTATGAAGAACACCAAAAAGGGAAAAAATAAAAATAGAAAGGGGTCAAATCAGGTGTAACCCTTGGATGACACAGCCCGTTGAGGGATGAAGACGGCATTTCGAGATTTATGGCGCACCGGAGTCCATATCTTGCCTGGAGTTGAAAGAGGTCTGGATGCTGGAGGTTGCGTCTGGAAGTCTTCATCCGGGATGGGAGGGAGACCTAGGTTCCTGATGAAAGAGTCACATTCCTGAAGATCTCTAATGGAATGCTGAACTCCATCTTTTGTTACTGATAAACGAAACGGAAAGCCCCAACGGTACGCTGTAGGTGCGACGTGACAGGTTTCAGAGTGCGGCGTTTGGCTAAGGTGATGGGAGATAGCTCGTTAAAAAGTTGAATCTTTGCACCTTTGTATTCAATTCTTGATCTGTTGCGTGTGATAATGGTCAAAGCTTCTTTGATTTCATAGAAGTGGAAGCGAACGATGATATCTCTAGGGTTGGCTCCCTGAGGGGGTTTGGGAGCCAATGATCTGTGTGCCCGGTCAAGGTGCCAGTCTATATCCGGGATATCGGGCGCGAGATAGATGAAGAGAGCCAGCAGGTAGGGCCGAATTTCCTTATCGGGAATTGGATCAGGGACCCCGCGGATCCGTAGGTTTTGTCGGCTCTCCCTATTCTCGAGATCTTCTTGTTGTATCTGAAGCTGTGTCATAGCGTTTTTAAGGGTAGCATTTTCCTCCTCTAAAGCGTGAACATATTGGACCATATCATCAAACTTAGTCTCAAGATTATCTGTGCGCTCTCCCAATTGATCTATCTCCCCTCTAAGTTCATGTGCTAATTTGTTTACCTCTTTAGCAATGTTGTTGGTGAGGTTCTGCAGCAGAGCCTGCAATTTTAGGTCAAGCACATTTTCCGTCACTGGCGCTGACATTGCTGGCAGGGTAGAGGCTGATGGCTGGGATGCGGGCTGTTCAGCAAATAGAGAAGGATCAACCACCGAAGGCACATCAGGTGGGTCTGTGATGCCGGTTATAGAGCTTGGGGCCGGGGAATGAAGCCTAAGCACAAAGCGGTCCATGAGAGGGGAGGGCTGACGTACGGTCTGCGGCGTGGATTTTTTGTAAATGCGCCGCTGATCCCCGACTTTCCCCATATAAAACGTCCTTATGCAATTGGGCAGTTCTTGGAGCTAGTGGGACGACTCCCGGGGTTGAAGAAGCAGGCGTAGCGGAGTTAGGCCAAGGTTCCGATTTTAGGCATATTCACAGGCCTTACATGCGCACCCCCCGATACTTCAGGCTTGTGTTAGTTGCATCGTTCAGTTAAGAGCACAACTTCTGCAGAAGCAGCATGAAATCAATGGTTAATATGCTGATCTAGAACAGGCAGCAGCAGTTTGGGGAGTATTCAATGTTTAGTGTTGGGGGGGATTCAGGTGTCCAGGTCAGCAAGCACAGATGTAGGCGACAGGCCTGGGTGCACCAAGATGGCCGCCGACTTCCAGGACTAGGCCGAAGCCGCGGTCTCGCCTAAGTCCGGCGTCCGGCGGGGGTGAATCCGATCGCGGGGTCCCCAAATTGAACCTCTGTGATAGGCTGGGGGGCCTGAGCCAGACCCGGAGGGGGCGAGGGAGCCAACGGGGGGATCAGGAGGCGGCCGGTGTAAAGCCTCTCACCTGGATTCGTGCAGCGCCTCCTGCTGCGTGTGTGCTCCGGGCCTCGGGACCTCTCCGCTCCGTTCTGCTCTTCCCCCGGTCCAGGAGAGCCACTTCGGGGGGAACCGAGAGCGATCGCTGACTTCCCCGCGTCTGCGATACCCGAGCGCGGTGGATTGCGAGGCTCCACAGGCCTCAAGATGGCGGCTGAGCACCCGTGAATGGTGCCGTCCTCGGCTCAGTTTTCTCAGCGATCCTCTGCTCCACGGATCTTATTCAGGCGGGGACCTGCACAGGGGGATCCCAGGAACCAGGGCAAGGGGATTAGCAGCTGTAAATCCGAGGCGTCGTGTCAGGATGGCTCTGGATTTGTTTAGGCCTGGTGTAGCTCCTCCATAGCACGTCTTCCCCTGCTCGCATCCGGCCACGCCCCTCCTCTGGGCCCCTTTACATTACACAGAACCCTTCACCTTTACATTACACAGCAAGGACAGGTGAACAGAACAGGTGATCTTTTTTTAAATGATATTACTTGTAAAAGCTCTTCATATAGGTTCACAGTGAACCTATATGAAGAGCTTTCCCAAAAATTTCATTTAAAAAAAGATCAGTAACGGCTCCTCCACAGCACACTGAGTGACCTACCTTAGCAGCCTCAGCCTTAAATTGGTGTGCGGTCACAGCAGGGCAGGCACGGCAGTCAGAGGAGCCGAGGAGCTGAGAAGAGACGTGCGGCGGCCGAATTGTAATTCCCACCGTGGAGCCTGCAGCGCCTATGATGGACGTCACACGTCCCGCATCCCGCCATTGGCGCTGCAGACTCCAGAAGGCGGGGCAGCATCCGAGCACATCGTTACCCCCGAGCGTCTGGGAGTCAGGACCATCTGATGCTGAAAGTGGCCGAGTGCCGCCAGCACCGAGTGTCGCAGAGTACGGCACTCGGCCATACTCGGCAACACTTGGCACTGACGGCACTCGGCAACCTTCGGCATCAGATGGTCCTGACTCCCAGAAGCTCGGGGCTAATAATGTGCTCAGATGCGGCAAACACTCGGGGCTTTTCGGAGACCCATTCGGGGCTCCAGCCCCCTTAGCCATGCCCTAACGACGCGCCTGCTTTTGACCTTTTTGACTTAATCAGTTACAACACAGTATTGGCATCACACAATAGAACATGGTATGTCTTTCAATCCACATCTTTAGACAGACGGTCTGTCTCTGACAGAAAGGTGTTTACACCTGATAATCAAAACGCTTTAAACAGTGTTATCACACAACAGAAAGGTCTAGGAGCAGACCTGAATTAACACCTCTACAGCCTTACACAATGGACAATTAGTATATCTATTGACCTGGATGGGGGTCAGAATAAGCCAACAACTTGTAATATCTCAGTATATCCTGTTAACATGAATTATGATTTATTAGCCACCCTATGCCCAAAAGGGGCACAGGGTGAACTTAGACCCAAGAGTACTTAGTGCCGCTGGCACAGGAGTATCCCCCATCCCTCAAAAGTCTGAGTCTGTCACACCCTCTCTCTCTTCTCTATCTTCCCCCCCTTCTCTCTCTATCTTTCTCTCCCCCCTCTCTCTCTATCAATCTTTCTCTCCCAATCTCTCTCTCCTTCTCTCTTTCTCTCTATCTTTATCTCTATATATCTTTCTCGCTCTCTCCTTCTCTCTATCTTACTCTCTATATATCTTTCTCTCTCCCCCTTTTTCACTTTCTCTCTCTCTCTTTCTTTTATCTCTCTCCTTCTCTCTTTCTCTCTCCACATCTCTCTCTCTTTCCCCCCCCTCTCTCTCTCTCTCTCTACATTTCTCTCTCCCCTTTCTCTCCCCCCTCTCTCTCTCTATCAATCTTTCTCTCCCACTCTCTCCTTCTCTCTTTTTCTCTCTCATTTTCTCTCTCTCTTTTCTTTCTTTCTCTCTCCTTCTCTCTTTCTCTCTCCACCTCTCTCTCTTCCCCCTCTCTTTCTCTCTCTCTACCTTTCTCTCTCCCCCTTTCTATCTCCCCCTCTCTCTTTTTCTCTCCCCCCTCTCTCTCTATCAATCTTTCTCTCCCACTCTCTCCTTCTCTCTTTCTCTCTTTTTCTCTCTCATTTTCTCTCTCTCTCTCTTTTCTTTCTTTCTCTCTCCTTCTCTCTTTCTCACTCTATCTTTCTCTCCTCTATCTATCTTTCTCTCTTTCTCTCCCTCCTTCTTTCTCTCTTTTCTCTCTCTCTCTCCTTTTCTCTTTCTCATTCCCTCTATCTTTTTCTCTTTCTCTTTTCTCTCTCTTTCTCTCACTCACTCTCTCTTTCTCTCTCTCCCTCTCTCTTGCGCTCTCTCTATATCTTTCTCGCTCTCTCCTTCTCTCTATCTTTCCCTCTATATATCTTTCTCTCTTCCCCTTTTCTCTTTCTCTCTCTCTCTTTCTTTTCTCTCTCTCCTTCTCTCTCTCTCTTTCTCTCACCACATCTCTCTCTCTCTTTCTCCCCCTGTCTCTCTCTCTCTGTGACGGAGAGAGATATTTATCAACTACCATTAATAATAGTACTTATTAAAAATAAAATTGTCATTGAGACAATTCTTGTAAACATTTTCTTCATAATTAATTAATTTAATATTCTTCCTATTTATTCCTTGTTATTCTGATTTATTTTGTTTTTGTAGTATAGGTGACAGCTGCAGAAGGGGAGATAGAAGAGGAGATACATTTGGAGCCAGAACACATATTGATTATTTACAAGAAAAATAATATTGATTTAAAAAAAAATATGTTTTATATAATATATTATTTGTATTACAATTAAATATTATGTATTGTAATATAAATTAGTATTATTTTACAAATGTTTCTTGTAACAAAAACGTAAATGTATTTTATTGTGATTTTATTTGATAGACCAACACATAATTGTGGAGTGGAAGGAACATTTTAAATGTTTTTAAAGATTGTTAAAAATACGCTTTACATTGATACTCCTAATTAAATTCTAGTGGAACCAATTGCCTTCAGAAGTCACCTAATTTGTAAATAGAATCCACTTGTGTGTAGTTTAATCTCAGTATAAATACAGCTGTTCTGTGAAGCCCTCAGAAGTTTGTTAGAGAACCTTGGTGAACAAACAGCATCATGAAGGCCAAGGAACACACCAGACAGGTCAGGGATAAAGCTGTGGAGAAGTATAAAGCAGGGTGAGGTTATAAAAAAATATCCCATGTTCAATCCATCATCGGAAAATGGAAAGAGTATGGCACAACTGCACACCTACCAAGACATGGCCGTCTACCTAAACTGAAAGGCCGGGCAATGAGAGCATTCATCAGAGAAGCAGCCAAGAGGCCCATGGTAACTCTGGAGGAGCTGCAGAGATCCACAGCTCAAGTGGGAGAATCTGTCCACAGGACAACTATTAGTGGTGTTCTACACAAATCTGTCTTTTATGGAAGAGTGACAAGAAGAAAGACATTGTTGGAAAAAATCCATGTTTGCAGTTTGTGAGAAGCCATGTGGGGGAGGGGACACAGCAAACATGTGGAACAAGGTGCTCTGGTCAGATGAGACCGAAATTCCATTTTTTGGCCTAAAAGAAAAACAATATGGGCCAGATTCAGGTAGATGGGCGCTTCTTTACTTTGGAGTAACGTTTCTCATTTACGTTACTCCGCCGACACTTTCGGCGCAAGTACTGTTATTCACATAGCACTTGCGCGTAAACTTGCGCCAGAGTAACGATAATGCGCTGGCGTAACCCGACGCAAGTGGAAGTGGGTGTGATCATATGTAAATGATGGGCGGAGCCCAGCGCAGAGGCTTACGTTCAGCGCATCATCCACGGAGCATGCGCAGTAAGTGAGGCTTCACTCGCCCCCTTGTGCGCATGCTCACAACTTCCGTCGGCACCACTTCACGGGAAACGTCAGCGCAATGTGTTCCGTTGGACGTTTAAATGCGCCCGTAGATGCGCCATTCCGGCACTAAAGTATATCCTGTTCCCCCTCCCCGCAGTGAAGTTACTTTTGTTCTGAGATGGCTGCTCCCGTTCCCCGCAAACACACAGGGGAAAGCTGAACTTTAAAGGCCAGGAGCTGTCAGCCGTCATCTCGGCTATGGAGACCTATGATGTCTTCCTCCATGGCTGTAAAAGTTGACAGACAAGCATGGACAGAGGTGTTGTCCTGCAAGTGGGGGTGCTCAGCTAGCTCTTATCGTCGGTAACGCTGCTGTAGCTGCTCTCCTGCTGACCTGTGGCCATCTGGAGTAAAGATAAAGCAGCTATTTGTAGAAATAACTTTGCGCCGGACGGACGAGATACGCGCGGCACATGTAGCCAGCGTATGGTGCTAATCCTTTCGCGAATCGGGAAATAACCCTCATTTGCATATTTGCAGGGGAAATCAATAGGCGCGACTGATGCGCCAAGCGAAATTATGCGCTGGCGATACTCTGGCGTCGGAAAGTTAAGCCGATCGGAAATGGCCCGTTTTCTGTCGCATCTAGTTTGGTGGGTACGGCCACATAGAAACGACGGCGCATAATCACAGTTACGCGGCGCATATCGAATTACTCCAGCGCAAGTCTTGCTGAATCTGGCCCTATGTGTGGCAGAAAACGAACACTGCACATCACCCTAAACAGAACATCCCCACTGTGAAACATGGTGGTGGCAGTATCATGGTGTGGGGGATGCTTTTCTTCAGCAGGGACAGGGAAGCTGGTCAGAGTTGATGGGAAGATGGATGGAGCCAAATACAGGTCAATCTTAGAAGAATACATGCTAGAGTCTGCAAGACAGTTGAGACTGGGGACAAATATGTCAAGCTCTGTCAGATTGGATGAAGAGCGTCTGTGAACAGCAATTTTCAAGTCTTGCCACAGATTCCTAATTGGATTTAGGTCTGGACTGTGACTGGGCCATTCTAATGCCGCGTACACACGATCACTTTTTGCGATGAAAAAAACCGTTGTTTTTTAAAACGTCATTTAAATTGATCGTGTGTGGGCAAAACGTTGTTTTTTGTCTTAAAAAAAACGACCAAAAAAAAATTCCAACATGCTTGAATTTTTTGTGTCGTTTTTCAAAACGTTGTTTTCCCAAGGCGTCTTCCAGGACAGCCCTTGAGAGATGGAGCTCCTCCCTGGACAGGAAACACATCACCTCCAGCTTTTTAAAAGGCGGTCCCTCAGGCATCTGGTCAGTTTTATGTGTTTCCTCAGTCGGAGGAGACATGTCACCTGGGAACCGTCTTTTGCTGGGGGATGGATCCGGGAGGGAGTCCATCTCCAGGGGCTGAGGGAAGACAGCTGGGCTGTACTGACCCGATCGATCTCTCCTCCTTTGGCCGCGGGTTCCCTCCGACTGGGTCTGGAGTTCCCCGTTTCCTCCTTCCCCCGGTGCCCGGCGAGGGAGTTGGCGGTGATGGCGCGCGTCAGGCGGGCGGCGTTAGCGGCGAAGGAATTCTTTCCTTGCGGTGGACGCCGTGACCCGGAAGTCGCTGGGCGTAACTTCCAGGCCAGGATGCGCGTCATCACTGAGCGCCGGAAGCTGTGGTTCCGGTTTCTGGCGCGGGAAGGTTGGAAGGCCGAGCCGGCGTTTTAAAAGGCAGCAAGCGTGGGCTGAACGCTGCCTGTATACAGACAAGATGGACGCTGTACACGCGCCAGGGGAGTCTAGCGCCGGCTCTTCACAGGTAGGCTGGCTGTGCCAGAGCTCTTTTTTCCTGTGTATTTCACCTGTTTTAGAAGGGGAGCTAGATAGGAATGTTTGCCTATGTTTAGCTCAGTGGGCACCTTAGGATGGCAGGCTGGAGATACCTTTTCTTAAAGGAGGATGTCTCTTTCTTTTTGTTTCCTACCAGAAAGATCCAAAAGACCACAGTGTTAAAGCCCCTTCTAGCAAAAAGAAGTGTGCCACTTGTAATGCAAGATTAGCATCAGGTTATACCAAGAGCCTATGTGGACCCTGTATTTCTACTATGATAAGCAGTGAAGAGGATTCCCCACTTAACAAATTTTTGGGTTCTTTTAAAGAGGAGATGAAAGCAACTTTTCAGTCCTTTAGGAAACTTATTGCTGATTCGCAAATCCCAACGCCAGCCACCACACAGCAAGAGGTGCCCACCTCTCCCACTCCGGTAGCATCAGGAGCAGGTGATCCTGTGGAGAATGAGGAGATTTCCCTTAGAATTCCTGATTCAGATTCCTCCCATTCAGATTCTGGGCAAGAAGATGATCAGAATGACTCCCGCACACCCACTAGATTCAAGCTCTCCCAGGAAGAGGTAGATGAATTAATTGGGGCTATTCATGAAACGTTAGAGATGAAGGAAGAAAAAACTTCTCTCTCACGTCATGATAAAATGTATCAGGGGTTAAGCAAGAAAAAACAAAAAGTTTTTCCGGTGCACAAGCTGATGTCAGACCTGGTGCTGAGGGAATGGGAGGAACCTGACAAAAGGCCTTTCTTTTCTAGCGGTTTGAAAAGAAGATTTCCCTTTGAGGAAGACCCTAAGGCAGTCTGGAACCAGTCCCCAAAACTGGATGCCCCCCTGTCAAAAGTCTCAAAACACTCAGACTTAGTGTTTGAGGACATGGGACATTTAGCAGACCCCATGGACAAGAGGGGAGATGTTATCCTCAAAAGATCCTGGGACGCAGCCATGGCTAATCTTAAGCCAGCCCTGGCAACTACATGTGTAGCCCGTAATTTAGAGTTTTGGCTCAAACAGCTACAGGAACACCTGACAGCGGGTACTCCTAGAGAAGATTTATTAAAATCTCTTCCAATGCTGTTTAAGGCAGTCGGTTTTATCGCAGATGCGTCGGCAGAATCGGTAAAACTGTCAGCCAGGTCAGCTTCACTGTCAGTCGCAGCGAGGAGAACTCTTTGGCTCAAAACTTGGCCAGGAGACACCACATCTAAATTACGTCTTTGTAGCGTCCCTTTCTCAGGTAACCTTTTATTTGGCACTCCGCTAGATGAAGCATTAGAACGCACGGCGGATAAAAAGAGGACTTTTCCTGAAAAGAAAAAACCTTTTAATAGGAAGTTTTTTTCGTTCCTTTAAGGGGCAAAAGAAGACTCAAGAGAAAGGCAAGCCAAATAGACCCTGGGGGGCGCAAGGAGGGAAGCAAAAAGCTAAAGTGCTCTTTAACCCTCCTGATAAAAACCCCAAATCTCAATGAGGCCAGGATCCAAGTGGGAGGAAGACTGGGGGATTTCCTTCCACAATGGATGAAGTTGACCTCCAACAACTTTGTCAGGGGAGTTATAGGAAAGGGTTATGCCCTGGAGTTCAGTCAGTTGCCACCAACAAGATTCTTGGTTACACAGCTGGCAAAGGACCCAGTAAAGGCACAGGCACTACAGCTTCTCATAGGAGAATTTGTAGATCAAAAGGTCCTAATACCAGTCCCCAAACAAGAAGAAGGCCAGGGTTTTTACTCGCACGTCTTTCTGGTACGAAAACCATCAGGGAAGTATCGCCTGATTTTCAACCTGAAACCACTGAATACAGTCATTCGATACAAAAAATTCCGGATGGAATCCATTTATTCTGTCAAGAATTTACTTCAGAGAAACTGCTTCATGGCAAAGATAGATCTGAAGGATGCCTACCTTCACATTCCTATCAGACTAAGCTCCCAAAGGTTCCTTCGCATAGCTGTCCGGATAGGGAAAAAGATTTTCCACTATCAGAGCCAGGCCCTCCCCTTTGGTCTCTCCTCGTCTCCGAGGATCTTTACCAAAATCCTTGCGGAAACTTTGGCCCCTCTAAGACTCCAAGGAATAACAGTTGTCCCCTACTTGGACGACCTGTTGTTCCTGGCATCCACAAAACAAAAGCTACTCGAGGACCTAGTGGTCGTTCAGCAGTGGTTGACTCAGTTAGGCTGGATAGTCAACAGGGAAAAGTCAATCCTCATTCCCACGCAGGAAATCCTGTTCCTGGGCTACATAGTAGATTCTACAGAACAAAGGACCTTTCTCCCACAAGAAAAAATCGATCATCTAAATCAACGAGTAGCTCGGTTGCAGACAAATCTCCCGGTCACAGTAAGGGAGATAATGTCAGTCTTAGGCCTCATGACAGCCTCCATCCCAGCAGTCAGATGGGCCAGGTTCCACCAAAGGCCACTCCAGTCTTTTCTCCTTCAAAATCTCACAGGAAAAGACTTAGAGGAGAAGATATACCTGCCAGAAAAAACAAAGCAGGCTCTCTGGTGGTGGAGAGACCAAAACCACCTGAACAGAGGTCTACTGTGGAACCCACCTGTGACACGCATCTTGACCACGGACGCCAGCAACCAAGGTTGGGGAGCCCACCTAGAAGGTCAGATGGCACAAGGCACCTGGAATCATCTAGAAAAGAAACGCTCCTCAAATTATCGGGAGTTAAAAGCCGTAGCCAAAGGGATCGCAGCATTCCAAGGGCGGCTCAAGCATCAACATCTACAGATCAGGTCGGACAATACAACTACTGTAGCGTATTTGAACAAACAAGGAGGGACCAGGAATCCCGCCCTGATGGGCATAACAAAAGAAGTCTTTGTTTGGGCAGAAGAGAATCTCGAGTCACTTTCAGCTGTCCATCTCAAGGGTACGCAAAACAGTCTAGCCGATTTTTTGAGCAGACAATCAGTCTCTCAAGAAGAATGGTCTCTGGATCCGACAGTCTTTGCCAAGATAGTGTCCAAATGGGGTCTTCCGGAGGTCGACTTGTTCGCCAACAGGAGGAATACCAAGCTTCCAGAGTTTTTCTCACTGAACCCCAGGGATCGGCCGGTGGCAGTCGATGCCCTTCAAAGCGCATGGTCATTCTCCCTGACATATGCTTTCCCACCTCTGCACCTCTTGCCGAAGGTCCTGGCCAAGTACAGGATGGAAAAGACTTCCCTTATCCTGATAGCCCCTTTTTGGCCAAAAAGGGCGTGGTTTTCGCTTCTACTAGCGTTAGCGGATCGTCCACCATGGATGTTGCCGTGCAGTCAAGATCTGTTGACTCAAGGTCCGGTTCGGCACCCCAATCCGGCCTTTCTGAATCTAGCGGCCTGGTTTCTGAGATAGACATCCTGAAGTCTAAGGGTCTATCAGATAGAGTAATCAGAACTCTGTTACAGAGTCGCAAACCAGTTACCAGAGCGATTTATCTGAAACACTGGAAAAAATTCAATCTCTGGCTAAAAGAGAATAGAAAGAGGGAACATGATTCCCCAACGATTTTGGAGTTCTTACAAGAAGGCATCGACAAGAAACTGGCCTTAAGCACGATTAAGGTTCAAATTGCTGCCCTTTCAGTTTATGTTCAACGCTCCCTACAAGAAGACCCGCTTATTAGTCGATTTTGCAAAGCAATTGCCAAACAACGCCCGGCCCCATGCCGTAAGATACCGACGTGGGACCTATCTCTGGTGTTGAAAGCAATCATTAAAGAGCCTTTTGAGCCGATATCAGAGGCATCCTTAAAGCTGGTTACTTTAAAGACAATTTTTTTGATCGCTATGACTTCTGCCCGCAGAATCAGCGAACTTCAGGCGCTCTCAATTAGGGATCCGTACATGCAAATTTTGGAGGATAAGGTTATTCTAAAAACAGATCAGTCCTTTGTGCCAAAAGTCGCCTCTGCCTTCCACAAGAGTCAGGACATTATACTTCCTTCTTTTTGCAATAAACCAAGAAATAGCAAAGAAGAACAGCTACACTGGCTGGACGTCAGAAGATGTCTTTTAGTCTATTTGGAAGTAACTAAAGACTTTAGAAAATCAGATGCATTGTCTGTTCTTTTTTCTGGTAATCGAAAAGGAAAACAAGCTTCAAAAGGGACTCTAGCCAGATGGATTAAATTGGCCATCTTGGAAGGGTATAAAGCCCTACACTTGGATCCTCCGCAAGGTTTGAAAGCTCACTCTACAAGGGCGTTAGCCACGTCCTGGGCAGAGAGAGCCGGCGCTACCCCGGAACAAATATGTAAGGCCGCTACGTGGTCAAGCATGTCCACGTTCATTAGACATTACCGACTGGACGTCCTAAGTAGCCAAGATCAGGCCTTTGGGAGGAAAGTCCTGCAGGCGGTAGTCCCACCCTAATCTGGTGAGTGCTTGCTCATCCTCTCAAGGGCTGTCCTGGAAGACGCCTTGGGAAAATCAGAGTTAGTCTTACCGGAAACTCTGTTTCCAGGAGTCTTCCAGGACAGCACGTTCCCACCCTATGCTTAAGGTAGGTATTTATGTGGGTATGTATATATGCATGGATAATATGTATGTATGTCATTAACTGTTTTTCAGCTCTGTCCTTCGGTTCTTGGAGTAAAACTGACCAGATGCCTGAGGGACCGCCTTTTAAAAAGCTGGAGGTGATGTGTTTCCTGTCCAGGGAGGAGCTCCATCTCTCAAGGGCTGTCCTGGAAGACTCCTGGAAACAGAGTTTCCGGTAAGACTAACTCTGATTTTTTGTTTCACAAAAAGTCACCGTGTGTAGCAAAAACGTCGTTTAAAACGACGTTTTTCAACCCGCGCATGCCCAGAAGCTAGTTATGAAGCGAGCTTCAATGGAAAAGAGTGGTGAACGTAACCTTGCTTTTTGTGAAAAAAACGATGGTGTGTATGCAAAATCGTCTTTGAAAAGTGACGTTTCAAAAACGTCGTTTTTTACTTCACAGAAAACGTCGTTTTTTTTTCATCACAAAAAATGATCGTGTGTACGCGGCATTACACATGAATATGCTTTGTTCTAAACCATTCCATTGTAGCTCTGGCTGTATGTTTAGGGTCATTGTCCTGCTGGAAGGTGAACCTCCCCCAGTCTCAAATATTTTGCAGAGTCTAGGGCTGCGTACACACGATCAGTCCAAACTGATGGAAACGGACTGAAGTCCAGTTTCATCGGTTCACAGACTGATGGTCTGATGGTTCGTACACACCATCAGTTCAAAAACCCAACGTATCAGAACTCGGTGACGTAAAACACAATGACGTGCTGAAAAAAACAAAGTTCAATCCTTCCAAGCATGCGTTGACTTGATTATGAGCATGCGCTGGTTTTTGAACCAATGCTTTTGCGTACTAACGATCGGTTTGGACCGATGGTCAGGCGTCCATCAGTCTGATTTTAAAGGAAGTTTTAAAACTTTGGACTGAAGGACAACAGACTGATGGGCCATACACACGGTCGGTTTGGACTGAAAAAACTGGCCTTCAGTCCTTTTTCGTCAGTTTGGACTGATCGTGTGTACGCGGCCTAGCAGGTTTTCTTCTAAGATTGTCCTGTATTTGTCTCCATCCATCTTCCCATCAACTCTGACCAGCTTCCCTCTCCCTGCTGAAGAAAACCATCCCCACAACTTGATGCTGCCACCACCATGTTTCACGGTGGGGATGGTGTGCTCAGGGTGATGTATAACAAATTATTGTTTGGTCTCATCTAAACAGAGCATCTTCCACATCTTTTATCTGTTCAACTAATGTCTTATGAGAGTGGACAAGAGTTAATTATTGAGTGAATTCTTTAAAAAATCGATTTCTTCTTATAAGCTTCTATTAATCGTATAAGAAATGTGGACTCAAGCGTTGCAGAAAACTTTTATTTGTTAGAATGGTAAATGTTTAGTGCTTATGTCACTTTTTAGAAATGTTTATTACAAGTAAACGTGGCTAAAGCAATTACAGTACTGGGCTTTCCTTCATAGCTAGCTCACAGTGTGCATGTATTGTTTATTTTTTTGTCTAATGCAGTAGTTCTTAACTGCTGTCCTCAGGACCCACTAACATGCCAGATTTTAAGTACTACCTTGGGGAGATGCAGATTAGAATACTGCAATCTAGACACGTGCAATTAGTTTAGTTTCAAATTATTTCTTTAACAAATTTTGACAAATTAGTTAATTCCAAAATTTCCGAAATTTTGAATTTCCGGATTATCTGATTTCCGAATTCCGAATTTTCGAATTTCCGAAATGTAGAATTTCCAAAATTTAGAATTTCCAAATTTCTGACATTTTGAATTTTGAGTTTTTCGTAAATTTGAAATTTCGTAAATTTAAAAAAATTTGAAAATTCGAATTTCAGAATATCTACATTTCGGAAATTTGTAAAATCGAAAAATTCGACATTAGAAAATCCCAGTTTTTCAGAAACTAGAAATTTTGGAAATTTGGAAATTCGAAAATTCATAAAAAATCCATAAGTAAGAATGAAAATCTGAAAATTCTAAAGAATGAAAACTCGAAAATTTAAAAAAAAACGAAAATTCCAAATTCGGAAAAGAAAAAATCAGAAAATTAGGGTTTTCAAAATTCCGAATTTTCCGAGTTTTTTCATTTTTTATTTCCAAAATTCCAAATCTCCAAATTTCTGAATTCTGAATTTACTGAATTTCCGGATTTAAAAAAAAAAAGAAAAGGATAACAAGCAATTTTTTCAGCAGTGCACATGTCTACTGCAATCACTAAGCAGCAAATTATATCACCTATGATGTATTTCCGTTATCTTCCAAACATTGCCTTGTCCCGAGGACAGGAGTTGAGAACCACTGCTTATTTTTTTTTAGCCAATAGTGATCAATTATTTAAAAAAAAATTGTATAATAACACTTCTTATTTACTTAAAATAAAGTATTTATTGTTAATAAAAATGTATCTAAATATATTTTATTAAATATGTATGTTTAAAATATCTATTTATTTATATATTTGATTTTATGATTTCAGAAAAATGCCAAAGTGCATCTTTAGTCGCAGCCCACATTCATTTCCCAACATTGAGCTAAATCCCTTTCCTAAAAGTTTGGATTTGATAAAAATATGTATCGCTTCCACTAGATTGAGTGAGGAAGACATAAATATGATGACATTTTAAAACACAGTAATGGAGATTGTGTTAGAATGTGCTCCGCCCATTTTTCATCAGACTGTTATTATATGAAAAAAGCGAATATTTCGATTCTTTATGATGGCAGGAAGACCTTTGAAGGGTCACTAAAGGAAAACATTTTTTTGCTGAAATGACTGTTTACACTGGTATAGAGACATAAAAGTTAACTGATTCCTTTTCAAAATGATTAAAAATAGATAAAAATCAATCATATAATGTGCCTGCAGGTTAGTTTCACTTTTGAACTGGCTTCATGATTCTGTGAAGTAGAAATAGACACACAGAACAAAAACAAACAAATCCAGGGCAGTGTTTTGTTTTTAAAATGAATCTGATTGGTTCTGGGAAGTTTTAGACACACAGTAATGACAGCTTAGACCACCGTGAGAAAGCTCCCAGCACTGTGGTTATAAGGAAACAGACAAGCAGGAAGTGTGGAGAACAGAGCAGGATTACAGCAACTTCAAAGCAAAAACTAACAATAAGGACATGAAACCAGTACTGCAGTAAGATAAAGAAAGCTATTTAGCTAAAAAAAAAATTTCCTTTAGTGATCCTTTAATCCCAAGACATTGGAAATCCCCAATAATACCAATAATACGGGAAGGGGTAGTGGAGATGAACCACATAATGAGGATAGAAGAGCGAGTATCTATAGCAAATAATAATGACCGAAAGTTTAGGGAAGTTTGGACTCCGTGGGTAGAGTTTTTGGAATCTCATGAGCTGTTATCTCTGCTAGATGCTATAATTATTATTATTTTGGTCTGTTCTTTTATTTTTTCCTTCTTTTTTTTGTGTTTGTTTTTTTTTTTTTTTTAGTGTTGTCTTGTCTGCTATTATTATATAAAACTTGTCATTGACAGCAAATTTTCTAGCATGTTCTCACGTGTGCAATTTTTATTTTTTTTCTCAGTTGGTTGCAGCACAATAGGGAATGATGAAATATATTAAATTAGTTGGCCTGTGTTTATACAGGCCACGGTCAAAGAGCATAGTTATTTTTTATTTGTTTTTCTGTTGTTTTTCCTGTATAAATGCCATCTCTTTCAATAAAGATACATTAAAATGAAAAAAAAAAGTAATGTTTTGAAACCCGATGCTGTCCCTTCAGTTATTCCTGATGACAGTTCTATGTCATTGCCAAAAATAAAGGGAAATGCACGTCAGCAACAGTTAGAAATTTCCTGCCGCAAGGAGACCTGAGATGGGGGATTGAAGGGAAAACTTGGCCATATCTACTTTTTCTAATCTTTTCTTTATGTCAGTATCAACCACTCCCCTCCGCCATATATGGCGTGCGCAGGGCCGATCCACCCTATAGGCTCACTATGCAAGCCGCTTAGGGCCCCGCAAAGCTGCAGGGGGCCCCCCAAATTACTAGAGGCCCCGCCTGGTGAGAAGTCATTTTTGGCTCCTCACCCCGCTTCTCAACTCGCTTGCTGCGTGGGAGAAGAGGTAAGAAGTCAGCACCCCCGCCTTCTCACTTTAATGTAAGATGTCAGTTCCCTCCCCCTGATTCTCAACTTTAATATTTAATGTGACATGTCATTTTTTGCAGTGCCCACCCCCCCCCCCCCCCCCACTTCTCAACTTTAATGTGACATGCCATTTTTGCTTAGGGCCCCAGGGAGGTCAGGATCAGCACTGGGCATGTGCAATGTGGTTCTGTTATCCTGACTTAATGTCATATGACGGGATCAGGATAAACCACAGCGCGGAAATCGTTGATGTGGTGTGTCAGTCTGATACACCGCATCTCTGATCTGGGTAAGGAGCCTCTGACAGAGACTCTTTACCACGTGATCAGCTGTGTCCAATCATAGTTGATCACAGTGTAAACAGGAAGAGCCGTTTATCGACTTTTCCTCCACTCGCGTCTGACAGACACGAGTAGAGGAGAGCAGATCAGTTGTTCTCTTGACAGATGGGGTCTGTGCTGATTGATTATCAGTGCAGCCCCCCTAAGGATGCCCACCTAGGATCACCAGGGATGCCACCCATGGCCACCAGGGCTGCTGAGCATGGATGCCCACCTAGGGCCACAGGTAGGGTTGCCACCTCATCCCTTTAAACTCGAATATATATTAATTACACAGGTTCTGAGGCTAATTAAATGCACATAAGACAACAAGTGAGTTTAATTACCACCTAATCAGCCACATAATCAGTGTAATTAATAATTGTTCGGGTTTAAAGGGACGAGGTGGCAACTCTAGCCACAGGGGATGCCACCCAGGACCACCAGGTATTAACTTTAAAGGTGCCAGTCAGTGCCCATTCTAGATGCCAATCAGTGCCCAGCAGTAAAGCCTGCTGGTGCTTCCTCATCAGTGCTACCTATCAGAGCCATCTATCAGTGCCCATCAGTACCACCTATCAGTGCACATCAGTGCCGCCTATAAGTGCCCATTAGTGCCGCCTACCAGTGCCACCTATGAGTGTCCAGTGCCGCCTATCAATGCCCATCAGTGCTGCATATCAGTGCTGCCTATAAGTGAGTGAGTGAAAAACTTGTATAGCGCTACATTTGCGAACTGAATCGCCTCAAGGCGCTTGGCATCCATTTTCATTCTGGTTATCCGTCAGAATAAGTGTGTCTTGAGTTTTTTTCTGAAGGCCTGGTGATCAATTTCCATTCAGATATTAGTCAGAAAATCGTTCCACAGTTGAGGTCCTTGGACTGCAAATCTTCGTTCTCCTTTGGTCTTGTAGTGGGCTTTTGGGATTTGCAGTAGTTCTTGGTTAGTAGATCGTAGAACGCGACTGGGTTTTTTTTTTTTTTTCCAAATAACAGTTTTTATTTCATAAAAGTGCAATACAAGTCATAGCAGCATTCCAAACATAGTAAAGAATGCAAAACTTCAGAAATTAGTACTTGCATAGTGGTTTCGCGGTTATACGTGCACTTAGTAACATTTATAGCAACTGGAAGTCAAAGATAAAGGAAAGAAGAAAAGAAAGAGGAGAGAGAAAAGAAAGAAAGAAGAATAAAAAGGGGGGGGGCAGGTTGGAAGAGTGGAGATGGCAATGTACCTCGGTGTTCCGGTCGTCGGCTCACAGCGGGTCCTCCTTGGCATGCCACCTCTCCCAGATAAGGTCATGTTCGTCCAGCCTGTCCCGGATTCTGGCTGTCATCTTTTCCATGAGTTCTACATCCTTGACCCTGGCATAAAGGGCCTCTTGGGATGGGGGTAGTGGCTTTTTCCAGGAGAGCCATCAAGCACCTGGCAGCTGTAAGGATGTGTCTAAGCCGTTTTTTGTAGGGTTTGGCTATGTGGGGTTGAGAGAGGCCCAGTAGGAATCGGGGAGAGGGGTATGGGAGCTTCAAAGAGGCGGGACAGGAGCTCCTGTGTCAGAGTCCAGAACGGGACAATCAGGGGGCAGGTCCAGTATATGTGGAACAATGTGCCCCTAGATTGGTTGCATCGCCAACAGCCGTCAGAGGCAGAAGGGTAGATCCTGTGGAGAACGTCCGGGGTCAGGTACCAAAAGAAAAGCACTTTATACGTGTTTTCCCTGTAAAGGGTGCATATAGAGCTTTTGGCCGCCTGCCTCCAGACGGCCCCCCACTCCTCCTCCGAAATGACCTCTCCCAACTCCCTCTCCCAGCGAAGCATATAGGCGTGTTTACCTTTCTCCTGCAGGGAGTACTTATTTAGGATTCGATATATATCTAATATTAGGCCCCTGCGTGCTGTGCCCTCAAGCATGATACGTTCAAATAGGGATGGTCTTGAGAATTGGAAATGGGGGGCTATTGTGTGGGCATAGTGGCGGATCTGTAAATAGCTGAAAAAGGCCTGTTGCGGAAGGTCGTGTTTGGCTTGGAAGTCAGTGAAGGAGTGCAGGGTGCGAGACCTGGGGTCCACCAAATGTCTGAAGTGAAAAAGATTTTGCGAGGCCCAGGGGTTTTGGTATTTTATTTTCTCAACTAAATATTTGGGGGCGCTTCCATGTACACATTTGTGCATCAGGCAGAGGGCTTTAAATATGACTCGGTCCTTTACGGCCAGCCAATGGAGGGATCTCTATAAGTGCCCATTAGTGCCGCCTATCAATGCCCATCAGTGCCGCCTATAAGTGCCCATCAGTGCTGCATATTAGAGCCTCATTATCAGTGCCCCCTCACCAGTGCCCATTAGTGTCACCTTATCAGTATCAGTGCCAGTCAGCCTTATCAGTGCCTGTAAGTACAGCCTCATGAGCACCCATCAGTGAAGGAGAAAAATTACTTATTTACAAAATTATATAACAAAGAAAAAACAGTGATGATCAAATACCACCCAAATAAAGCTTTATTTGTGGGAACAAAATTATAAAAATGTAGTTTGGGTACAGTGTAGCATGACCGCGCAATTGTCATTCAAAGTGCCACAGCGCTTAAAGCTGAAAATTGGTCTGGGCAGGAAGGGGGGAAAGTGTCCGGTATTGAAGTGGTTAAACTGTACAGCTTGTTCTTAAATCTTTAATTTGGTTCAAATTTGGTTCAGCAATCTTTTTCTTTAAAATATAAAAAAAAACGTAATTTAAAAAAATGTCATTTAGAATGATGGTGTGTGGGCTACACATTATTTTTCAGGTTCTGATAAAAAACGACAAAAAAAAAAATTCGAACATGCTGCATTTTTTAACGTCATTTTAAACGATGTCGTTTTTCGGGTTGTAAAAAATGATCGTGTGTGGGCAAAAACAAAGTTTTAAACCCGCGCATGCTCAGAAGCAAGTTATGAGACGGCAACGCCCGTTCTGGTAAAACTACCATTCATAATGGAGGAAGCACATTCATCACGCTGTAACAGACAGAAAAGCGCAAATCGTCTTTTACTAACAAGGAATCAGCTAAAGCAGCCCAAAGGCGAATAGAACTTCCCCTTTTTTAAAAACGATGGTGTGTTGGCTACATCGTTTTTAATATTGAAGTTGGAAAAACAACGTTTGTTTTCCATGCCGAAAAATGATCGTGTGTACGCAGCATAAGCCTGCGCATCATAAATTTTTCTTTCAAATATTGTTCAAATGTACACATATCACATATCCCACCATGTTTTTACAAAGCATTGCCCAACATAGTGAATGTTTCATTATAGTCGGCGCTCTCCTCAGAAACCTTTTTCCGTAGAAAACAGTGATTCTGAGTTGAGCTGTCTGTTTTTTCATAGCTGCCAAGGTAAAACAAAATCAATATTACACAATGAAAATAGACGATCACAATATACCGCACGTATCCACGTTCCCCCGGCGCTCATAGGTCAATTGGTAGGGAAGGTCAGAGACCCTTCAGCATCAAATAACACCAATAGGCTAAAATACAAAATAGACATCCAAGCAGTGGTGGCTGGTGCTCAAAATCTATTGGGGGGCGTAAACAAACTGAAAAAAAAACAAAAAAACATCAGTTGCAGCCACTGTGCCCATCAAACGCAGCTACTGTGCCCATCAAACGCAGCCACTGTGCCCATCAAATGCAGCCACTGTGCAATCAATTCCCGCCACTGTGCCATCAAATGCAGCCACTGTGCCCATCAAATGCAGCCACTGTGCCATCAAATGCATCCACTGTGCCATCAACTCCCGCCACTGTGCCATCAATTACAGCCACTGTGCCATCAATTACAGCCACTGTGCCCATCAAACGCAGCCACTTTACCCATAAATTGCCGCCTCTGTGCCAATTAACGCAGCTACTGTACCCATCAATTGCTGCCAGTGTGCTCATCAATTGCCACTACGGTGCCCATCAATTGCCACCACTGTGTCCATAAGTTGCTGCCAGTGTGCCCATCAATTGCTGCCACTGTGCCCATCAAACATAGCCACTGTGCCAATAAAATGCAGCCACTGTGCCCATCAAACACAGACACTGCGCCATCAATTGCATCCACTGTGCAATCAGTTCCTGCCACTGTGCCATCAAATGCATCCACTGTGCAATCAGTTCCCACCACTGTGCCATCAAACGCAGCTTCTGTACCCATCAATTGCTGCCAGTCTGCTCATCAATTGCCACTACTGTGCCCGTCAATTGCCGCCACTGTGCCCATCAATTGCCGTCACTGTGCCCATAAAATGCTGCCAGTGTGCCCATCAATTGCCACTACTGTGCCCATCAAATGTTGCCAGTGTGTATGCCCCGCCCGTCACTTACCTGTCTTGGTGAGACAGTGGGTGGCGGTGAGAGGCGGCGGGCGGTATCCAGTGTCCTCCACGCTTCTCGATGTCTTCTCCCGTCCTCTCTTCCCGGCCTATGGCTCTAATCAGGTGCTTACAAAAAATACCCGCCGCTGTAATTCAGGTGCCCAGCGCCAGAAAAGGGGCCGGCACCGGAATAGGGGGTGGCAGCGGCGACAATAGATAGATTCATGTAATGCATGAATCGATCTATGATGATATCTATGGTGATAGACTGGTGGCAGGAGAGAGTAAGCGGCGCCCCTGCGCCCTTTATGGACGCACTGCCACTGCATCCAAACATTAGCGGCGCCCTAGAAAATAGATCCTTATGTAGCGCTCACCCCCGAAGGAGCCGCTGGATGATCGGGTCTTCTGTTTTACCTCTGTGACACACCACAAACAACACCTTGTGAGAGTTTAAATAACTATTTACTGTATATAGAATAATCTGAATAGCAATATACAACATCAACATTTATCTCTACACAGCATAACACAGAGACTGCATATGAGACACCAGCATAACAGTGATGAACGATAAATGCGGTTATTCTAACTGTGAACTTATATATAAACTTAGTCCCAATGTACCCGGGTACCTAACCCACTGGCCAGTGGTAGTTTCTTCAGCTAGCCAACGTTGGGGCCCAATATGAACGGTGAAAATCTGTGTGTATGGTTAATGACAACGGGCCGGAGGCCTCTCACCCATCCACGGAGGGAGATGTCCGTCTGTAGCCGGCAGGGATGTCAGCAATTATCTTCTGCGATGAAGAGCTGTATATAGAAGCTGAAGTCTGATGTCATCAGGGGTTCTGGTCATCAAATTTGGCATCCGTCCGGGCCGAGTCGCCGCCCGCAGTGTCCTCTCAGCAGGGTGGCACCTTACTCACAGCCCCAGAGGATCCTCTTCCAGCCAGGAACAAACAGCCGTTTACCCTGTGTAGCAGATGTCACTTGAGGAAGGCACGTGTGACAAGTCAGCACAGTCTCTCCACAAACAGGCGGCACACCCCAGCAACAGCAGTCTGTTCTCCCTGTCTCCTCACTCCAGACTGAGGCCAGCAACCTCTTGCCCCAGAGTTCACTTCCTTCTTTCTCCTGTAGCACTCTGGGAACTGTAGTCTAAGTATCCATTTTCATTTGTAATTCCTCAGTGGCTGTGTCTACAATCCCCACAAAGCTGTGCTCTCCGGCTCCACCTGCAGCTGCAATATCTTTTCTCTTAAAGGAGGTGAAATCAACAACAGGGCTACATTCTCCCCCTACTAAAGTCTTTGGGTCCCTCCAAAGGGTAAACTGCGTTTGTAGGTTCTACAGACAGCATATACAATATAAAGGCACATATAAAGTTTATACTAAACTACTAGAATACCTTTACTGCGTGCAGATAGATGCAGTTTATGACAGCGTCTAGCAAGTGGGGTGGGTAGAGGGACACTCCACCAAGGTGTGCTGATGGCCTGAGTTGGACACAAGTCCTTTGATACTTCTGTGGTCAAGGTGGACACCTCGGGTGATCTTCGCACAGTAGTTACAGCTTCCTCTGTGCTATTCCCTGGTGAGTCATAAGTGAGTCTCTGAGGGGGTCGCACTGGTCGTTTGGACCTTGATTCTAAAAGCCATGATGGGCCCTCATCTGCGGAGTCCCCTTCTACTTGAAGTGTTGGCTGAGAGGATTCAGTTTCCTCTTCGACTGGCTGAACAAGAGTATCCTCTAGCACTGAGGTTTCTGGCAAGAGACTTTCCACTTGAGAAGGTACAGAATTATCTTCCATGGGCATATCCTCGTTTGCTTGAGGCACAAATTCAGGGGCATCCGGTCTCAAATTGCTCAAGTCCTGCTCAGGAGCCATAATAGTTGGATGGACATCCATAGGTTCAGATGGCCACATCCAACTCGGACACACATCTTCCTCATCGCTGTCGTCCTCACTTTCTCTTGTAGAAGGTGGCTGTTGTGACCGGGTAACAGGTGCTTGACGGGAAGTGGATGGAATGGGTGAAGGAGACTCATCTCTATCTGGTACCCGCACGGCTTCATTCAGAGGTAGGAGATGATTCCGATGCCAATTCTTTAGTGGCCCGGTCTTTCCCTCTGGTCGAATCTGGTACACTGGCAGGCCAGGTAATTGTTTACAGACAATGTAGATCTGAGAACTCCATCTATCAGCTAGCTTGTGTCTTGCAGACGCACCCAAATTTCTCAACAAAACTCGATCATCTGGCTGTAGGTCCTGTACCCGAACCCTCAGGTCATAGTTTCGTTTGTTTCTTCGTTCTCTACCCTCAGAGGTCAAACGGGCCTTCTCAAATGCAGAAGCCAGATTCTTCCTGAGTCTATCCACATAGCCCTGATGAGACGCAATAGACGTCTGGTCAAGGGAGAGGCCAAAAGCTAAATCTACTGGCAATCGGGCTTCTCTTCCAAACATGAGGCGGTACGGTGAGTATCCGGTAGCATCACTTTCTGTGCTATTGTAAGCATGCACAATGGTAGAGATATGCCGACTCCAGTGCTGTTTCTCCCTGGTCGACAGTGTTCCCAACATGTTGAGTAGAGTACGATTGAATCTCTCCGGTTGTGCATCACCCTGGGGGTGATAGGGGGAGGTCCTCGACTTCTGAATCCCCAATAGATCCAAGAGCTGCCTGATGAGTCGACTTTCAAAGTCTCTGCCTTGATCAGAATGGATCCTCTGAGGTAGACCATAATGAACGAAGAACTTTTCTACTAGGACTTTGGCTACAGTAGGAGCACGTTGATCTTTGGTTGGAAAAGCTTGAGCATAACGGGTAAAGTGATCTGTCACCACCAAGATGTTTCCCTGTCCACTAGTGTCAGGCTCTAGGCACAGGAAGTCAATGCACACCAGGTCCATGGGTCCTTGACTCTGTAGATGGCTCATTGGAGCATTCCTCGAAGGTAAAGTTTTCCTCTGGATACATCTTAGACAGGAATGGCAGTAGCTTTCAACTTCAGATCTCATGCAGGGCCAATAGAATCTGTCTCGGACCAGTTTGAAAGTTCTTTCTGATCCTAAGTGACCATGGTCATCATGCAAAGCTCTCAGTACATTTTCTCTATGCTTCTCTGGGAGGAACAACTGCTGCTTTTCTTCCAAGTCATCCGAGGGGCCCCTTCGGTAGACCACCCCGTCTAGCAGTTTCAACCGTTCCCACTCTTTGTGGACCCGACGAGCCTCTTTTGGTGAATCAGTTAGTAGGAGCCCTCTTTGACCCGCTTTCATTGCTCTTAGAGTTAACCCAATCAAAGGATCTTCAGCCTGATCTACTCTCAGGTCCTTCTTCGTGAAAGTAGGCAGGCCCTCACTCCTCAGCTGTGTAGGGTTACAATACATTTTAGGGACACCGGCAGCCATGACTCCTATGGCCTCTGCTCCAATCACTCCTTTGGTTCGGTATTCCACCCCTTGGCATAGGGCTTGAACTCCATCTGGAGTCAAATGAGTCCACTCTGTTTCTGGGACCCCTGTGCTATAGGGTCTTCTGGACAAGGCATCCGCGTCTTGGTTATTGACCCCAGGGCGATATTTGAGGCTGAAGCGGAATCCTGACAGGGCAGCCAACCACCTGTGCCCAGTGGCATCCAGTTTTGCCGTAGTGAGAATGTAAGTGAGTGGATTGTTGTCGGTTCTGACCACGAAATTGGCCCCGTACAGGTAGTCTTTTAGTTTGTCCACCACTGTCCACTTCAAGGCCAGGAACTCCAACTTGTGAGTGGGATAATTCTTCTCAGAAGGGGTGAGACCCCGACTCACATATGCCACCGGTCTCAGGAGGCCATCATATTCCTGGTATAGTACTCCTCCTAGCCCTTCTCTGCTAGCATCCACATGTAGTTCATAAGGCTTGGCAGGATCAGCGTAGGCAAGGACAGGAGCCTGTGTTAGACTTCCTTTCAATTGGAGGAAAGCTCTTTCACATTGGTCGGTCCATTCCTCCTGGATTGATTCACGAGGCTTCCTAGGCCCGTGGGCTGATGAACCCGGCTCAAAGGGCATTGATTCATCTTCTGCTCCTTCCATTCTTAGAAGTTTGTTCAGAGGCTGAGCTATCTTGGCAAACCCCTCTACGAACCTTCTATAGTATGAGCAGAATCCCAGGAAGGACCGGAGTTCAGTAATATTACGAGGTCTCGGCCATGAAGCCACAGCTTCCAACTTCTTAGGATCAGTTGATATGCCTTCTGCTGAAACAACATGTCCCAGGTACGTGACTGAAGGCAGACAGAATTGACACTTCTCCAATGAAAGTTTCAATCCTTCTTCATGCAGCCGCTTCAAGACCTTTTCCAACCGCTGCTCATGTTCTTCCAGTGTTCTTCCGAAGACTATTAGGTCATCCAGATACACTAGTACCTCAATCAGGTTCATGTCTCCCACCGTCTTTTCCATTAGTCGTTGGAAAGTTGCTGGGGCTCCTGTGAGGCCTTGGGGCATTCTATTAAACTCAAAGAATCCCAGTGGACAGATGAAAGCAGTCTTCTCTTTATCTTCAGGATGCATGGGTATCTGGTGATACCCACTTCGCAGGTCAAGTACACTAAACCACTTTGCTCCAGACAGACACTGTAAGGCATCTTCTATTCGAGGAGTAGTGTATTGGTCGGGAATGGTTCTTTTGTTGAGTGTGCGGTAGTCTATGCACAAACGGATGGAACCGTTTTTCTTGCGAACTACCACAATGGGTGAGGCATAAGGACTCCTGGATTCTTGGATTATCCTGGTCCTTTTCAATTCAGCCAGTTGTTCCCTTAGGTCATCTAGATCTCCCAATGGGACTCGCCGTGACCTTTCTCGAAAGGGCTTGTCATCTTGGAGGCGAATGCGGTGTCGAGTGCTCTTAGCACATCCCACATCAAACTCATCCTTGGAGAACAAATCCTGCCACTTGAGGAGTTGAGATTGAATTCGCTTCTTCCACTCAGGCGAGATTGGAGCGTCTTTAGGATAGAACCGTTCAGCTGGGATCTCTCTGTCTACTCCCCCCACCAATTCAGTGGGTGAGAGGGGTGTGGCAGTGGCCACTTGTCCAATCGGCATCCGTGCCTTCAAGGTCACTGGGTAGTCTGACACATTGCATACACTTACAGAGACTCTCCCACGGGCCCGCTGTAGGGCTCTGGTGGATATTATCTCCGGCACCAATTCCACTCCAGATCTCTTCACATTTCTGGGATCAGTTTCCAGGACCACATAGGGGCCTGGTTGTGACCAATTCAACTTGACTGAGGCCCGGAAACTAGTCATTTCTCCTGGCTGTAAGACCTTCTCCGCTCTTTCTAATCTCCAAAGCCGTCCCACTTCTGCAGGGGCCCTCTGTTCTTGTATAATCCGCTGGTAGATTGGCCGCAACATCGGGTGCATCTCCTCAGAAGTAGAACTCTCTTCCGTCACTAATGGAGTTATAAGGCGTCTCACCAAGTCAGTATTTGTCCCCACTATTATAGAACTCCGATTAGCTCCTGGTGGGCGGGGACATACAATGGCCAAGGCGTCACAGACCCCTGGTTGCCCAACAGTTGCCGAACTGAACTCCAGCTTCACTTGTAGACACCCATCATATGGAAGCTTCTGAGTCCCAATACCCCAGATTTCGAGATCCTCTAACTCCATCAGGGGTAGATGCTTCAAATGCTTCTGGTAGAAGTCTCGGTAAATCAGTGTTACTTGAGCACCTGAATCGAGGAGAGCCTTCGTGTAAACCCCTTCTACTTGAACTGGGATAATGGGTGAAGGACCTATCAACTTGTCAGGGAACTTCTTCGGAGTAGTAGAAGGCATAGACCCAGTCGGCTGCACTCTAGCCTTCTTCCTAGCTCGTGGTGGTTGTTTTCTTCCCCCTAACTGGGGTTTAGGTTGTGGGTGTGCATTGCTTCCCTGTGACACAGGACCAGACACCAAGGGAGGGGATCTTTTTGTCGTAGAAGGGGGGGCTCTGGGTAAAGACTTGGGCCTCTTATTGGTATCCTGGGAATCAGAGCAGTCTTCAGTAGTTGGGCACCCAGTTTGCTCCCTCACTGGGGCCCTCTGTAGTTTCCCGCCGGTAGATAACTTCCTCTTGAATTCGATGGGCTCGGACAGGTACTTCGGTAATGACCCACTCCTCCACAGTTATAGCAGATGTTTGACGGTTTCTTGATAGGCACCACCTGAGTGGTAGAATCAGGAACTGGTTCTGACGTGACTTTTTCAAGGGGCGACTTGACACCTGCAGACAATAGGGTTAGCATTTGCGTCAGCTGGGAAACTTGCGCCTTTAATTGCTCTATTTCTGAATTCCCATTCGACACATTGAGCGTTCGAATCTCAGCAGGAAATGAAAATCCTGAGCCCTTCTTTTTCTCCTCTAGGATAGCCTCTTCCTCCCTTACCATCTTAATGAGATCAGAGTATCGCAAAGAGGTACCTCCTTGTAAAGTTTTCAACTGGATCCAGATAGGGTCAGAACTCAGAGCGCCTCTCAGGATCTGTTTCATTCTTACTTGATCCATATCCCTGGGCTCTATTCCTTTCTTTAGTACAATCTGGTATAGCATTTTGTTTAGTCGTCGAATATACTCGGAAAGCTGCTCATTTTCCCGTTGAAACATGTGTTCAAAGAGGAAGATTAAATCTGTACCTTTCTCTGTGCGCCCAAACTCATCTTGCAACATGCGAAGATAGTCATATGCTGTACAAGACTCCTGACTGAATTTCAAATTTCGGATGGCTTCTGTTGCAACGCCTTTCAGACTTTCAGTAATGCGCTGTTTCTTTTGAGCCTCTGGAACATCCCATTCTTCCAGTGCTTGCATAGCCTGTTCCATCCAGGTTTCATACTCTTCTTCTCCAGGAGGTACAGGCTGCACTCCAGAAAAGATTCTCAACTTCCTGTAGCCATAGTTCACAGAGGGCGAGGAAATTTTTATAACGCTCTCTACCAGTTTTCCTATGTCCATGAAGAAGGAAGCTGGGGGGTAGTTAGTGGTTGGCACAGACGTGGTAGTTACTTCCACTGTGTCTGACATGGTCTGGCTTGGTCCCTCCAAACAACTTGCTGAGGTGACTAGAGGGAGTAACCGTGCTTTAACTTCTCCGGTTAGCTGGATGCTATCACCCTGGAAGCAGGTTGGGACTCCTTTCTTCCATTCTAGTAGGGCATAGGTATGGGAGATTTCTTGATCTATTTTTGTGTCTATTACAAACACTTTCTGGTCAGGTGCTAGTGTAGTTACTGCTTGACGGATCTGTTCCTCTGTCCATTTGTCAGCAGGAATGTCCATTACTACACTCAGCCCTAATTGGCCATTTTGTTCCTCGCACCACTCTGCTGCTGTGTTTGGATCCATTGCTGGCTCGTTTGTGTGGTTATCACTTTGCGAGAGGTATCAGGAAAGATCCCGGACGAGCCCCCACGTGTAGCGCTCACCCCCGAAGGAGCCGCTGGATGATCGGGTCTTCTGTTTTACCTCTGTGACACACCACAAACAATGAATCCACAGCACACCAGCACACCTTGTGAGAGTTTAAATAACTATTTACTGTATATAGAATAATCTGAATAGCAATATACAACATCAACATTTATCTCTACACAGCATAACACAGAGACTGCATATGAGACACCAGCATAACAGTGATAAACGATAAATGCGGTTATTCTAACTGTGAACTTATATATAAACTTAGTCCCAATGTACCCGGGTACCTAACCCACTGGCCAGTGGTAGTTTCTTCAGCTAGCCAACGTTGGGGCCCAATATGAACGGTGAAAATCTGTGTGTATGGTTAATGACAACGGGCCGGAGGCCTCTCACCCATCCACGGAGGGAGATGTCCGTCTGTAGCCGGCAGGGATGTCAGCAATTATCTTCTGCGATGAAGAGCTGTATATAGGAACTGAAGTCTGATGTCATCAGGGGTTCTGGTCATCAAATTTGGCGTCCGTCCGGGCCGAGTCGCCGCCCGCAGTGTCCTCTCAGCAGGGTGGCACCTTACTCACAGCCCCAGAGGATCCTCTTCCAGCCAGGAACAAACAGCCGTTTACCCTGTGTAGCAGATGTCACTTCAGGAAGGCACGTGTGACAAGTCAGCACAGTCTCTCCACAAACAGGCGGCACACCCCAGCAACAGCAGTCTGTTCTCCCTGTCTCCTCACTCCAGACTGAGGCCAGCAACCTCTTGCCCTAGAGTTCACTTCCTTCTTTCTCCTGTAGCACTCTGGGAACTGTAGTCTAAGTATCCATTTTCATTTGTAATTCCTCAGTGGCTGTGTCTACAATCCCCACAAAGCTGTGCTCTCCGGCTCCACCTGCAGCTGCAATATCTTTTCTCTTAAAGGAGCTGAAATCAACAACAGGGCTACACTTATTATAAAGGTTTTTTGGACAAATAATTAATCAACAATCCATCAACAATCCATCAACAATCCATCAACAATGTCCTTGAATTAGAAAGCGAAAAACACCCTATAGGTGAGATGTAAGCTTCAATTCAAATTCATCGGAACAAATAAATAACAACACTAACACTATAAACTTAGATTTTCATTCGAGTAATTAATATGTTAACCACTTGCCGACTGCCTAACTTACATTTACGTCGGCAGAATGGCACGGGAAGGCAAGGCAATGTATCTGTACGTTGCTTTGAAACTGCCACCTAGCGGGCGCACACGCCTGCCGCAAGCTCCATGACCGTGCCTACGGGACTCGATGTCCGCCGGTGCCCGCGATCGTGTCACAGAGAGGAAGAATGGGGAGATGTCTATGTAAACAAGGCATTTCCCTGTTCTGCCTAGTGACAGGACACTGATCTACTGCTCCCTGTGATCGGGAGCAGTGATCAGTGTCATTGGCTAAATAAACCTGTGTTTTATGGAATGACGCTAGGAGACCATCTCTTCTATATGGTATTATCGCTGATGCTCTACGGATCCATAACCAGTGATCAGGTGACTGGAGCTAAAGTTATAGGGCCAGATTCTCAAAAGAGATACGACGGTGTATCGCAGGAAACACCGTCGTATCTATGTTTTTTTTTACTGGGTATCTATGCGTGTGATTCCTAGAATCACTTACGCATAGATACAGTGAAGATCTGACAGGTGTAAAACACTTACACCGTCGGATCTTAGATGTAATTACTTTTCTGGCCGCTAGGTAGCCTTTACGTTGTTTTCTCATTTGCCTATGCAAATTAGCTTAATACGCCGATTCCCGTCGTCGTTTACGTCGTTTCCGTAAGCGTAAACTTACCCCTGCTATATGAGGGGTAGGTTTACGAAGTTCCGTCGTTGCCATGTTAAGTATGGCGTCGGGTCAGCGTCGCCTTTTTTCGTCGGTTACGTCGTTTTAAGTCGTTCGCGAATAGGACATTGCGTAAGTGATGATCACAACGTGAGCTGGAGCATGCGCACTGGGCTTTTTTCCCGGCCGGCGCATGCGCACTTCGATTGACACGGGGGCGCGCTTAATTTAAATACAAGCTGCCCCCTTTGAATTACGCGGGGATACACAGGGCCATTTACACTACGCAGCCGCAAATTACGGAGCAAGTGCTTTGGGAATACGGCACTTGCTCCATTAAGTTGCGGCGGCGTAGTGTAAATGGCTTACGCTACGCCGCCGCAGATTGTATGTGAATCTGGCCCATAGTCTATTCCATGACCCGCTAACAGAAGAAGGGGTGTTGTGAGCAACTGTGTTTCAGTTGAAGGCGCATTTTCACCTATCATCTGGTGAGTGTAACTGTAATGCCCTGTACACACGAACATTTTTTTCAATTTAAAACGATCGTGTGTGGGCTTCAGAGCATTTTTCGGGTTCTGAAAAACGACCCATTTTTTTTCGAACATGCTCAATTTCACAAAGTTTTAAACAATGACGTTTTTCGGGTTGTAAAAAATGATCGTGTGTACACGGCATAACATCCAAAGGGAGAAGTATTCCAGGATTATGGAGAGGAAGAGCTACTGTGAGCAAAATTAACCTACAGGAAAGACGCGGAAGACCAGAGTTGGTCAAGCAGGAGAGTTTCCAAAATAAAGATTTATGACAGTCAGACCCCGTACACACGGCCGAGAACCTCGAGGGGCGGAACACATCGTTCCGCCCCTCGAGGTTCTTGGCCGGCCGTCAGATTCGGCGACCAGCCCGTCGGGAAAGGCGCCCAGCCATTCATCCCGACGGGCTGTCGAGCAAATAGAGAACCTGTTTTCTATTTGCTCGACGGGTTTCCCGACGAGCTGGGCACGGCGAATCCGTACACACGGCCGAGGTTCTCGCTGGTTTCTGCCGAGAACCTCAGCCGTGTGTACGGGGCTTAAGAAAGATTTTTGGGCATACTCCATATTGTTTAAAGTGGTGTTCCACCCTAAAAAAAAAAACATACACGAAAAAAATGTACTCACCAGAAAGGGTGGTTGCTATGCAGAACTTGCTAATCTGCCTCTTCATCCACCGTGGCAGGTCTTCTTCCTCGTCCTTAGTCGTGGTGTCTTCCGGGGAATGTGGTGCACTGCCTTCTGGGAACTGTGTGTATCCCGAAAGCAGCTGGCCATTCACAAATTGGCGTGAGATTCGTGCATGCGCAGTAGGAAATGGGCAATGAAGCTGTAAAGCTTTACTGCCTGTTTCCCGTACTGAGAATGGCGGCGCCGGGACCCTCCTCCATCCTCCGACATCGCGAGCGCCGAGGACAGGAAAGTGCCATATTGAAAGTCAGTGTTTGTAGCTGCTGACTTAAAAAAAAAATTACGGGTGGAATCCCTCTTTAAATCGGGTATCATTAGGAACGTTTTCTACCGCTTTAAAGTGCTTGTAAACCTCAGACGTTATATGTAAACAAAGCATATGCCTCTATAGTGTGTTAAAGTGATTGTAAACCCTCGTTTTTTTTAAATAATAAACATATCATACTTACCTCCACTGTGCAGTTCGCTTTGCGCAGAGTGGCCCCTATCCTCCTCCTCTGGGGTCCCCCAATGGCGCTCGCGGCCCCTCCTCTCATCGATAAACCCCATAGGAGAAGCGCTCTCCCTGGGGGTTACCTTGCAGGCAACGCTCCTGAGTCTAGCATTTGCATCCATAGACACAGAATGCCGGACTCGGCTCCGCCCCCCCTGTCGTTTGAATAGATTGACAGCAGCGGGAGCCAATGGCTGCGCTGCTATCAATCTATCCAATCAAGAGCCGAGAACGCCAGGCAGAGAGGTACACCGCGTCTCTGCAGAGGGAACGTACAGGCTCAGGTGAGAAAAACGGGGGGGGGGGGGCGGTCACTCTCAGAAGTTTGTTCACCTTAATGCATAGGATGCATTAAGGTGCAAAAACACGAGGCTTTACAACCCCTTTAAGTGTCACTTTACAACCGATTCGTATCGGAATCACTGCATACAGTTACAACCGATTTGTAACAGAGTCACTCCATTCACTCACAAGCGATTCATATTGGATTCATTTTCATTACCACTTACAACCGATTTGTATCGGATCCATGTCATGCACATGGGCATCCGCTGAAATTTTTTCAATGGGGGGCGCTTCCGCAGCGGCGATACACATTTAACCCTTTCTTCAAATGCTAGCAGGGGTTAAAATCACCCCGCTAGCGGGCGAATAGCGCGGCTAAAACGATGGTAAAGCGGCACTTTTTAGCGACGCTTTACCGATAACGCAGCCAGTTGGCAGTGTGAAATAGCTCTTGAGATAATTCAGCTTCACTCCATGCCCATATAAATATGGCCTAGAGAATGTACAGACCCCCTTCAGCACAGACCCCTCCATTAAGCACAGACCCCCCATTCTGCACAGACCCCTCCATTCAGCACAGACCCCCTATTCTGCACAGACGCCTCCATTCAGCACAGATGGACTCCCCTTCAGCACAGCCCCCCATTCCGCACAGACGGACCTCCCCTCCCCGATACCATTCAGTACCTCAGATCAGCCATCAGCACGGCCGGGTCACAGCAGGTTCCCTCCTCCTGTGTACACATAAACACTGGAGGGGGAGGCGGTTTCACTCTGCTCGCTGTGTCTGTGTGACATCCGGCCCAGGACTGCTCAGACAGCCCGCGGGCGCGAGACTCTTCAACACCTTATCGATTTTCCAGGAGGGTCAATTGCCCCCCCCTTGCCCTATGGAGCGGACGCCCATGGTCATGCATTTTACGACCGATTCATATCGGAGTCATTTCACTTTACAACTGATTCGTATCTGATTCATTTCATACAGTTCCAACCGATTCGTATCAGAGATATTTCATTCAGCCTACAACCAATTCATATCAGATTCATTTTCACTTACAACTGATTTGCATCTGAGTAATTTCACTTTACAACTGATTCGTATCGGATTCACTTCATACAGTTACAACCGATTCATATTGGAGTCATTTTATTCACCCTACAACCAATTCATATCAGATCAGTGTTGCCAACCATAAAAAATATGGCTGTGACGCTTGGCTCGGAACTGGGCATGTGCTTGGAGAGTTGGAGAGAGATTGTCACTGTGATTCAAGAGGGGATGTGTCGGTGATCTGCGCTGCTGTGCACTGCTGTCAGTGTGAGAGTCCATTTCAAGTGCGCTTGTTGCCCATTCTAAATTCCTGCCCCGAGCCACTTTCAGCTATATTGAAAATAAAATAAGAAATATGCATTTTGCTTTAATATCTACCTTAAATCACATTGCTAATTGCATATTGTACTTATTTTTAGCCTAAATGCTGAAATTTGCAATTTGGCAACTGTAATTTTGTAACTTTTTGGAAATGCCAGTAAAAACGTTGCTGTGCCAGTAAACTTTGTGTGTCGTGTCAGTAAATTTCTGGTAGGTTGGCAACACTGTATCAAATTCATTTTCATTACAGATTTGTATCGGAAGCCATGTCATGCATTTTACAACCGATTCATATTAAAATAATTTTACTTTACAACCGATTCGTATCGGACTCATTTCATACATTTACAACCGCTCTGTATCGTATTAATTTCAGACATTTACAACCGATTCATATCAGAGTCATTTCCAGTGGCGGTGCGTCCATAGAGGGCACGGCAGCGCCACCCCTCTCTCTCCTGCACTGCCACTGAATACAATACATAGATTCATGCATGGCATTTTACAGGGCACAGTGGCGACAATTACAACGTCCTACGACGAAACGCGTCTGGGTAGACGTGCGGTGACGTCATTACGCTCTGGAGGAGGGTCCTTGCTGATCTGTTTGCCGGCCGGCAACTTTGTATTTTATATGCCTGTCTAACTCATCTCCCATCTGAGTATTCTGGTTTTTACTATTTTAAATAAATGTCCCAGCGGGATTACGCTATGTCTGCCTCTATTTATCATTTATATATGATCTAATTGGTGGAGTTGCTGAGTGGAGCCCCGGTGTAAACACTGCCCTAGGATTTGGGATTCGTCCTGGTTCTCTAAAGGCCGCGGCTGGGTCACAGCCGACTGTTGATTACAGCCATTCCTCTGGTAAGCTGCTTATACTTCTGGTGGTGGGCCACATTGAAAAGCCAAGTTCGAGCACAGTGGTGTTTATTATATGTCCATCCTGATTAAAGACCAGCGGAGATTTGTCTTGGAGCCAACCTACTACTTCTCTCATGTTTGAAGGATTGTTTATCTCCACACGACTGATATTATGGACTCTTTTTGATTGTATCGAGTCTGGGTGACAAGGCGCAGCTCTAAATCTTTGTTTTTGTTGTATTTCCCCTTGTGTTTCGGCACAAGAGCTGCCGCCTCCCCCCTATTTTTTATTTTTATTTTCATGTTAGTAACTGACCACTCCGGTACTAATTGATTATTTAACTGTGACAAGCGCAATTTTTTCTCTGTATTATAATTACAGGGCACAGTGGCAACAATTAAAGGGCACAGTGGTGACAATTGGCACAGTGGCGACAATTACAGGGCACAGTGGCAAAAATTAAAGGGCACAGTGGCTACAATTGGCACAGTGGCGACAATTACAGGGCACAGTGGCGACAATTACAGGGCACAGTGGTGACAATTTAAGGGCACAGTGGCGACAATAAAAGGGCACAGTGGCGACAATTGGCACAGTGGCGACAACTACAGGGCACAGTGGCGACAATTGGCACAGTGGCAACAATTGATGGCATGGCACAGTGGAGACAATTGGCACAGTGGTGACAATTGATGGCACAGTGGCTGCGTTTGATGGGCCCAGTGGCTGCATTTGATGGACACAGTGAGGCTGCAATTGTTTTTTTTTTGTTTGCGCCCCCCCCAAAAAATTTGGAGCACCAGCCGCCACTGGTCATTTCATTTTACAACCGATTCGTGTCAGATTAATATCATACAGATCCAACCGATTTGTATCAGAGTCATTTCATCACCCTAAAACCGATTCATATTAGATACATTTTCACTTACAACTGATTCATATAAGAGTCAATTCACTTTAGAACCGATTCGTATCGGACCTTATTTTGTACATTTTACAACCGATTCATATCGGACTCATTTCATTCATTTTTACAGCCTCAACTAGGACTTCGCTACTAGGGTGCCAGTCAGGTGTGTAGTACACGGGTTCCTCTTTCACATCATCCTGCAGCGCCCTTTCACTAAACGTTTACTTCACTTACACGATTGGACTGCTCATTGGGTCGTTAGTTACTGTCACACGTTTCTTTTGCATGTCACTCTGTTTTCAAAGGGCGACCATTCACCTACTCAAACAAGGGCGCCAAACGACTGAGATTGTTGACAGTGCAAGCGTTGGCAGACCGCCCTGGGGCTCTGGTCTACAGGTTTGTGCTCAGCACAGACAGTCACCTCCTGGCTCACCTCCATTGCCAGGCACTCTTTTGAGTTTTCCCAATTTCCACTCAACAGCGTTCAATGCTCCATAACGCAACCCGGCTTCCCTACTGGGTCTGTCGTTCCTTTTCCTGTCCGTCTCGTTTTTTCCCTTCTTATCTAAATTTTCTTTATACCACTCCACTAACTAATGTATAGGGTGACCACGTGTCCCGGTTTGCCCGGGACAGTCCCACATTTTGCAGGTCTTTCCCGGGCACCTTCATTCCAGGACAATACAGTGTCCCAGAATGAAACTGACACAGCCACCCCCCCCCCCCAGGCCAATCTGATGCCCCCAAAAAAAGACCGCCACATCACTGCTTTACTCACTGACAATACTTGTCCTGGCTAGGAATGTCTGGAGGAGCACAGTCCCGCCACCTGGTTGTGATTGGAGAAATCATAAATCCCGCCTCTTGTGTCCAATCACTGTGCTGTAATTTGTTACAGCACAAGCTGATTTTTGGTAGGGGGGGTGTCCCTAAATGATAGTTTGGAAATGTGGTTACCCTACTATTGTACCGATACGACGTCTCTTAATACAAGCACACCTCTCTCCTTGTCTTTAGCTGAAGCCATGTCGCAGGCCGGTAGTGAAGACTTCACCTCCGCCCCTCTGTCACCTTCTGTGGGTTCAGAGAGCGGCAGTATGCAGTCTCTCAGGGGATGGACCATGCCAAGCTCACAGCGAAGCTCTGGGGTAGGGGCGTTCCCTAACCCGCCTCATCCAGGAAAGCCAAGCTCTTCAGGTTGCTTTTCTCACACCGCTGACAGCGCAGCCCGACACCCAGCAGGCGGCATCCCTACAGTCAAATCCAGCCGCACCGGCAGCACAAAGATTTGTACCCTGTGCACCACACATCACGGTCCTATTTATGACACAGCTGCTTACTACAGTTCTCTATCGCAAGACATCTAATCATTACTCCAATAATCCATTTGTACGCTCGTACGTACTCATAATTTAGCCGTTATTCTGCTTCACATACTCCGACAGCTCATTTCATACACCCCACTGCCTGATTCGAATCTAGCCACATTGGCGGCACAACGATCCAAATCCTCTACAGGACACAACACGATTCCATTTCTCATACAGGCAGGCCTGTCTTCGTCATGAGGCACCTACCACAAGCTAAAAGATATTACTCAGTTCGTCCATTTGTACGTTTGTATGTACTTACATTCCTAGACGCATAAAGTGGAAGGCCCAGCACAGTCCACCAGTTTCCTAGATATAACTCTTGACACAAGCCCCGTGCAGGCCAGCCTACCTCCCAACAACTGGCCTGAATCAGGTCGGTTATTCACAACTTTACCCTTTCACAAGGGTGTACTAAGAGACAGCTACAATCCCTGCTAGTGATGCTTAATTTTCCATGAGAATTATCCCTCAGGGGTAGTCCTTCCTTTTATAACTCTCTCAGGTACAAGACCCCGATCAAGTTCTCATGCTGGACCCAGCAGCTATAGCAGATTTAAACATTTGGGCAGTGGCGGCTGGTTCCTCAATGGGGGCGCAAACAAACTGAAAAATTCTGAAAAATACTGAAAAAAAACCCACATCAATTGGAGCCTTACTGTGCCATCAATTGCAGCAACTGTGCCCAAAAAATGCAGCCTCTGTGCCCATAATATGCAGCCTCTGAGTGGCTAAGTCTCCGAAGGGAGGGGATTATGCTCTGCTTCAGTCCAACATGATAATGACCCCAAATACACCTCCAAGACGACTATTGCCTTGCAGGGGGTAAAGGTGAAGGACTGGCCAAGCATGTCTCCAGACCTAAACCCAACTGACCATCGTAAGCTCTCTAACAACCACCAGCTCTGTGATGTCATCATGGAGGAGGGGAAGAGGACTCCAGTGGCAACCTGTGAAGCACTGCTGAACTCCATGCTCAAGAGGGTTAAGGCAGTGCTGGAAAATAATGGTGGGCACACAAAGTATTGACACTTTGGGCCCAATTTGGATATTTTCACTTATCATCAATGACTGTGTGTTGAGTTTGTTTTGAGGGGACAGCAAATTTACACTGTTATACAAGCTGTACACTCACTACACAACATTGTAGGAAAGGGTGATTTCTTCAGTGTTGTCACATGAGAAGATAGAATAAAAATTTTACAAAAATGTCAGGGGTGTACTCACTTTTGTGAGATACTGTATATATATATATATTTTTTTTTTTGTTTTGTTTTTTACATGTTTTTTGTCTTTTACATTGCAAAGAAGATAAAGTGATTGCGAGATGGTATTGGCAATAGGCAGTCTTGTTTGACTTTAAAAAAATAAATAAATACTTGGCACATGAAACTCATGACAGGATAGGCTCAGTGTGACTGGTGGATTTCGTTCTGAGTACGTCCCTGTCTGTTGCTGGAGCTGTGAATAGTTGAAGCATCCACCTTCCCCATCCTGGGACGAAGAAGAACATTGTGGATGTAGACTCTGCTCCGGCCTGCGGACACACAGAACATTGCGGGACGGTGAGATCTCTTTTTATTCTATGCTATTCCATGAATCCTCACTCCATCTAGAACTGAATTTGGAAAATTCTAGATTGACATTCAGGGGGAACAAAGCGGTTGCCCCTACATGGATCATCCTAATTTTACCCGGTACAATCTAGAAGCTCAGATATGGACAAGTTTCAGAAGTTAGTCAAATGTGATTTATTCACACTAGCTTCACAAGTTCCTTCTACACCCACCAATAGAGATAATCTCAATAATAGAGAAAGGTCTGCCTTGAGAGCCTTGATGGATGATCCGTCCATCGTTGTTTGCAATGCAGACAAAGGGTGAGCAGTAGTAGTTATAGACAAGGAGACTTATGCCGCGTACACACAATCAGAATTTCCGACAACAAATGTTCAAGGCAAGCTTTTGGTCGGATATTTCAACCGTGTGTGTGCTCCATCGGACATTTGCTGTCGGAATTTCCTACAACAAATGATTGAGAGCTGGTTCTTAATTTTTCCGAATCGTGTGTATCCAATTCCGATGCACAAAAATCCTACACATGTTTGGAATCATTGAACTTTTTAATTTTTTTTTTAATTTTTCTCGGCTTATTGTAGTGTTGTACGTCACCGCGTTCTCGGCGATCAAAATTTCCCACAACATTTGTGTGACCGTGTGTATGCAAGACAGGTTTGAGTAAAAATCAGTTGGAAAAAATTCCACGGTTTTGTTGTTGGATTGTCCGATCGTGTGTACGCAGCAAAAGAGAGGAGACTTTGAGGCAATTAACAATAGTAATGCTATAAAAGCATTCTTGCCTACTAAATCAAAAGGGAGCAAGCTCGGGAGCTTTCACTTTCAAAGAAGCAGAATCACTGGTCCCAGAGTTTCCTATACTGCCTATCTTCCATCACCTTCCAAAGGTCCACAAGGATGTCACTCTAGTCCAGGAGAGACCCTTTGTTTCAGGGACAGGTTCCCTGAATGAACACTTGGGAGAATCGGCAGATGATACCAATCATTTACTGGAGATTAGGATTTTTTTGTGTGGAAGGAGGAATACATTTGGCTTACTTGTGATGTTGCAAGTCTGTACTCATCCATACCTCATGATCTATCCATTAAAGCCGTATCCTATTGGTCAAAATACTCCACTGATATGTCAGCTGACATATGTTCATTTATTTTGGAAGTACTAAACTATTTATTAACACACAACTACTTTTTATTTGATTGGTTTTTTTTTTATCTCCAGAGGTGTGGGGCCGCAATGGGAGCAACATTTTCCCCCTCATTGGCCAAACGTTTTATTTGTAATGATTAAGCTCAAGATGTTTGTGTGAAACACGTCTACGTGACCTCGTGTTGGTGTCTTTGGTATTATCACTTTGAACAATAAAAGGCGATCGGAATTCCTGGATGTGCAGCCATTTCTTTTCTTACAAACTTTTTATGGGTTGATGAGGCGAGGTCCCACATCTTTGGAGATGGGAACCCCTTTAGAAGCCAAATTGCTACGTACTATAGGTATATAGATGTTTTGATCTTCTTCTGATGGGGTTTTTTTTATCTCTAAAGGTGTGGGGCCGCGATGGGAGCAAAATTTTCCCCCTCATTGGCCAAACGTTTTATTTGTAATGATTAAGCTCAAGATGTTTGTGTGAAACGCATCTACGTGACCTTGTGTTGGTGTCTTTGGTATTATCACTTTGAACAATTAAAGGCAATCGTAATTCCTTGATGTGCAGCCATTTCTTTTCTTACAAACTTTTTATGGGTTGATGAGGCGAGGTCCCACATCTTTGGAGATGGGAACCCCTTTAGAAGTCAAATTGCTACGTACTATAAGTATATAGATGTTTTGATCTTTTTCTGATGGTGTTTTTTTTATCTCTAAAGGTGTGGGGCCGCGATGGGAGCAAAATTTTCCCCCTCATTGGCCAAATGTTTTATTTGTAATGATTAAGCACAAGATGTATGTGTGAAACGCATCTACGTGACCTTGTGTCTTTGGTGTTATCACTTTGAACAATATGGGCCAGATTCAGGTAGATTGGAGCATCTTTGCTCTGGAGTAACGTTTCTCATTTACGTTACGCTGGCGAAATTTTAGGAGCAAGTGCTGTTATTCATGAATCACTTGCTCCTAAAGTTGTGGCAGCGTATCGCAAATGAGCCGGCGGAATTCAAATTGGGCGGGTACGGGGCGTGTATTATTTAAACTAAGCGCGATCCCGCGGCGAACGTACTTTGCATGCGTCGACTGTCAATGCATCTCAGTGTGCATGCTCCAAATTCTGTCAGTGAACGTCAATGACGACGGCTATACTTAACATAGGATACACCACTAGGGGGCTGCTTTATCTTTACGCCGCGTATCGCTTACGGAAACGTCGGAAAGTCACTGCGTCGCGCCCGAATACGATCGTGAATTGCCGATTCCCGCTGATTAACATATTTTTTTAGCGTAAATCAGCGGGAACGCCCCCGGCGCCATTTTTAAATTAAAGTTGCGATGCGATGGCGAAATTCAATTGCGCCGATCGCATCGGAACTCCAACCCGGCGTTTCTTGTTTTCTGGTTACAGAAAACAGAAACGCCGGCTTAAAGTGACAGTTAGGCTGGAGTATCACTGATACTCCAGCCTAACTCTACCTGAATCTGGCCCTAAAAGGCAATCGGAATTCCTGGATGTGCAGCCATTTCTTTTCTTACAAACTTTTTATGGGTAGATGGGCGAAGTCTCACATCTTTGGAGATGGGAACCCCTTCAGAAGCCAAATAGCCATGTACTATAGGTAAATAGACGTTTTGATCTTCATTTGCCATAGAGATATAAAAACGTGATTTATTTTTGCCCTTTTTAAAATAAAATTCTTGTAATCTTCGTTTTACTGGTTGCAGTAGTGACAAAACATTTTTTTGGATCTCCAATTGGGTCATAGGGATGGAATGGTTTCATGTCAACTATATAGAAAGCCATTAGTGTGCCATTGTCTTCTACATGCCAGTTTTAGTCATCCTCGTCACACAATTAAGGGAATCCCAGTGGGGTAATTTCTTAGATTGTGTCGAATTTGTAGTGAGAAATCAGTTTTTGTAGAGGAATCTGGAAAACGTTTCCTCAAAAGGGGCTACCCTAGGTGGTCACTGGTTAGAGCATATGCCATAGCCTCCAAAAAAGAAAGGAAAGATTTGCTATCTAGAAAGAAGAAAACTGACACTAGAAAGAACATAATCAACAAACGTCCTTTCCTAGGGACACTTCCATGCGATCCCTTACATGGTTTCACTGTAAGAGGAACTTTAAACATGGTCAATGAGAACGTCCATGCTGTCCCCACATACCGCGGGGTGACAAGTTTTGTTCTTCGGTTGATGGCAGACAATATAATAATGATACATTTTATAATTGTAGCACAAGTTACAGGATTTAGAGTCAGTTCACACACAGACGGCACGACTCCGGGGGCGGCTCTGCAAGTCGTCCTGCCGACGACTCCAGAGGCGAGTTGCAAGACAACTTCTGTATAGAAGTCAATGCAAGTTGCCCCGAGCCGCCCCCGAAGTCGTACAGGGAGTAAATTTCTAAGTCAGAGCGACTTGTGTCTCTCCGATCAGAACGCTTCCATTGCACTGCACGCCTCGCCCCAGTGTGAACCGACTCTTATGCCATCACCTGCATGCTGTGTTTCCTGCAGTATGTGGGTAGGACTGCCTGCAGACTTAGAGATAGGTTTCGTGAACATTTGGCAGATATATAAGGTGATAAATCCAATGTTTAACTGTAGACATGGAGGCAATTTATCATTTGTACGGGTACAGATAATCGAAAAGGTTAAAACTCCCGGAGAGGAGGTGATGTGATGTTCCGCCTTCTCTGCAAAATAGAGGTGTTTTGGATTTTCAAACTGCGGAGCAGCATACCAGAGGGGCTGAATTACCAATGGATGTTACACATTATCCTTGACTATGAATCTTTTTTATATATATCTATATCTATGCAAAAAAAAAAAAAATAACTTTTACAACACATCTCCCTCTGGGTCGTGCTCAAGTGGAAATTGTGTAAGAAAACAATTAGAAAGGCATATTTATATATATTTCTTAGTCTCTTTTTCATATATACGGAATATATATATATATATATCAATACTGGTATATATTTTTTTCAACTCTGTTCCGTACTCTGATGGTAGTGACCTATATATATACACTGACCCCCGTACACTGACAGTAGTGACCCATATACACTAACCTACACTGACCTACCTACACTGACGGTAGTGACCTATATACACTGACCTATCTACCTTATATACACTGACCTACCTACACTGATGGTAGTGACCTATATACACTGACCTACCTACACTGACCTACCTGACATACACTGACCTACCTACACTGACCTACCTACACTGACAGTAATGACCTATATACACTGACGGTAGTGACTTATATACACTGACCTACCTACACTGACCTACGTACACATTACACTGTCTGATCTACCTCAGTTCAGCGGTGTCACACCAGGCAGTCAGTCATTCTGTCAGAGGAAGAGAGCAGTAGGAGAAGAGAGCCGAGGAGCCTGGAGGATAGGAGAACCGAGGAGCCTGGAGGAGAGCCTGAGGAGAGCCGAGGAGAGGAGGAGAGGGGAGCCATCCGCCCGAGCGCCGATCAGAGATGTGGCGCGGTGGGTGCATTTACAATTTCCGCCTTCTGGAGCCTGCATCACCTATAATGGACGTCACACGTCCCGCGGTCGCAGCATTGGGCCAGTGGGACGTCCATCATAGGCGTTGCACAGGCTCCAGAAGGCGGGACCTGCTACAGCAATCGGCAAGTCCGCAGGACTCGGCCACATTCGGCCGGACTCGGCCGCATTCAGCAGGGCGTGTGATCAGATCAGTATGGCGCTTGCTGCTCTCTCAGAGGTTAACAATGGAGACCTGCCATTATGAGACTCAGGGCTTTTTGGGGTCACATTCGGGGGTTCAGCCCCCCCTACCCACCCCCTCCTGATGCCCCTGGAGATCGCTTTATTTAATTTTCATTTTGTTCAGCTTTAGGTAAATATCTTTTAATACAATGATAATATGTTGACCCCTTTTCTGTCATTTTAGGGTTTGACCGTGAAACGGTGACCTCAGCCTTTGACCATGTTGCGTTTTCTTCACTCCTTTGCCTCAAGCATCTCTGGAGCCATGGAGGACTTTCCACGTCATCATTTACCGCTGCTTTGTGCAGCTGGCCTGGGCATCACCGCCATCACCTCCTGGGTGTGGTGGAAGAAAAACCAATGGCAGCTGTGTCAGGTGGGCACGGTGTCACAGCTCCTCATATACCCCATTAAGTCATGCCGCCCTATCTCTGTTCAAGAGGCCGAATGCCTAGAGTTTGGTTTGAGGAATGGGGAGCTAAAAGATCGGCACTGGATGGTGGTGACCAAAGACGGTCACATGGTGACGGGCAGGCAAGAGCCACGGATATTCCTTATCAATGTGAATAGGCTTGAAAACTCTCTTTGTCTCGATGCTCCTGGAATGGAGAAGATAATGGTGCCCTTTTCTCAGCCAAAGACCAACAAGGTGTTGGACTGTCGGGTCTTTTCAACTGACATCCAAGGCCGAGACTGCGGAGATGATGTGTCTCGGTGGCTGATCACATATTTTCAAAGCAGTCAGCCATACCGCTTGGTGCACTATGAGCCTGGGGTCATGAAACCACGAAAGTCAAAGGACCGGGAAATACTGTTCCGGGACAAAGACGTCATTCCCTATTCAAATGCCGGCCCTGTCATGCTCCTTTCTGAAATGTCCCTGGAGGAGCTGAACAAGCGCTTAGAGAAGCCGGTCACTATGGGAAATTTCAGGCCCTGCATTGTAGTGTCTGGATGTGAGGCCTTTGCTGAAGATGGCTGGCATGACGTGATAGTGGGCACCACAAGGCTGAAGGGTGTCATGGCCTGTGGCCGTTGTCATATGACCACAGTGGATCCGGATACTGGAGTCATGAGCCGGAAGGACCCTCTGGAAACACTAAGGACCTTCCGAATGTGTAATTCCTCTTTGAGACACCACTACAAGAACTCTCCACTTTTTGGCCAATACTACGGAGTGGAGCAAACTGGGAAACTGAGTGTGGGAGATCCAGTCTACTCATATGTCAAGGTCCGCAAACATTGAAGTTAACTCCTTACAGTGAAAAATCTTTGACCAATTAAATCAACTAAAGTCCAATAAAAGTATCGATAACAACTTGCTGAACTAACTTATGTTTTGTTAAGGAAATTTAATAATGGCGTCAATGGCGTCACCAAGGCCAAAATTTATTTTAAAATGTAGCCACTCCCAGACCAGCGACGTACCCGTACGTACATTTGGATAGTTATATCGGGGCGATGCCTGCAGCTGCAGGCATCACACTGGGGTTGTTTATTAGAGCCGGAGGTCAGCTCTCTTGCAAAAACAATCCTAGCGGCTAACTAGCCTCTGGACTGAGATTACGAGCAGCGGGAGGGGACATCTTCCGCAGCTTGTTTAGGCTCTCCCATCCCATCGGAAGACCGGAGCGACTGGACAGCCGAACAAAGACCAGATCGGTATTGATTGGCTCTCCACTATGGTACCCGGAAGCGATGACCTGACATCACTTTCAGTTTACCTTGATGTCAACGGCACGATTCTTTTGAAATCGAAAACGTTCGAAAACACCAACCTTGGTGTGATCAAAGGCTTTAACCACTTACGGACTGCCTGCTGCAGTTTTACATTGGCTGTTTGAAGAGGAATACCGTTGTTATGCTACCATAACCCTGGTATCCTCTTCTTTAGTGGGCGGTCCTCTACAAGATAAAAGTAGTCTCTAAGGCGGACACGCCACAAGATCACTTTTATCGACTGCGGGAGAGGGGCCCCCAGTCCCCCAGTCCTCTTTATTTCTGTGTATGGAGATGAGTAAGGGGAAGATGGCCCCCACCCATCTCCATATCACTGCAGGGCGGAAGCGACGTCAAAATGTCACTTCCACCCATAGGTCTTAATGGGATTTTTTTTTTTTTGTTTTTTGAATGACTTATTTTTATTTATTTTTTTATAGCATTTTAGTCCAAGTATGATATCTGTGGTCTTTTTTTACCCCAGATCTCATATTTAAGAGGACCTGTCATGCTTTTTTCTATAGAAAAGGATGTTACATTCCTTGTAATAGAAATAAAAGTGACCCAATTTTTATTTTTTTTAAAAACAGTGTCAAAATAAATAAAATAAAGTAAAATAAATAAGAAAAAAAATGTTTCTAAAGTTCCCCGTCCCGACGAGCTCGCGTGCAGAAGCGAACGCATACGCGAGTAGCACCTGCATAGGAAGACGGTGTCCAAACCACACATGTGAGGTATCGCCGTGATCATTAGAGCGAGGGCAATAATTCTAGCCCCAGACCTCCTCTGTAGCTCAAAACATGCAACCTGTAGAATTTTTTAAACGTCGCCTTTGGAGATTTTTAAGGGTAAAAGTTTGTCGCCATTCCATGAGCGGGCACAACTTTGGAGCGTAACATTTTGGGTATCAATTTACTCGACGTAACATTATCTTTCACAATATAAAAAAAAAGGGGGGCTAACTTTACTGTTGTCTTATTTTTTTATTCTAAAAAATGTTTTTGTTTTTTTTTAAAAAAAAAAGAGCGCTTGTAAGACCGCTGTGCAAATACGGCGTGTCAAAAAGTATTGCAAAGACCGCCATTTTATTCTCTAGGGTGTTAGAAAAAATATATAATGTTTGGGGGTTCTAAGTAATTTTCTAGCAAAAAAAAAAATGTTTTAACTTGTAAACACCGAGGGCCAGATTCTCTAATATTTTCGGCGGCGTAGCGTAAGCCAGTTACACTACGCCGCCGCTGCGTACTGGAGCAAGTGCTTTATTCTCTAAGCACTTGCTCCGTAGGTTTCGCCTGCGTCGCGTAAATCGCGCAGCGTAAACCCGCGCAATTCAAATGGGGCGGCTTGTATTTAAATTAAGCGCGCCCCCGCGTCGAACGAACTGCGCATGCGCCGGCCGGGGAAAAAGCCCAGTGCGCATGCTCCAGCTCACGTCGGAAAGCGTAGTTGAAACCGACGTCAAAACGACGTGAGCGTCATTTACGCAAGTCCCTATTCGCGAACGAGTTAGTAAAACGACGTAAGCGACGGAAAAAGCCGACGCTGACCCGACGCCATACTTAACATGGCGTCCGACGGGACACGACGGCATCCGACGGGACCTCGTAAGGTTACTCCACATAGAAGCTGGGGTAACCTTACGAGTTCGTAAACGACGTACGCGACGACGGGGCGGCGTAAAAGCGATCGAGAATCGGCGTACTACTTCATTTGCATATGCAAATGAAAAAACAACGTAAAGGCCACCTAGTGGCCGGAGTTGTCATTACATCTACGATCCGAAAGTGTAATTGTATTACACTTGGCGGATGTAGAAGCGTATCTATGCAAAAGTGATGCTCAGCATCACTCGCATAGATACGAGTAAAAAAAAAAGGCGATACGACGGGGTATCTGAGATACTCCGTCGTAACGCCTCTGAGAATCTGGCCCCAAATCTCAGAAAGAGGCCCAGGCTTAAGTGGTTAAAGGCAGAAGAGGAATTCGGGGTCTTTTAGACCACAGATCTCTCTATAAAGAGTGCCTGTCACATGCCTATTGCTGTCACAAGGATGTTTACATTATTTGTGACAGAAATTAAAGTGATCAAAGTAAAAATGAAAGCAACAGTGTAAAAATTAAAAATATAAATAAATAAATAATAATAAAAAAAAACGAATAAATAAATGAAAGTGCCACTGTCTCTCCTCGTGCTCGAAAGTGAACATGTGCATCGGTCACGCACGCATACAAACAGCGATCGTCCCACACATTTGAGGTATTGTCGTGAGCGTCAGATCATGAACAGTAATTCTAGGACCTGAACTCCTCTGTACATCTAAAGTGGTAACCTGCAAAGGCTTTTGAAGCGTCGCCTATGGGTAGTAAAATTTACATTGTTTGTCGCGGTGGCACAACTGTGCGCTATTTTAAAGAGTGACTCGTTTGGTATCTATTTACTTGGCGCAACATCATCTTTTATATTTTGTTTAAAATTGGATTATGTATTGTGTTTTTTGCATTAAAAAAAAATAAAAAAAATTATTTTGGGGGTTGATAATTCTATGTTCTCTGTTTAACCACTTGGGTAAATAAATTCTCAAATTTACACCTTTTCCATGATATCCATATCATTTACAGAAGCATAATTTGTCAAGATTTTTTTCCCCTTTAAATTCTTCCCTATTGATGATTATTTGATCCTTTTTTCAGTATATTCCTGTTCTTATCTCAAATAATGAATCAAAAATCATCTACAAATGTCTATTGTCACATCTAAATGATGCTATTGGTTGGCCAATTTAAACTTTTACAACTCAAAAGCCCTACCTGTAAGAGGCCGACACAAGACGCCTGCTGATAAAAAATACCAAGATGCCAATCTAAAACTTGTTTTTGGTTTAACCACATTTTATTAGAAGTTTTTAGATTTACACACAGATTCCACTCATAGCACATAGGCGAAGGAACGTCCCGCCCGGTTGTTATGACAACGAAGATCTTGCGCATGCGCAGTTAAACGGCGCTAGCACTGTAATGCCCACAGACTCCTGGGAAATGATGACACTCATTCAGTGACGCATCTAGGGTATAGCAGCCATGGAAAGTGCAATGAGCGCCATAGGGGGGGGGGGCAAAAAGCCGCACCCCGCACGAAAAAAAATACCCCATCCGTCCTCCCACACTAATACAGCCCATGGCGCCGGCCTACTGGAGCGCGACGCCAGCACAGCAATTACTAATATTGGCATGGAGAGGTCAGTGACAGACGCCCCCATGACGGCCGATGACTGGCCAGACCGGGTACACGTAGGATACAGTAACAGTGGTGGAGGCGGAGCCCAATGCTCCGGCTACCCTCCTCCGCAGCATCATCTTCTCCTCGGAACGGGGAATGTGACATGAGGTGAGATGAGGAGGAGAAGAGAGAAGGAATGGATGGCGGCCCAACGGGACCCCTCAGCAGCAGCACCAAGGGTAGCAGCCAGGTACTACTTCCTGATCGTCATCATGTTGATGTGTGTGTGCCAACTGCCAACAGGAAAGCAAGCAGCCAAATATAGTACTCAGTGGATTAAATAAATATGCATAGCCAAACATATCATAAACAAAGTGTATTCAAGTGATTTGTGAACAGCTGTTGCTCAAATCACTTTATTACACTTTGATATCTATGGCTATGCATATTTATAATTTATTTAATCCATCTTGAGCACTATATTTGATTGGCTGCTTGGGCCTGGCACACACGCACAATCGCACATGATGAGGACTAAGACCACTTTCACACGTCTTTTTTGCATCACTATTCGGCCGTCAGAGGGGCGCTTTTAACCCACGCTAGCGGCCGAAAAAGGATTAAAACCACCCACAAAGTCCAGCTGCAGCGGTGCTTTGCCGGCAGTTCAGTGGCGCTGCCCAATGATTTCAATGGGCAGGGGCACTGTAGGAGCGGTGTATACTCAAAGATACGGCTAGCAGAATTATTTTTACCGTCCTGCCAGCGCACTGGGATTTCACACTGGAGTGACAGGAGCGACTCTTTGAGGGCGCTTTGCATGCACTATTTTTAGCTCTATAGCGCCCCAGTGTGAAAGTAACCTTAAAAGTTTTAAGTCATCATCATGTGCGATTGTGCGTGTGTGCCAGGCATCAAATATAGTGCTCAATATGGATTAAATAAATTATAAACATCCATAGCCATAGATATTATAAACGAAGTGTAATAAAGTGATTTGTGCAACAAACTCACTGAACAGTCCACATTCAGTGAAAGTTCATGTACTGCAAACTTTGGGTGCTTTTCCCCGGCAGCCTATCAGGAGGGTTTCTCCTCACTGTGCATGCTGGGGAAGGGTATTTATGAAACAGATGCTATTGGTCTGGGTTTTTCCTCGAGCGTGGCACCCACCTTTAGGGTGACTGCATCACGGCGCCCCGGCGAAATGGCCTTCCAGGCTAGGTTGCACTTGCCATGTGGTGTTCCTGGTTCCGGGTACCATGTTGGTCCAGAACATTTAAAACTGTGGCAGGGCCCCAGTAATCGACTGGGTCCCCAATCCTGAGAAGATCCCAAGCGTGTTCCCAGTAAGAGGAAGCTGTTCGGTGGGGAGTCCATCTGAGGAGAGCCAAGAGAGGCTGGCAATCCAATAGGGTCTCAACAATCCACCAGGGATCAAGGGAACCGATTACTGAAAGGATGGACGTTGGTCACCTGTCAGTCGGTAACCTACAAACTACCTGAAGGAGATACAGGCCAAAGTCTATTAGGGAGGATTACCTCCACTACCTCAATCCTAAGGAGGGTCTGTGGCAGAGACTTTTCCTCTGAGTTCTGAGTGATACTCTGGCTGCCAGGTCAGTGAGAGAGGCCTGTCCAGGTACGCTATACCCACTCTGGCTGTTTACCTATTGCTACGCCTGAATCTGCTATTTCTCCTTTTACTTCAACTCTTCTATCACCACAGTTTTATTGTTTATATCCGGCTGGGTAATAAAGAGAACAGAAAAAGACACCTGACGTGGACATTCTGTTACTGTTACATTCACCATACACCCCTAGACGGCGGAGGAGCCAAGAGGTAACACGCCACCCAAAACAAACCAGCAGCTCCTTCGGTGTTAGTGCTACATGTACAATTGTGAGTGAGGCAGGGGGCCTTGAATGTGACCTGATGCTTTACAGCTAGCCAATGAAGGGTCCTCAGGGAAGGGGTGATTGATTCCCAGTTTTTTCCCCGTTATCAGTCTGGCTGCCGTGTTCTGGACGACTTGTAGATGAGAAATCTGGTATTTGGGTAGTCCGAGGTAGAGGGAGTTTGCGTAGTCGAGCCTGGAATTGATAATTGTTCCAACTACTACTGCTGTATCCTCTTCGTAACAGGCGGAGAAGATGGTGAGATCCGCTAACTACTGATCCTATTTGTGTGTCCATAGTCATGTCAGAGTCAAAGGTGACTCCCAGACTTTTAACTTTGGTGCTTGGGGTAATGGTTTGTCCCAGAATGGGACAAACCAGAATGTGATACATTTTCAGAGATTGTGATACATTTTCAGAGATTGGCACCATAGCTTATGCACTCTATAACTTTCACAAAGACCAAATAATATACATATATTTGGGTTATTTTTACCAAAGATATGCATCTGTATATATTTTGGCCAAAATGTATGAAGAAAAATCACCTATTTGCAAAATGTTATAACAGAAACAAAGAAAATTCATTTTTTTTACAGAATTTTCAGTCTTTTTTCTTTTATAGTGCAAAAAAAAAAAAAAAAAACTGTGGTAATTAAATACCACCAAAAGAAAGCTGTATTTGTGGGGAAAAAAGGACGACAATTTCATATGGGTACAGTGTTGTATGACTGAGTAATTGTCATTCAAAATGTAAGAGCACCAAAAGCTGAAAATTGGTCTGGTTAGAAAGGGGGTTTAAAGGAGTTCTATAATGCATCTCTTTTTGACAATATAATGTTCCCTTAGGCTTTACCTTTCAGTCGATGTCTTTCTTTCCTAAATCTGCCCAGCCATTCCTCTCCTACCTCGTCCTGAATTTCTGCCACTTCCTGGTTATGGAGCCCTGGAGGATGAGGTAAAAATCGTCATCCCCCAAGCTCCTTTGCTTTTACTTCCGGTCTATCAGTGCCTCTCTCCTCATTCCCCCCTCCTCTACCCAAGTCTCTCCCCTCCCCTATCCGAGTATCTCCCCTCCCCATTCATTTCAATAAACACACCCCTCCCTGCCATGCCATCCGCCCCTAAAATTATCATATCCCGCCCCTCCAAACCCTGCACCAATCATGGTGTCCTGTGGCTGCACGGAGCTCTTGCTATGTGAGTTGGAGTATGTGACTTGGAGGAGGGGGGTGCCGCGGCCGCCCGACACGCCCCCCAGCGTGTGACATCAGAGTTGAATCGCTCCCGCCCCCTAGTTAGCAGCCAATTGGCTGCAATGAACACGTGTCCGGTCCCGGCACTGAGATCAGTGCGCAGGCGTGGACGGACGCCAATGATAGGCTGGGGGCATACAGACTAGTTTGCACAGCCCAGCGAATCAGGGCTGTGCAAACGAAGAAGAAAGTGTGGGAGTGACCCACAGGAGCCAGGGGCGGACACAGGAGGCGGGAGCAGACGACGGGGAAGGCTGCAGAAGCGTGACGTTTCGTTACCAAGATGGCGCCGGCACAAAGCAGTTTGGGGTACGAAATTCATAGCCAAGAATGACTGGCCTAACTTCCGGTTTCTGAGAAGTCGAGGATTGCGGCAGATATGACAATAAAGGTAAATTACATTCTTATATACTTTTAAAAGATGTTTATAATTTAAAAAAAAAAATTTGCTCTGGAGTACTCCTTTAAGTGTCCAATGGTCAAGTGGTTAAAAAGGAACATAAAAGCAGCTCTGTCCATGAAGAGGCAAGTTGAGGGAATTCACTTCTAGGCTGTCCTATTGGGTCACTCTACTGTCTGCCAATCAATGGCATAGTATACTGCTCTTGAGAATGTTAGCCTCATGTCCTGCTGAGGGTCGGGCAAGTATTTCTGCCATTTGTTTGGACAATCCCATTTCCAGTGACCAGTTTGTCAACACTCAAAACAATGATTGTTTCGCTGCTTATCAACACCACCTCGCCGGGGAAACTTCCTTTGGTTTCTGTCTCGGTTATCCCTACTTACTCTTTGCTGATATTCCTGTCTTACTGGCTTTCCATCATCAAAACATCCTGCAGCATCTTTTATCATTATAAGTTCTTCCAATGCTTTAGGTGTTTGATTGTACCAGCTGTCACTCATTTGCTTGATTGTTCTCGCAACCTCAGGACGAAAAGCATCCATTAAGATTTGGACATAAACCAATGCAAGAACATCGCTTCTTCCTAGGCCGGCTTCCTCTGTCCATACCTTCTTGAATCTTTTCAGAAAAACACTGACTTCTTCTTTCGAATTTTGTTTACAAGCTATTACAGGGACCATATTTGTTGGATCCCATTGTCTTCGTAAC